>JARYHS010008074.1:10148693-10176524 GCA_031002005.1 Vandiemenella viatica | reverse complement strand
TTGATCTGAGTGCGGTTGCTTGTTTTGTTTCCCGGTTTTTAAGATACACAGGGCAATTTCTGTCCGTGGCATGATGTTGGCCGCGGCAAAGGGCGCAGCAGATCGATAATGGGTTGTCGCAGTTGACCAACAAGTGAGGCCCAGCACACCTGCTGCATCGTGGCTTGCGGGATCTGCACTGACCTTGTCGGTGGCCCAACCGTAAACAAGTCGTACATTGGATCACAGGCGGGACATACGGTTCCACCGCACATCGGGTTCCTAGTATCGTGACGTAGGTCGGTAGGTTTTGGGATCGAAATGATACCAAGCAAACAGGAATAGGTAATATGAGATCTTGGTTATTATGGCTCCTTTTGGTAAAGCGTTTGATGCGCACTACTGGGACAGGGGCAATTATTTCTTGAGCTAGTTCTTCCTCACTCAATGAAGTGTCAACGTTCCTAATTATTCCTTGTTTATGTATTAGAAAGTTCGGAATATAAGCTTTCAAGGTTTTTGGTTTTGAAAATTTCTAATTGCACTATTGAATTAGCAGTACCAGCAGATCTTGTTTCAATTTTGAGACGATTTTTCCCCAAAGGTGAATGTTGATTACGTCCGTTTTGAGTATGTCACTGTGTTGGAATATTAATTTACCGATGCCATAGGATGTAGTTTCCCGACCTTCCTGTCTATGCTCTCTACAAAAATATGGTACGGGCCACTGTCTGTGGGGAGTATCTATTATTTTTGCTTCTATACGTTGGCGCTATCGTGTCGGGGTGCGTTTTATTGATATTAGCTTGCTCTAAATCCGCGGCATTGGATAGATTAACCTCAGTGGACCTTGCTGTGTCGGTCATCTCTACTTCTTCCATCTGCTCTGATTGTGGAACTACACTGGGCTGCCCCGTTTCTGTTATCTGCACACATCTACGTTTTACAGGTGGATTCAACTCACCGCTGCTTGCAGGATTATCCTCTCTCCAAGCCGTGTGATAAGTGGGTGCGCCTACTGGAGGATGCAGGGCTGTGGCAGAACGCCTCCCGGGCCGGCTTCAATCTCTAGAGGCTGCTGCTGTAGAGGCTGCTGCTGTAGAGGCTGCTGCTGTAGAGGCTGCTGCTGTAGAGGATGCTGCTGTAGAGGCTGTTGCTGTTGTGCTGCTGATGAATCTGTTGATGAGGCTGATGCTGCTGCTGATGATAATGTAGCTGCTCTTGGTGCTGTTGCTGCTGCGGCTGTAGGCGGTGAAGCTGTTGTTGATGTTGTTGTTGTGAGACTTCTGCTTGAGGAAGTGGCATTTCACTCGTACATGGTTCACTGGATGTGGGACGGGAATTTGGTCGTTGATGTAGCACGTATCTAAGGCTGTCTTGACCGTCTGACCCGTGTCCGGCGGGTCATCCATCGTTTGGTAGGATCACGGAACCTTATATTGTAACCTAACTAAGTCACTTAGATAGGTCAAACAACATATTACACTGTGGTATAGGCACTCTCGCGGAATCGCAGAATGCCGGAAGGCTGGTCGCGCACACGGTGAGACTCACACGAGGAAGTTAGCTCCGAACGAGGAAGTTGTCGTTACGAAAGCTCAAGCTAGACTACCCTTGGCTGGGTTAATATCAATTCTCCATCTCCGGGCCCAGCTCTCCGTTACCTGGAGGACTTCCTGAAGACGGCGAATGGCTAAAATTTTGCTGCGGCTGGCTGCGAGGTAAGCGGTATCGTCAGCGTATGTTGCGACCAAAACACCATTGGATGTGGGGACATCAGCAGTATATAATGAGTATAAAGTCGGGCCCAGAACTGAGCCTTGGGGAACACCGGCTTTCACTATTCTTACACTTGAGAAGGCTCTGTCGACTCGAACACTGAAAGTGCGATCTGTCAATATGATCTTATTAATTTCACGTATGGTCCCGGGATACCCTGCTCATATAGCTTAAGTAGGAGGCCCGAGTGCCATACGGAATCAAATGCGCGTGAAATGTCAAGCATCACCATGGCACAGTATTGTTTGTGATTGAATGCTTTTGTAACAGCTTCTGTACTCTCATCAGCTGCTGTGTAGTTGAGTGGTCGCGCCGAAATCCTAGCTGGTGATTTGGTAAGGCATTTGTGTCCTCAATATGAGTGGACAGTCGTTTTAGCAGTAGCCTTTCGAATACCTTGCTGATGGCTGGTAGAAGGCTAATAGGTCTGTAGTTTTGCGGTTGATGTGCGTCCTTCCCACTCTTGTGTATTCCCACAACCACTGCATGTTTCCATCTGTTAGGGAACTGTTGTCGGCGGAGAATGGTGTTGAAAATTTCTGCGAGGTAGACTGAGGCCTCAGGAGGCAGGTGCTTCAAAGTTCTGTTACAGATCTCGTCACGACCAGGAGCTTTGCGAGGGTGGAGATTCTGCAGGCTGCTGATAACCTCTTCAGGGGTAATATCGTCCATTTGAAATTCATCTTCTGCTTGCAGGTATACCCTCAGCCGACGGTTGACTTCGGCGAGGTGTATGGGGTCTGCGTTGTTTGCGACGGCCGAAAATTTGTTTCAAAGACATCGGCGAGGGCATTCGCCTTGTCTTCAGGAGTGACAGCTAACCCATGGTTGCCATTGAGAGGAGGAAGGCGCTGTCTTCGTCTGGTAAGCTTTCTTGTTTGTAGCCAGAGTGACCCGTCCTCTGGACTGAGCATGGATACTCTTGCATCCCACTCTCTATTTCGGTGTTGCAGCAGGGAAGCTTTTATTTCCCTCTGTAGTCTGTTGAGCACCTTCTCGTTGCTTGGTTTCTCGTCAGCTTCCATTCTTTTGCAACCCTGTTTTTGTATCGTATTTCAGCCATCAGTTGAGGGGGAAGCTGTGGAGTGGGAGCTGACCGAGGTGTCCTAATGGGTGTTGAAGCGTCAGTGGCCTCTTTGACTGCTGTCTCAAAGATTTCGAGTGCATTGTCGATGTTCGTGATTTCAGGTTGGTTCGAAAGTTTGTTTTGGAGGATTTCTTGGAAAAGCCTCCAATTTGTATTTTTGTAGTCCAAAGTAGAGTGCTTCAGGGTCTGCCATGGTCCGATCTCAATTTCCGCTGTAACCGGGCAGTGATCGGAGGATAGCCGGTTTAAGGCTGCAGTGGCGACATAGCCCTGTATGTCCTTACTAATGAAGATGTCTAAAACATCTGGCCGTTGGCCGTTGCTTGGATAATGAGTGGGTACATCTGGTGCCCACACCCCCATATTAAGTCTGTTGGTCAGTCTTCTCAGGGTTACTCCCGCAGCGTTAGAGTATCTGCTGTTCCAGTCGGTGTGTTTGGCATTTATATCTCCTCCAATCAGGAGCTTACCACCGATGGAGGCTAAGGCCGTGAAATCATCCTCGTTGAGCTGACGCCGTGGAGGACGGTAGCAGGAGATGATCGTTAATTTTCCGTTTGAGGTCGCCACTTCGACACCGACGGCTTCCATCTGTTGGAGTGTGGGTATGACAATCTCGTGATGAGGGATGTTTCGTTTGATGTATAGGGCTACTCCTCCGCAGGCGGTAGGCCTATCCCAGCGATAGCAGTTGTAGTTCGGCACAGATGCTCGCAGACCGGGCTTGAGATAGGTCTCGGAGACAAGGCATACATCCACATCATGGTCTCGTAAAAACTGTCGAAATTCAGGTAATTGACTATAAATGCTGTTGGCATTCCAGGCGCAGAAAGATAAAGAGTGTAGCAGGGGTCTAGCCATGATGGTTGCAGTGGGAGCACTTTGGGGAAGCCAGGGCTTTCGTCACGGCGCTGGTCATCTTCTCCAGCTGTTCTGTAAGGTTGGAGACCATTTTTAGTGCAGACTCTAGCATCCTGGTTAGCCTGTCGATACTCTCCTGTGCTTCGCTGGTTGCGCCCTGATTCTGTCTCTGTTGGAAGGCGCCTTGTAGGTTTGCATGAGAGTCCTTTCTCTGCTGTAGCGAGGCATTCTCTGGTGAGCCCATTTCAGGAGAACCACCTGGTATGGCAGATTGATCCTCATTTGGCCTCTCCTCCACTCCCCTTGGAGGATGATTGTTCCCTGGTTCGCGCAGTGTCCCAGGCTTATTTTTGGGTCTTTTGCGCGGTTTGGACTTCTTCTTCCCATGGTTTGTGAGGGTCTGTTCTTTTTCTGTGACTGTGGTGCTATTTTTCTCCTTGGCAGTAGTGCCATTTTGTGGTGGCACTGCTGTATTTTTCTCTTTATCAGTAGTGCCATTTTGTGGTGGCACTGCTGTTTGGTGGTTGTTTCTTGTCTGGTGGCCTTTCTTGCTCGTTTGTTGTTCCTCTTTGCCTATTACGAGCCCTTTTGAATGCAGGGCAGCCCTTATAGCTGGCAACGTGCCCGCCCCCGCAGTTGAACATTTGGCTTCGTCCCTGCCTTTCTGAGATGTGCATTGGGTAGACTCATGCTGTCCGGCACATTTTACACAGATTGGCGGCATTTTGCAGTTTTTGGCTACGTGTCCAAACAGTTGGCAATTGTAGCACTGAGGAGGACCAGTTGTAGCCCGTAGCTTTTCCACCTGGACCTTGAGATGGCAAATCGTTTCTACGCCAAAGATGGCCCTGTTTTCCTGGCAGTCGATTAAGGTTACCAGGAACAGTGGCATGATGACGTTGGAGCCTGGTCTACGAAGTTGTGCTACAGACTGGATGATGAACCCCATCTCAGTAAGCTCATTTTTTAATTCACTTGTTGGTAGAGTTCTTGGGATACCCCTGAAAAACTACTTTCAGAAGAGGAGCTGCCCCTGTAGGAAAAATGTAGTATGGGGTATTAGTCTCGTGCAACATACGCGTGACAGCAGTAAAATCTTCCACAGTGGAGAAGGAGAACTTTATCTTATCTCCTCCAGCGGTCTTGGCGGCAAAAGAACTCTTAGCGACAGCGTCAACTCTGTCGTGTAAGGTCTTGTAGTTTTGTTCAAACTGCACGACAATAGGTGGTATGTGTGCATTTCTCTTCACCTGGTTGGTTGGTTCTTGCTGAAGCGGTTGGAATTTGTTGCTTAGCTCCACCACTGGTAGCGTTTGAGTTTGTGGTGGTGATTTGGCAGTACGTCTCGGATGTTGAAAGTCCTCCTCATCTGATTGGTTGAGCAGCTGTAAGTTTTGTGACTCCGCGTTGGAGTGGTGCTCCTCACCGTCTGAGAGGGACTGTTCTCTGTTTATGGCTTTATTTTGACTTACACATTGTGAGGTAGTACTTGCATGAGCAGGAACAGTTGGGAAAACTGTACATTTCTTTCCCTCGTGAGACACATGCGCACGGCGCATGATCTTCACTTGACGTGTCGTTCTCTTTGCTAGGGCTTTCCCGATTCTCCTCAGATGGGGTCTGCCCATGGTGTTGACTGGGATGCGTTTGTGAGTTGAGACCTCTTCATGTTCGGAGTCTGTGTTGTCTTCTTCATTGTTGAATGCCGTAGTTGTGGAGTCTTCTACACCGGAGCCTGTAACCTGTGGAGAAGGCGATCTCGGAGATTCAAGCATTTCCGGCGCGGAAGCACCAAAAAGGCTACCAGTACCAGATATCATAGTGATGGATTGGGGAACCTGAAGGGAGTGTTGCTCTGGCCCCTTGTTATCACCGCAAGGTTAGCCAAGACCAGAAACAACCCTAAAAACCTTGCGCCAGGGGGTTCCACTCCCGCAGGAGTGGGCCGTGTGGCGGTAAATCCCTAGTAAGCTCGGAAAGGGTGGGCAAAGGATATCCCCAAAGAAGAAGAAGAAGCAGCTCACTGTATTCTTCACTGGAGCAAACAGTGCCCGCATACGCGAGCAAGAGCTGTCTAACCTCAATGCACTCGTATGCGAACCGCTGAACTTGTCGTAGCAATAAGTGTTTTTATTCTTCCTTCAGAAGCTGACGTCTTGCCAACCGTGCAATTGTGTCACTAGTATTGTCCTTGCCTTGTTGGCACTCCAATAGAAAAGCCAGCAATAAGCCTTAACTATCTGGCGTGATTTTCATTCTGCAAGATTGACCTTCTTCAACATCATCTCACCTCCACTGGTCTTGTCTCATCCCACTCTAAACACCAAAGAAAAACGTCTGTGCACTGTACCAATCTCCCATTTGCTCTCTCACTTTAACATCATAAACATATTTTACCTTAATCTAAAAAATCTTATAATAGCAATAAATCGTCAAAAGTTATGAAATTTTACAACCATCCCTCTTCTCTCCCCCCTCCCCACCCCCGCAGGTGAAGTAATAGATATACTCTGATTTATCACTTGAAATAAGTGTAGCAAGATTTCTTGATTAGGCTTTAAGTATGACTATTCTCCAGTCTTTCTGAACAGTTGCAATATAGCAATTTATAAATGCGATAAGCCGTATACTAATATCATAGTACATCTGCTTGGAAACTAAGAAACAACTAAGAAATTCACGTGAGAAACCTTGAGTGACACAATTTGTAAAACTGCATTGATTTACACTATCTTTCACTCTGTATTGAATACACGCCCCTGTCTCACCCACTATCCTTTTTCTCGCAGTGTTTCTCACTCTCTCCACTTTCTGGGAACGAAAAAAGTAGTAGTAATGAAAGTTATCAATTTCCAAATTACAAAAGCATTTTGTATTTTCATACTGAAACTAAAAGAAAAGAATTTGGAATGGAGAAAAGTTGCTTGCGATTATCAGAAAAGTCTTGCTACGATCACATTATGTTAATGCTGTCACTACCAAGTACTACTTTTTTTTTGTTATACATGAATCTGTAGCGGGCTGTATTCTATTTATATGGCATTTTGATGATGTTCTCACAGTCTGATGGATAAAGCCAGCCACACACAGAACGCAAATCACCTGTCAGTGAACTTAGTGGGAGCATACTGGTGTGTAGTGTATCATTTTGAACTGGATGAAGATGAGAAGACCGTTTTGTTAATTTGGAACTATCTGTAGTTCTTGGACCACAATGCTAACAACAGAGAGATGTGGGTACACCCTATATACCTGAAAAGGAATATAGGAATTTTTATTTCTGAGCTTCGAGCCGACCCAGACAAGTTTTTTGATTATTGTCGCATGTCAATTTCGACATTCGACTTTGTACTTGAGAGCATTCGGAGCAGAATAGAAAAGCAAAATACCAACTGGAGAACAGCCATACCCCCAGAGGAGCAGCTTTTGATAACCTTAACGTATGTATATTGGTCCTCTTTTTCCTCAGCATTAGTTATTCAACCATATAATAACACTGTATCATCATCATCATCATTATCGTTGGGGACCATCTCCAGTTTCCGGGTGTGGTTTACGAGCCTTGGTTGTTATAGACGATACACAGCCATTAACCCGGCTCAAGGGAGATAGGGTCACCTTCCCTATCCTCCACTTGAGTAATTCTTGCCTGGTGCATCCACGATGCGGGGGTGGGCATTCTCCATCTCAGTAGTCCGAAATGGCAGAATGGCAAAATCCAGGTGGGGACCCAGTCCTGCGGGGTATAACGCAGCACCCATGCCCAGGGACACGGGTGAAGACCTTAACGGCATCTACGGCAGAGAAGAAGTTTCTTCGGTATGGGGTAGATGGTGGGGGAGGCAACCCCAACTTCTCAGGGTAAAATGAGAAGGAAACCACTGCCTTGTGGTGAAGAGGGATCTTCATACGCTAAGGGAGTAAACCCCGACAGAAAATCCTCTTCTGTGTTAGGCATAGCAAGCCACAGAATAGAGAACAAAAAGTGTTGCTTTCAAAATTAATAATAACACTGTATAGTCATAAATTTTTTAAATCTTACAGTTATACATGGCACACATACAAATCAGTCGAATATTCGAAACACAACACAACCACGTGTTCAACACAACCAGACCGCTAGATAGTGGAGCCCGGGGAGGGAGGGTGGGTCCCGTGACAGCGCATGCGCAGAACGTTCTGCCCGGCAGCGACTTGCCCCGAGGCATAATTTGTTTCAGCTTCGCATTTTGCCCCGGGGCGTCTTTTCGACGTGCCCTGCCCCGCCCGGTCCTGTGTGTGATGCTCCATAGGCGCCCGTGCGTTTCCCGTCGCACAAGACGCCCCGGGGCAAAATGCCCTGCCCCGCCCTGCCCCGCCCGGTTCTGTGTGTGGCCGGCCTTAGGATCTGACTCTACATGCGCTGGACCCAGGGCAGCAAATGAAACTTAACCTCAGAATTATTTTCGGGAGATATTTCGTTTAATTTCGGTGAGATCGCAAGGAGAGGGCTTTAAAATCACAAATGTGTTAAGCATATCGCGAAATAAAACCTAAAAAAAAAAAAACATGTTGGTTGAGGCTACGTCTGTTAAAGGGTATGATTGGCGCACACAGGGTCGCAGTTTCCATGGCCACTACCACACTGACAGTTTTTTTTCTGCGTACTATTTGTTGTTTATGGCATTCCAATTCTGTTTTCATCAAATTAGACTTTGTTTCTTCAGAGCTTTCAATTTTGCTTTTTCGATCAATCAATATTTTTGTTGACTGTTTGCTGTTTTGTTTGGGTAGGCCCTAATATTTACGTACTCCCTTACGTAACTTTGATTATCTATTTCTTCAGTTTTCTGAATATGCTGAAGAATTACGATTTCAATGTGTTCCCATTGTAAGATCACACTTATATATATATATTACATTATCAAAGTTTCATAATATATTATACGTTACAGAAACACTCTGGTCAAATGGATGGGCTAAAGATTGGCGTTATCAAAATTAGTCACTGAGATGACGTTCATCTAGATTTACTCCGAAGTGGCGTTTGTACCTCTTTGATGTTAAATCCCATATTGTTATTTTAAGTGTGGATGGATAACCTTCAAGATCCTTAGGTTTTTTTTTAATTAGAATACTGTACACAGCATGTCCTAATACCCCAATCAGAGACTTATGTTTTTCTGGTGATATGGTCTCGATGTCTGGTTTTATTACAATCACAGATAGAGGAATTTGTAATAGAGTTGCGGTTCCATACTTCGGCCAGTTCCAGATGTCTGCAGCCATTCCACAAATAAATCGGTGTATTAATGTGTCAGTATTCCCGTAGATTTTAAATGAATTCGAAATAATCTCACATTTGTAGGTATAGTTTCACTGACAACTATGTACCATGGAGCTTGAATTTCGGACGACAGCACGTTAAGGAATATATTAGACCACACGTTTCCCCAAATTGTATATATGAATTTTGTTTCAATAATATGTTTGCGTCCTCCAGAAGTCAAAGTTTTGTATAGATCTTCAGTCGTTACGGGTAGTTTACCCTTTCGGGCTGCTATAGTTGTAAATTAATTCTTTAAAGTAGAATCTTAGATATTCAAAGGTGTTGTCAATAAGAGCTATGTCTACAGGCGGTCTGGACCGGGCGGTTTGTAGTAATTGACAATTTGTGACGTTGTGGTGTTTTTATTTCTCTGGACATTATTCATACCTCATGAGAAGATGGCCTGTGCATTGCAGTTAGCGTCCATTAGACGAGACCACCTCTTGTTGTTGGTAACGTAATTGTTTGAAAATTGACTTTAAATAATCTGCCCTGACACAAGAACCAAGGCAAGATATGCAACGTTGAACATTCTGAATTATTTCCCTGGGGGGCGGTAATTTAGTTTCCCAAGCACAGCCATGTTAAATAATCTTGATTTTTGAACTGTGTTAGTTTGCTTGCTTGTATGCAATTTTAACGTGCCGCTAGAACTATTTAAAACATTACACCTGTTAGTTGTACATCTTTTACGATGGTCAGCCTCAAAAACTACGCCCAGAGAATTGTGCGTATTTACTTGTTTCAAGTCCGGATTAACTTTGATTCCCGCTCCAATAAGAAGGATCGCTGATTTAGTCATGTTAAATACAGCACTACTCACAGTGCTGAATAAACTTAATAGGTTTTCAGTTATATCATATTTGCTGATAATGTAAAACCTGATATATTCGGCTTAAGGCCGGTATGTATAACTTTTTCCTTGGAAAGTTATTCCAATGGCTAGGTTATAAACTGACCGTACTAAAAGTTCAGTGTAGAATGCAAACAGAATCATTGAAAGTGGGCACCCTTTACTTACTGCTCGGCCCATAGGTAAAGATTCTGACAAAATCCTAGTATGTGCGTTAGTTATTAATAATCTGATAGTAAATAAAAAAAACTGTTGCATACCCAGTTTTTTTCATGGTTTCTAAAAAAATCCAAAGTCCAGGAAGAAAATTTCCGCCTTTAGTTTTAAATGTGCTGTCAGAGTTATAACATGCCTATATTCCAAAATTGCTTGTTGAACGCCACTGTCTGGTTGGTAAGGGCCAACAATTTTTGACAAACGAAAGAACTATTCTTTTTTTTTTTGAGAATGCGTACCGAAATTTTGTAATCAGAATTGTTGTAATCAGAGTAATCAGTCTTAATTTCTTTATGTCATAAGTAACAGGTGTGTTAGGTTTAGTACATGTACATCTTAACTGAAATCATCAGGTAAGCGATAGAGGTGCTAGATTTCACTAAAAATCTGATCATTTTTCTCGATATTATTTTTCAGTAATATCTATAAACTTCAAGAGGAGACCTGGTGACTTTCGTAATTTCCCATCCATTAGAGCTAGTTGTGCTCTTTGAGTGTGATATGAGGAGATATGCTATAAGGTATGTGATACATATGCCGACCTCATCCCGTTTTAAAAGTATTTTCCACATCATGAGACCATGCTATTGATTGTTTTGATCTCAGCTTTGATGTTTCGCTGTCAATAATTTGTGGGTTGGCAATTATATGTTCTTCGTCGATTTCCATGTCATTCTTCGTATCCTCTCCTTACTTTCTGCTACATACTTCGTACATGTCATTTTCCGGCTGTCAATTCTTTGTTCGTGTGTTTCTTCATTTTGCTTATTTTTAGCAAGTTTTGTTTTCTTCATTTTAGGCATATGATCTTCATCATTTTCACTTGACGCAGCCGATTAGTTGAGAGGGCAGAATTGGTGTTCTAAGATTATTATAGTTTCAAAATTTGGTTGCAGTGGACAAGCGAAACCATTAATGTTACAAGACGTAAACTTTTAAGTGGAAATCTAAAAATTTTCTCCTAAAATCAGCAAATTTCACGGAAAGAACGATACCAAACCCGCTAGGGAGAAACCACATCGGTCGGCGGCATATGGTGGACACAAACGTTCTAAATTTTGTTTTTAATAAGCCTGATGATTATGGTGGCTTTTCTCTTTAACAAGATATTGGATATTGAGCAAAGAATTGACATTATTATGTCGCAGGGAGGAGGTAGTGATTAGTACTTAAAGTGGAAAGGTTTTCTTTTCAAGGGAACTGGATAGAATGAATTACCCAGGTAAGTGTTAAGGGCAGTCTTTCACGCAGAACGAAAAATCAAACAATGAACCTTTTTCTCGGTTTAATGACGCATCATGTCCGTGGTTTAATTGGAATTAACTACAGATCAACAGTTGCGCGTGGAGGCTAGTACTGAAGTCAGTGAGCCACCAGATATTAGTTATTATTATTCTCGAATCATAAACATCAAATAGACAGTTAGAAAATTGAGCAAATTAAAAACTTTAAACACAGTACTTTGCAACCTCAAGTGCATTCGATCTTGCTTCACACTTGCAGTTAATACTGGTACAACAGAATAACCCCACATCCCTAGGTTTTCCTTGGACCTGCCCGCTCCTGTTCGCAATCGACTTATGGACCGCAAGACGTTCAAATCCTCTGCAACTGTCAGTGGTCCTGATTTTCCACAACTGTACTTTTGCCTTTTCAGGTGACCCAATTAGTTCCCGCTATGTTCTGAGGAAACTTTTTCTGGACTTGAGTCTCTGGGCTGGTGGTATATGGCCATGCAGTCCGTTCTACTTTTGTCCTCTCCTGGTTCGTAGCCATTTCTCTCTGGATCCTGAGTGGTGCAATCCCCAAAAGCTGGTATAGCCTGTCAACTGGGGTAGGCTTCAGGCATCCTGTCACTAGTCTACAGTGTTATCCACCTGTTTGGTGCGAAATGATGAGTGCCAAACTGCGCATGCATATTCTGCAACAGAGTAACAAGCGGTCATTGCATACCCCACTGTGATCCAATTAGTTTGCGCAGTAAGTTGTTTCTTGTACAGATCTTCATTTTTCAAATATATGTGAGGGTTCTGTCAAGTGTCACTCGTTGACGTTATAGTAGATGAATAATATTATACTATATAAGAAAGCCGCACGCAATATACTACGTTGAACTCATAAAGTTTTCGCAGCAGTACCGATATAAATTGTAGCCATGGTGGAAGTAATTATGAAGGAATTATGAGATGTGGGATTAATATTCCGTTACGATATTACGGAAATAGGTAACCCAGAATCATCTCACAAGCGTACGAACGTATTATTTGTTCGGAATTACATTTGAAATATTCAGGGCGCTAATGACCTCGTTATCGACGCGCCGTAAAGCCACAAAAACAACAGCAACTGAAATATTTAGATTTGTTTCCAGCTCACGATGTATTACAACTACTGCAGCAATGTGAAACAGAGTCCTATTGCAGTCCGTGGGTACACGTGTCCTTACGTCTGTCATAGGCTTCTAGCACCTAAACAGAGTACCTTAGAGACCTCATATTTTCAAACTAACGTGTTCCGTTGACCCAAAACCGATATCGTATCTACAAATTTGTAAAATTATTTTATATCCGCTTTTCAAAGAAAAAAAAAAGATAAACAAGGAAACAATGTATTTCACAACCCATGATGTGATATAGTCAGGTCGATAGAGCATTCTTACATTACTATATTTCATCTTCAGAAAACTATACCATTCTCATTTTTTTCTATTTCTCTCTTTCCTTTAATATTAATAACTCAACAGTAGTTACCTTTCGTCCTAAAGAACATCCCGAATACTGGTTGATTCCTTGCGGGTTGTATGCTTATTTTAGTCGATTTTATCATGAAGCGGTACTTACAAATAAAAGTATTTGCATGGTTTATTTTCTACTTTTTTCTCCCTTTTTTATTAAAAAAAGGAAAAACAAACACCGGAAACTGCTATCCCAACTGTTCGAATAATAAATGTTAATTCAGCAGTAGCAAAAAATTTGAAAAGTCTAGATACTTAGTACGACAGTACTTGTTAAATACCACTGATAACCTCCTTTATGCAGCAGCCTGTTGAGCGTGTTAAAGAACTGTGTCTCGGTAAAGCACGCACCCAAAAACAAAGTTCCACCTGACGTCCTGTTTAGCGAGGTTAAAGCAAACCAACTGTACGACCCCTCCACCGCCCCCCCCCCCCTGCGGTGCTCTTTTGTCCGCCCTAAACAGGAAGGAAGGGACTCGTTAGGCTGCGGTCACATCGTTAATTGACAGACGGACCGCAGGACCTTAATGAACCGCACATCAAACCCGCCGTTCCAGCCCACTGCAAGGCGCTCCACAAGGATCAGTGCCGGTGCCGCGCTTTCTACACAGCGCGCGTAATCATATCATGATTTCCATGAATTTAAATTCAACGTTGCAATGAGGTTTCAGATTTACAGATTATGAAATAACGTAGTGATTTAAACACACTCAATGACATTGCAGTAGAATAATACAGCACTGATTTTTTATATATTAGGGAAGAAATTTGTATCTTCACATATTCAACCCATAAGTTATTTTCATTTGTCCCACGGAGATTTATTAGCCACATTTTCCCAGCGTTTTACAAGGTAAAAAAATGTAGTAACATTAATTAATTTGATTTTCATCGCCACTAAGATTGCAACTGATGCAGAAATGAGGACCTACTAACATAAAAGTAACTATTTACCTTCATACTCATTGCAAACACGTTTCTATAAAATTTTGTGAACTGTTTTGTTAGGTATATTCAGATTTCAGAGGGAATTTCATATACTTAAGATTTCAAGTTTCTAGACAAATGAATTTACCAGAGAATCACTCCTGCACATTTATTTTTGTTGTCTTCCGTTATGTATATATAAAAAAGGCATAGGGTACTAATGTATTCTGTATTAATGAAAGCATTCGGTTGCAGTACTGCAACATAAATCGGTAGTATGATGTTACTTTAAAGAAATTTACAGTATTTTTCCCTTCATCTATATAAGTTTAATTAATTGTGACTAAATTTTTGTCACGTTGATGTCGTTCGTTATACATAGTTTCTTTCATCAATTTAAAATTACCAACTTTGGGTGATGCATTATATGCTAAACCTTATAAAGCAAATTTAGAAAATCATAAGAGTAATAAACGAAACTTTAATAACAATCAATTGAAGAGTTTAGCACATTATGAACTTCACAGCTTCAAAAATTATTATGATGCCGTGTCAATTTTGGTCAGTATTTCGTAATTCTGTTTACGACATGGATATAGGTATTATGTCACGTTATAGCTGTTAAATGCGATAGTTGTCAATCAGTAATTTTAATTGCCTCAGTTCCGGGTTTAATTTAAATTAATTTTGATGAAGCACACGCTTATGCACTTTTCTGTATCCGCCTACTTTTTCCTTCTAAAAATTTCAGCTTTAAATTCCTTCACCTTTAATTTTTTGGTAAATTAGACATCATATTATCCATAAATTATTCAAATCCCTGGCCAAAAGTCGATCAAAGAAAGTCGTCGGACATTATTTTTACTGATATATTGTAATGTCTCATTTGTGGGACATTCAAGTTAAAATCTAATTTTATCTTTATGGTTGATCAATATGACACATTATAGGTTCCCTTTGTAGGAGTTTCACTATGGATGATAGAGTAGTGATAGTGGGAGGTGCGGGAAATAGTATTGATAGAAACGCGAGTTATAGTATAGAGAGTGACCTGAGGAAGGTGGTGAAGGAGGCACAGCATACCAGGGTGGAGCTCATGCAGGTCCTAAGTCGCCATGACCGGCCACAATTGAACTATGCTGTGAGGCGGGTTAATGTGGAAACGGAAGTGCTACTTGGGAAAGGCATTAGTTCTGTGTTGGGGGTTGTGCCTGTGAACACCATTGGTAGGTGGGGTTTCACTAGGCATGGCCTACACCTAAATAGAAGGGGGAAGGGAGTACTTTCTCAGTTGTTAGCTAAAGCAGTGAGGGAGCCCGTTTCCAGTGATGATGGGGTCAGGACTGTGCCTTTTTTAGGTTAGGGGCTGCTGGTGAAGGGACAGAAATAGATTATCAAAGTGATACTGATTGCAGATTCGCGATGGGGAAAGTCACAGATATTAAAGAAATAGATGAAATGGCTGAAACAATAAGTGTCTGCGGTAAAAGTGGGAAAGAGGAGATAAATTCTGAAAATGTAAAGCCAGTAGTAAGGGTGTTAATGGTAAATTGTAGAAGTATAATGAACGAACCACAAGTAATAATTGGGGTAGAGAGTTGTTTAAAAGAAGAAGTACTAGACAGTGAGGTTTTTCCTGATGGTTACAGAGTGTACCGCAGAGATAGAGGAGCAATTGGTGGAGGAGTCTTCATACTAGTTAGCAAAAACTACCACAGTTCACTGGCGTTCATAGATCAAGACCATGAGTTACTTGGGGTAGATTTCTGGGGTAGTAAAAAGAAAAAATCAGAGTGTTGGCTGTTTACCGCATCGGAAGAATGACAGAGGCTCTTGGGGAGAAATTAAATTCTTACTCAGATTTCAGAGGTGAGAATAGAATGATCATCATCGGCGGGAATTTAAATTTACCAGGTGTAAACTGGGAAGGGAATAAGATAAATAATACAAGGGAACAAAGATTTGCAAATATCTTAATAAGGGAAGGAGGATTTACACAAGTGGTTGAGCAAAACACTAGGGGACAAAATATTTTGGATATATTTCTAATTAAGCCCGATGAAAACCTTTTGAGGTATCAATTAACTGAAGGAATAAGTGATCATGAAGCAGTGCTGATTGATATTGGAGGATTCAGTAAACCAGCAGCCAAAATTGAAGGGGGAAATAGGTACAATTATAAAAAGGCACAGGTTTCATATTTGAAGAGATATTTCAGAGAACAATTCATCAAATGGAAGGAAGGCTCAGGTACAGTAGAGTCAAGGTGGGAAGAGTTTAAGGAGATAATTATAAAGGGGGAAGAAAAATTTATTCCAAAGCAGAAAATAAAGAGAAGTAGAGAACCTATGTACTATAATAGGGAAGTGAGGAGGTTAAAGAGGTTGGTAGGAAGACAATGTAACAGAGTTAAGAGACAGCAGGGAAGTAGGGAATATTTAAAACAACTAAACAAGGACTTAATAACAGCAAAGAAAATGGCTAAAGATGGGTTTATGAAGAGTATTGTCAGTGCAGGAGGACCATTGACTGATGCATCTAGAAATTTGTATGGCTATATCAGGAAAATGAGGGGAAGGGAGGGTGTAGATACACTTATAGATAAGGATGGAGAAGAAGTTACTGACGATTTGAAAAAGGCAAAGATTTTAAGTAACTGGTTCAGTGAAAGCATTAGGGACAATGAATTAGAAACAGGAGGGTCTAATTTGGAGAACGAGCTTAACAACACAATTAGAAATGACGATAGTAAAAAATTTGATATCCATCCTGAGGAAATCATGAAGGAAATAAGGAAGCTGAAAAAAAAGGGGCTGGTGAAGATAATATTACTACAGGTATCTTAAAGATAGCCGGATGCGACATTGTACCTTATCTTGAAATATTATTTACATTGAGTCTAGACACTTGCTGCTTACCACAAGACTGGAAAAGTGCAATAGTAGTACCGATACATAAGGGAGGGGTGAGAAATAGAGTTGAGAATTACAGGCCAATCAGTTTGACATCAGTGGTAGGTAAATTAATGGAAAGATTGATATGCAACCACATCAGAAATATATGTGAGGAACGTAAGTGGTTTTCAAGCAGGCAACATGGTTTCAGGCAAAGATATTCATGCGAATCTCAGTTGGTGGGATATATGCAAGATATTTCAGATGAAATGGCCAAGGGAGGCCAAATTGATAGTGTAGCACTAGATGTGTCAAAGGCGTTTGACAGAGTAAGGCATAAAATGGTAGTAAATAAGGTAAAAAACATTGGAGTGGATAAGAAAGTCATTTGCTGGGTAGAAGAATTTTTAAAAGGTAGAAAACAGAAAGTTAGGGTAGGAAATGTAGTATCAAAAGAAGTTGAAGTAAAAATGGGTGTGCCACAGTGTAGTGGATTGGGACCATTGCTATTCATTATTCTGATGAATAATTGTGTTGATTGTTTACTATCTGAAATTAGATTGTTTGCAGATGACATAATGCTGTATATAAGAATGAAAACGATAGAGCAGTGTTTCCCAACGTGGGGCCCACGCCCCACAGGGTTTTTTCAGGGGGGCAATTTAGAAATTGACTTGATACGACTTTACCGCTTTCTCTTCGGTTTATTTAAATGCAATGCTAGATATAGATACAAAATATAGCAAAAAAGCAAATTCTTAAAACAGTGCTGTAAATAATTATTAGGTATAGTTTCGTTTGATGTTAGCAAAATATTTTTTTAATTAAAAATAGGTATGGGGGGCAAAAAATATTGAAAGTGGGACATGACCCAAAAAAGGTTGGGAAACACTGCGATAGAGGATTGTAAACAGTTGCAGGGGGATCTGGACAGGATATCTAATTGGGTTGGTAAACATGGAATGAAGATAAATGTAAAGAAGATTCAGCTTATTAGATACACAAATAAAAAACAAAAGGTTAATTATGAATATAAGGTGGAGAAAGAATTGCTTGCTGAAGACTTGAAATGTAAATATTTTGGAATTACTTTTGATAACAAACTTAACTGGGCAGGACACATAGGACAGGTGGTAGGAAAAGGTTTCAAAGTTCTGCACTTGTTGGAGAGAGTGATGAGGGGATGTACGAGAGAAGTCAAGGAATTGGGTTACAAAACTTTGGTCAGACCATTGCTCGAATATGGTAGTGTAGTATGGGACCCTCATTTTACGTATTAAATACAGGAGTTGGAGAGGGTGCATAAAAGGGCTGCTAGGTTTGTTTCTGGAATTTATCGCAGAATTCAATCAGTGACGGATATGATAAAGGAGCTGGAATGGGATTCATTGCAAGACAGGAGGAGAATGAGGAGGGTCATGGGAGTGTACATGGCATATACTGGCGATGAGGCATGGAAAAATATTGGCGTAGGTATGAAAAGTAGTGCATGGAAGGGAAAAGATGACCATGACCGCAAGCTGGCACTCGATTTCAGGTACAAGGGTGTAGGAAGATTCTCTTTTTTTAGGTAAGGGTGTCAGGGATTGGAATGAGTTACCAAGAGAAATGATGAATAATTTACCAAAAACTTTGAAAGAATTTAAAGATAAAATTTGTAGAGGGCAAATGTAGGTAGGTGCAGGATAGGGGGAAGATGGGTGTGTAGGGAAATTGCCACCGGAGCCTGTGCTCCATTGCAATTAAATTAAATATCAGGCTTGTTGTCAAAAAGTTACTGGTATTGAATGAAATATTAAATACAAAGAATGAATGTTTGTCTCAAATTATATAATATTTTGTTGACAACTCAAATTACATTACGAAAGATGATTCACTTTAGTTACTGCAAACAAAATTGACAAAAAGTTAAGTAAATATGTTAGCAGGAAGTTTCTGTAATAGCTCCCTCCTATTAGATGGTGAGCGCCGACAGTCGGGCTTTGCCATCT
Organism: Vandiemenella viatica; assembly: GCA_031002005.1. Lineage (NCBI taxonomy): Eukaryota > Metazoa > Arthropoda > Insecta > Orthoptera > Morabidae > Vandiemenella > Vandiemenella viatica. The sequence continues at coordinate 10,157,895 of JARYHS010008074.1, read as the reverse complement.
CCCCCACCTGGGTTTCTCAGACAACCAACACGCTGTCAAGGATATTGTTTGATGAATGTCGAAACCATCTGTGATTGGTCAGTGAATCAAGCACGCTATTTACATTATCTGACGTGCCCTGACTATTGCACTCGTGAGTATCGTGGATCACTCATATGCCTCCTTATACTCGGCAGTCACGAAACTGCCGCCCTGAGCAACAGACCTCCCTCGCGCCTCTTAATGTGGTGGGTTGCCCGAGCGGAGGCACGAACTCCGCTCTCACGTGCCATGGGCCGCTGCTAAGTATTCCAGATGTACGCTGGGGAGCGGGGTGCTAAATGAAATTTGTCTCACCTCTCCACACCGGAGGTAATAAACGAATGTAGCGTTATCTGATTTAGGCCCAGGACTTGCGCCGAGAACTTTTCTCCTTAGTTCTTATTTTCTTGAAGTCCTGACACTTAAAAGTTTCTGTATCCCATTTCTCCGTGTTGTGGGGTGCGTTCCATAAAAATAATCGAGATTCGAGAGAAATAGTACCTTATTACGACTGCCAAGTCGTAGTATAGCTATTTTGCAGACATTTGCAGTGCATTCTGAAAAAGAAGATCCGTCTATTACCAGTTACCGTGGTTCACAGAAAGTTCCGTACACAGATTCTGCTTTGTATTCGCAAAACACAAAATTTATATTTAACTTTTAGGTATAGTTCATTATTCGTTTGGGAAAATTATCTGTGACTGGTCTACATAAATCAAATACTATAAAATTCTGGGTGAACTACTCATAGTTAGGAAAAAATTTGAAAATTTTAAATGAAAGAATTTCACACTGTAAAACACACATAAGTAAAAACTCAACTGAAAATTAACGAAAATACAATATGCTCGTTTAAGTGATAAAACAATTTCTCAGTTGTTTTAGACTTTAAAAAAATACAATATGCTCGTTTAAGTGATAAAACAATTTCTACGCTGTTTTAGACTCTTAGTCGGTACACTATGTACAATACAAGAAGAAAATAATACTTTATCAAAACCACTAATGCCTGATGCCGGACTCGAACCAAGTACCCTCGGAGAGCAGGAGCTTAGCGCTCACTACTGTGCTTCCAGATCCCGTATTTGCGACTTCTGACCGAACTCTGAGAGTGCCAGCGTTTAAAAAGTGCCAAAGATGGTAGCTAATAGTCACACATTTTTCCTTATTCATAATATTCCATTTGCCCCAGCTTTATTTAACATCTATACCAATGATCAACCTCTGGACAGTCATTACAAGTCCTTTATCTACGCTGATAGTCTGCGCTTTTCACTTGCGCAATAAATGTGCCAAGCGAAAGCTGAATGTGACCTGGAATGGATCAACTCTGTTTCACAGTGTAAACCCAAAATACCTCAGCGTAACTCACGACAGAGGTCTCATTTTTAAAAGTCATTGCCGCAACGTCAAGATGAAAGTATCATCACGCAACAACATCTTAAGCAAGTTGATCGGGTATAGGTGAGGAGCTAACCCAAGCGTCATCCGCAGCAGAGTATGCATGTCCTGTGCGGCTAAAGTCAAGTCGTGCTAAGACAGTAGACGTTGCGCTCCACAGATCATGCCGGCTCGTCACAGGTTGCCTCAGATCCATCGCCTGTGAGCAAAGTGGAGATACTAGCTGGCATCGCCCCTGGATACATACGCCGGGAAGTTGCCATTAGCGTGGCAAGACTTAGAGTAAACGAAGACGCCCATCACCCTCTCCATGGCTATTCACCACCGTTATCGAGACTAAAATCCTGATCAAGCTTCATGCGAACTTCAAAGCCACTAAATGGAGCACCAAGCAATGAAAGAATAATGGCTTGGGAGAAGAGAGTGCAACATGATATCGCGTGGATCAAGCCAGAAGAGGGTCTACCACCTGGGTCTGAACAACCATGGCCCTTATGGAAGTCACTAAGCAGGCTTCGAGTTGGGCGTTCCAAAGATACCCTTGCCTCATGGGGATACATATTCGTGTGGGGAGAGAGAAACCATGGTACATCTGTTGTCCACAAATCGGAATGAATATATCCCAATTTGATCTCCAATCAGCTACTGATAAAGCAATCGATTTGCGGAAAAACTGCCTCTTATTTGATGCTGTCTTCGACACAAGAAGAAGAAGAAGATTTAAAAGTTTAACTCTTTCATACAAGAGTAACCAATAACGAAAAAAAGGGTTATGATTAATAATCTGCATCAGAAACAGCTAGTTTAATTTCCGCATTCCGGTATTTATGTATTGCTTTTTGTGTAGTGTTTCTGATCCGAACGAGATTAATCGCTTATAGCGCAGCAAACCTTTTGCGAACTACTGATGGCAGAGGTCAGCGTGAAGGAAAGGATAAGGATTGTAGTCCAATCCATGCGGGATCATTTGATAGTCTGGCGGATCCCGCACAAATTTACGCTGATTCGCAATCCGGAAAATGGCGTGAAGACGTCTGTAAGTCTGCATTGCATTGCAGTCCCGTCTTCGCTTTCTAGCCCGACTCTGGCTCGATGGGTTGCATTGCCAGAACCCTACCACATGACATTTAAATCGCGTCAACAAATGAGTATTTTTGTTTTCGTTGTGATTCGTAAGTAAATAGATACTTATGTACACTTTTGCTGTATATATAACTATAATTGTAATTATATTACGAACACTGGCGAAAATTGAAAGTACAGCACCCAGACTGGAATAATCTAATTTTAGCAAACTGTGTACATATATCGTGGGTCAAATCCAGAAGAAATGATAGCAAATTAAATTGTTTCAGGCTAAGTTATTACCTTTAGATATAGTTGTCAGAAAGAATTGCGCCCACCTTGAGCACCAATATATTACGCATTGAATCAATAAGTGTTCGCATGTCTTGTTGGGGCACCGTATGTCTCTTTAAGCCTGCATGTCTTGTCGAGTCAGCTGTTTGTGCTGGGTGATCATGTGATCTAATGCATCTACTCCTGGTATCCCAGTCATGCTCTATTGGGGACAAATGTGCGGACCGTGCAGTCCAAATTGTGATCGTAGCCCCTTACATGGCTGCGTTATGAAGACCACGATATGAGGACGGGCATCATCCTGTTGGAAGTAGCGATTTGGATGGTAGACATGAACGATATCACAATAGGGTGCAGCACCCCGTCCACATAGTGGTGGGCTGTCATTGTGCCTTCCACAGAAACCAACGCAGTACTAATGTCGAAACTGTTTGCTCAAAACGATGACCCCAGGGGCTGTGTGACGTTCTGGAATCCCAACGCGGTAAGCCGTTTCTCCACTACTCCTGCGCACATGTTGTCGAATATAACTTTGCTACAGACACAACAGAGACTCGTCTCTAATCACAATTGTACGCCAGTAGGAGGAAGACCTGTTTTCTCTATAATCACAACTTCCGGTCACGTGACACAAAATGGCGGCTTCCCTTCCCCTTTTCTCCCTCCCTTCCATGACGTCACTTCCGGTTGGCGGGAAATTCAAATCTAGTGCAGTGTTGCCACATTGACGGCATGACGACCGCAGCTTTCAAATTAAACATATATAACTGTTATTTAGTCTTTATTCTAGTTGTTATTTCACTTATATCCAACAATGTTACTCTGAAATCAGAGATATTATTTCCTATTGTGTCCTATGTGATGTAGATATTCCAGCTGCACAAATGTTGCAATGTAGCATATACACACATCCTGCCACCAGGTGTCTCCACCGAACAGCCGATGCCACGAGAAACTTCATCTGCGCGTGCGCCGGCCAGAGATATTCCACTTCGCCACGAAATCTTCTATCCTTGTCTTGCGGGGGAAAACCCTACCCTAAGGCGTATTTGCACAGGTGTTGACATGTACGTACTTGCTCGGCCGCCGAGACCCTGTTGCGACATGTGCGATAACTTGCATAACTGTCGCTAGAGGTCAGCACACGGCAGAAGACATTTGTCGCTAGATGGAGCGGGTGTACCAATATGCGTGAAATATTTCAATGTTTGCGAAGCCACTCGCGTGTTTGACCGGGAGCGCGATAACTTGTATAACTGTTGCTAGAGGTCAGCACACGGCAGAAGACATTTGTCGCTAGATGGAGCGGGTGTAGCAATATGCGTGAAATATTTCGATGTTTGCGAAGCCACTCGCGTGTTTGACCGGGAGTCCGACAGGTTACGAAATGGCTCCAAGGGAAGCACATTATTCATTCGCCATTATGAAAGCATAGCTGGGTGTCTGGCTGGCGGACAAAGAAAGTAGGGCGTCCAACACAGCGTTCGTGTGATTGCAGAATTTTGTTCAGAGTCTCGGGCTTGCAGAGAATTTCGTGTGTATTTGTTCAGGTGTCCTGCTATCGATAAGGAATTCAGGTTGCGCCATATGCCCATTGCACTGCGAAACCGCCCCAGCAGGATACATAGAAATATTTCAGCATTCACTTCGGTTCAAGAAGAAATTATTACGAGATGAGAATTATTATTATATGTCAGTTTTCGTAGTACAAATCTAAGAATCATTTATGTTGCCTAATCCCTCGTGTTTTCAAAACGAAAATCGAAAATTTTGTTTTCATTCTGGGTGAACAGAAAAACTGCTTGAGTCTTTGTATTTAATTAAAAAATAGACCATGTGAAAGCGTAACTTACCTCGGTAGTGTTGGGGCTAGAGTGCCGAACGTCGCCGGTTCGAGTCCGGCCGCAGTGTTTTTATTGAAAAAGCCGTTCCAACTCGTCAATTTCAAAACGAAAATCAAAATTTTAGTTTCCACACCTAGAGAGTATGGCGCCAGCTTGCCTTGAATAAAAAATAAGTCGAAAAGCATAAATGTTTCCTTTTAACGTTCGATACGGAGAAAAAAAAACCGTCATAAACTCCAGATATAAAACCGAGGAAGAAGTCTATGTGTACCTGTTTTCATGAAATTATTTAGCGTTCTGGCCTTGCATTCGGGAGGACACCGGTTCCGAGCATCCACATTTGGGTTTTCCATGGTTTCCCAAATCACTCCAGGCAAATGCCGGGATGCTTCCTTTAAAAGACCATTGCCGAATTCCTTCCCATTCCTTTCCCCCCATCCTTCCCCGTCTCTAAAGGCCTTGGGTTTACTGATGTATGTAAGTATGACCTCGATGAATTAATAGCTCATAAACTAAAGCAAAGTAGTCGATTTGAAAACCAGTTTCTGAAGTGAATACATGATGTCAAACCAATCAGCATGTAATTTTTTTTAAAGCCTGTTTCTCAAACCTACCATACGTTATTCCTTTCAAAATTCGTAGCCTCAAAAACCGATCAATGGGTGAAATCCTTTCAGTGAAACCAACAGATATTCACCGACGAAGGTAGGAAAAACCATGAATTCCGTTCATCGAAGCAGGCAGACATTAAAAATTAATTCACCGACGAAGAGACGGTAAACAAACTCACTTTTTCACATCATGTTGGATTCGTTATGAACAATATAATATAGCTCACGAGTGTCACCTACATTCCGTGTATTTTAAAGGATGTATTAAATTATGTGTAATGAAACACAGTCACTTTTTGAACTCAAAGAGGCATTGAATGGGTTTAGTGATGTATGCAAGTATAACCTCGATGAATTGAGAGCCTCTAAACTAAAGCACAGTTGTCGATTTGAAAACCAGTTTCTTTTCCTACAGACATTTCTGAAGTGAATACATGTTAATCTCTCCACTGATATCAAACCAATCAGCCTGTAATTATTTCAAGCCTATTTCTCAACCCTGTCTTTGGACAAGAGGCCACTTGAAAATATTTGTGACAAAGCCTTTCCCACACCAAAGCTAGAAAAAATCAAAGTTTCCAGTTTGACCATGGCAAAGCTCATCGAATGCAGTGAGGGAAGAAAGAATTCATATTAGCATCAGTACGATGCATTATTTCACTAACTTATCTCCACTGCCATTGGTATACAATATTTAATCACACTCGTAATTGTTGCCACCAAGGTCAAACCTTTGTCGTCTGTCTATCCAGGCCAATCTATGTATCAATTCTGTTATGCTTTCGTAAGCAATCACAAATTGAGTGTCCTTAGCTGTACTTTGTCTAAAATTCCAATCAATCCCTTGTGACACATCAGTGATTGACACCTTTAACTGTATTTTACAGCTCAGCACGTATGTTCCAGGAACGAGACACCGTCTGTTAATCTTACTAATTTCACCCCTGTCGAATCGAAGTACGCCAGTCCTATGTGATAAAAATCGAGTTCACGCTAAGCACAGAACATGCCTGAGACCATCGCCTGTGACCAAGGTGGAGATATAGAAAATTTACCCACTTCCTTATAGAAGAAATCCAGTGCACTATTCCTAATTCTTTTACCAAGTTCCACCCCTAGCCTCATCGCCAACGTACCCACAGCACTTCCCCAAACCTCCTTCTGTTTTCCAATGATTCCCAATCCAACCCCTGATCAGTTACAGACAGGGTTACCTTCTGTTCGTGCGTTAAAGTAAACAAAAACTCATACAGTCTTCTCCTAATCAGTAGCCAGGTACCAAAATGTTCATTTAAGGTGGTTCTACTGCAGTTTTCCAGGAAAATTCTCCCCTTTTCCAGGATATTATTTTTCAATAAATCAGGACCCAGGAGAGTTCTCCATTCGGTTTAAAATGTTCCCATCTAACGCCAACCTTCGGATTCAGGGCCAAGTGTGACATTTGTTTGTAATTGCATGCTTTGTTCAAGTAACCACGATAGAGTTACCATAATGCTCTTAGCTAACTGATAGTTTCTGGTCAAAACAGACATCATTACCCACATTTTCATAGAAGATCCCCACACATCGACAAGTATCCAAAACGTCACCATAGGTTCTATTACTCCTAAGATAGTGCTAACACCTGAACTGGCCTAAATTGTTAGGTCAAAGTGGGTGTTTAGATATTTTTTCCAGTCACGCCTCATCACCTAAAGTCTAGTGCGAGATTGTGGTCATGGTCAACTTAGGCTCCATACACCACTCAGAATTATTCCACCAATATCCATTCTAACAGCATTATACGCCATCTACAGCCCCTCAACACTCTTCCTATCTTCCAATGACATCCATACTACACCACACAAGCAATGGTCTGACTGTGGGTTTGTACCCAAGTCCTTCGCTTCTCTGGTACATCACCCCTCTCTGTTAAATGATTTTTATGTAGTGAGAATCAAAATTCACATGCCAACACAAACGGCAGTAAACTGTAAAGAGCACATCGAAATGGGAGATTGCCTAAGCCCTGAAACAATGGTTAGAAGCACACGTTGATGGTGAGCATAATTCTATAATCATATATTTTAGACTCAAATCCACATAGGAATGACACACGCACACACTTGTACATGCATACAGCGAGGTCAACAGAACTAACAGCAAGCATCATGAAAACGATGAAGTTGGGCAGAATTGTCGTTACAAACTGATTAACTGGACAGAACTATCGTTACAAAAATCATCAGACAGACGAGCTAAAGTCAGGTACCACCATACTTATGCTTACATCCACAAAGACAGACGCAGATACACATGTACAAGTCTACAGAGAGTTCAGTACAACTACCGGCAACAATCATGGAAACGAAAAAGTGGTGTTGTACTCTCTTGCCTCATGACTGGCTGAAAAACAGAACTTTCCTTACATATCATCAGCCTGGCGAGATAGAGGGTGTGCAAAAGATGGCATGTTTATACCATAAATAGTGTTCATCACGCCCCAGTTGATTTCATTTACCATCAACACGTCTCTCCCACACCGCAACCCTTTCTACCATTCAGTAAAAAAGTGACGCAGGTACCATGAGTTGCAATAGACACTTGACTATCAGATCTCACCCACAAATCCATACATCTCAATCCACTAGCACAAACAAACATAAGTGGAGGGACATCAAAATCATTCGTCCAGACAGTCCTGTTTATAGAAGGTATCACCATATACATCGTGTTTTAGTAGGTCGGCATACCGGCACATATTACCGCCTCGAGCGCAATGAAATTCCGGTCTTCAGTGCGGTCCTAAAAATGCGGTTACCGGTAATAGGTCCCGGTCGGAAAACGCCGGTAATCTATCGCGGTCCGCGCGTTTAGACCGGCGTATTACGGTATTCCTGTCCGCAGTGGGGAAGGGTGGCCACCTCCCGCCGCGCCCTCCTGGGTAGGTTCACCCCAAAATTTGTCTTTGATGAGCTGCTATTAACAAATGACTTTTGGCCAAACATTGCCAAGAGCTTAGTTTCCAGCCACCAGCTATACTGATGGCACATTAAAAATCAAGTATGTGTGGTGAGCACTGAGGTGTATTGTAAAGACATGCTATCATCTGCCTATCATGTAACACCTTAGTGTGGACGTCGTGTGTCGGGTCCCTTTCCTGCAGTTACTTGTATGTATGTGGTAACTTATGAAATTGTGGTATATGCATTGACATATGTGTGTGTGTACGTGTTCCTGTGTGGTTATGTGTGTAATTATGGTGGTAGGAGTCCACTTGAGATTTTTCCATCAGTGGACACCTATGTAGATGTTATCATTTGGGTATGATGAGCACCGAGGTTTGTGGCAAAGAAATGAAATATTTCGCACATCCTGTAGCTATTCAGTCTGAACCTAGGGTGTTCAGTCCTTTTCCTCCAGTTACATGTATGTGTGTGTGGTGATGTATGGTAACTGTGTGTATGCATTGACATGTGAGTGTGTGTCTTTCTATGTGGTTGTGTTTCTATCACGATAGGATTCTACTCGACTTTGAGGTTTCACAATGACTGGCTACCTATGTGTTGATGTAATTAATTGATAATGTGATAAGTACTGAGGTGTACGGCAAAAACATGTCATCCTTTGCACACACTCTAACGTCTGTCTAATGGATGTTTGTGTGTGCTTAAGTGTGGTGACGTATGATTAGTGTGTGAGACCTAGTATGAGTATGGGAGTTATGATATTTGTCTGATGACCATGTGCCGACTGATACTCGTGGTACGTGGGCAAATATACTGAATAGCAGAAATGGCTTGTGGCGTGGGATAGAGGTGGTGCTGATCATGTGAACAGCTCTGTACATATTACCAACGATACTGAATGGCAGAGAGGTCTGTAGTGTGAGTTAAATTCTGATGTGAGGAGTTTGTTACTTGGAACACATGTTAATGATGATTTTTTTTTGTCAGTCTTGAGCCAAGGGGGTTCTGTCCCACTTTT
>JARYHS010008074.1:9915922-10147693 GCA_031002005.1 Vandiemenella viatica | reverse complement strand
CAGTTGTATTTTTACGTGACTTTGTTTATAAGATTTATCTGTCACAAGCACGTTCTCGTTATTCGACACGCGTAGCTATACTTTCTTCTGCGAGTGTAATGTTTAGTTGCCACCATACAAAACAGCAGTGTAAATGTAATAACAAAAGTAATTCACACAAACAATTACCTACGTGTAGTAAACGGTACACAGTTATGACACACGCGAGACATATTTTGTGTGGCGTTTGGTGAAACGCTGAGGAATAACTGAATCGTATTCCAGCAACATCTGGCGCTACCCTAAAGACATCTGACCATTATTTACTATAATTATCCTGTATTTTGTCTTAAAAAACGACAAGTGTCCTTAGAACACCAACACAGCAACAGCCATTGAGATAAATAAGCGTGCTAAAGCTGGCTGAGCATGCGCCATTGCGTGTCTACAGCGTGACGCACCTATCTGTCACCACTGTGAGTTTACCCCTCAATCCAGGTACCGCCACTGAAATTTTCTGTTATAAAAAAAAAAAAAAATACTTGTGAAATATAGAAAAATCATGCAATATTAATGTAATCAAAACGAGAGGAACTGCAGGCAAAATTTAGTTATAGAGTACACGCGTTATTATTGATTCTGTTGTTATCTGGGGAAAAATACTCTGAACTATCTAAATAACATGCGCGACTATCACCTGTATGAAACTGACAATACTGAGTCTAGTTTTTACACATTGACTGGATTCCTGTATTTGTTTTTTAATCATTTCCCATAAACTAAAGAAAATCTCATGTGCCAATATTTTTGATCAGATTAAAACCGAGACCGTTTACGTCATTTCCAAATATGTATCGGTTTATTTAAGTCCTGAAGCTCGAAGAAATTAGAAAGTTTTCACTAATGGCAATTAATTTGATGGTTAATTATTACCTGAAGAAACACAGTATGGGAGAGGAAGTAGCGCAGGCAGGAATATGCATATTTTTGTCCCGAGGTTCCCATGAATACAGTCGCGGGAAAGCTAATTAGCAAATAAGCATACTGTTTGTGACATGGGTGTTGTAGTAAGACCGAGTCGAAACTTTTAGTCTTCGAGGAACTATAACACGGTAAGAGTTTCAATTTTATCAACATTGGGTTGCTAAACCAGTCATAACGCGTTTAGTCACTAGAATTTGACGTTTTCGTGCTCTTATTTTCTCTTAAGCTAAATTGCAGGATGAAGATTCAGTTTGTTAAGCAGTATTGTTAATTTTTGAGGCTATCTAGAGTTCCTCACTTTTCGAGAGATTTATTTTGTTCTAGCCTTGCTGGAGATTTTCAAACTCGTGGTATTGTAACATTGCCTTGCATTAGACACCGGGTCAAATTGTTCGAGCCCCCGGACTTAATAATTTTTTCACTATTTGGTAATTTTTTTACCCTCGATCTTTACGACTCTTTACAGGCGATTATGGAACGTCAACGACGTGGTTATTAGTGCCTTGTTCACTTGTTATGAAGATGTAATGAGTGTTATGTCAGGCTCAAATTCGAGCCCTTATTCGCAATAATATTAGTGGAGTGAGTGGAGTAGGTGTACAATCATTATCAAAGCAAAGTCACATCAATATACGTTGAATGAGTATCAGAAGGCTGTAAGTGATGACACTTCCCAGAAGCTTAACACGAGGATATGTATTTTTGATGCGCGTTTTCACATGTAATGAATCACTCCTGAAACAATTAGATCGAGTATGGCGTAACATGTAAAAGGCGAAGCAGCTACGGTGAAGGCGAAACTGTCGTCGCTTCACAGTACTATGAACTCCTACGCAAGGATTTCAAACTTCACACATCCTGTAACTCTTCAGTTTGGATCTAGCATGTTCAGTCTCTTTCCTCCAGTTATGTGTGGTGATGAATGGAACTGTGTGAATGCATTGACATGTGAGTGTGTATGTGTGTCTTTCTATGATTTTTGGCCAGTCATGGGTGTTCTGTTTATCTTTTTCGTTGCCATGATTGGGCTAGTTGTTGAGTCGAGATCGCTATAGGCATGGAAATGTACGTGTGTATGCGTCCTCTATCTCTGTGTGTTTTTTTGCGTAAATATGGAGATACCTTCCTTTATCTCGTATGTCTGGATGTATGATGTGCTGTTCCTGCACTTATGCTTGTGTGAGGTGACATATGGATTTGTGGGTGAGACCTAGTATGAATATGGGAGTTATGATATCTGTCTGATGACCAAGTGTCTACTGCTACTCGTGGTACATGGGGGCACTATTACTGAATGGGAGAAAAAGCTTAGGTGTGGGATAGACGTGTTGGTGTTGATGTGAACAGTTTTGTACGTAGCACACATGATACTGGATTGTAGTGAGTCTGTAGTGTGAAATAAATGATTATGATGGTGATGTGAAGAGTATGGTGCCTGGAATATATGTTACTGATGATTTTTTGGTCAGTTATGAGCCATGGGGGTTCTACCCCACTTTTTCGTCGCCATGATTGGGGCTGGTTGTTGTGTCTAGCTCGCTGAAGGCATGGAAATGTGGTGTTTGTTCGTCTCTCTCTGTGTCTGTATGCGTAAATATGGTGATACCTCTAATAAAAATGTCTGTCTGGACGAAATGATTTTGCTGTCCCTCCACTTTGTTTGTGCTAGTGTATTGAGATATATGGATTTGTGGGTGAGATCTGATAGTCAAGTGTCTATTGCAACTCATGGTACCTGCGTCACTTTTTTACTGAATGGTAGAAAGGGTTGCGGTGTGGGAGAGACGTGTTGATGATAAATATAATCAACTGGGGCGCGATGAAAAACTATTTATGGTATAAACATGCCATCTTTTGCACACCCTCTATCTCGCCAGGCTGATGATATGTAAGGAGACTTCTGTTTTTCAGCCAGTCATGAGGCAAGAGAGTACTACACCACTTTTTTGTTTCCTGATTGTTACCGGTAGTTGTGTAGTCTTGGCCATGTGTATCTGCGTCTCTCTTTGGGCATGTAAGTGTAAGTAAGTCGTCTGTCTGAAGATTTTTGTAACGATAGTTCTGTCCAGTTAATCAGTTGTAACGACAATTCTGCCCCCCACTTCATCGTTTCCATGATGCTGGACTGTTAGTTCTGTCAACCTCGCTGTATGCATGTACAAGTGTGTGCGTGTGTGTCATTCCTCTGTGGATTTGATGTCTAAAATATATGATTATAGAATTATGCTCACATCAACGTGTGCTTCTAACCATTGTTTCAGGGCTTAGGCAATCTCCCATTTCGATGTGCTCTTTACAGTTTACTGCCGTTTGTGTTGGCATGTGAATTTTGATTCTCACTACATAAAAATCATTTAACAGAGAGGGGTGATGTACCAGAGAAGCGAAGGACTTGGGTACAAACCCACAGTCAGACCATTGCTTGTGTGGTGTAGTATGGATGTCATTGAAGATAGGAAGAGTGTGAGGGGCTGTAGAGTGCGTATAATGCTGTTAGAATGGATATTGGTGGAATAATTCTGAGTGGTGTATGGAGCCTAAGTTGACCATGACCACAATCTCGCACTAGACTTTAGGTGATGAGGCCGTGACTGGAAAAAATATCTAAACACCCACTTTGACCTAACAAATTTAGGCCAGTTCAGGTGTTAGCACTATCTTAGGCGTAATAGAACCTATGGTTGACGTTTGGATACTTGTCGATGTGTGGGGATCTTCTATGAAAATGTGGGTAATGATGTCTGTTTGATGACCAAGTTAGCTAAGAGCATTATGGTAACTCTATCGTGGTTACTTGAACAAAGCATGCAATTACAAACAAATGTCACACTTGGCCCTGAATCCGAAGGTTGGCGTTAGATGGGAACATTTTAAACCGAATGGAGAACTCTCCTGGGTCCTGATTTATTGAAAAATAATATCCTGGAAAAGGGGAGAATTTTCCTGAAAACTGCAGTAGAACCACCTTAAATGAACATTTTGGTACCTGGCTACTGATTAGGAGGAAGACTGTATGAGTTTTTGGTTTACTTTAACGCACACGAACAGAAGGTAACCCTGTCTGTAACTGATCAGGGGTTGGATTGGGAATCATTGGAAAACAGAAGGAGGTTTGGGAAGTGCTGTGGGTACGTTGGCGATGAGGGCTAGGGGTGGAACTTGGTTAAAAGAATTAGGAATAGTGCACTGGATTTCTTCTATAAGGAAGTGGGTAAATTTTCTATATCTCCACCTTGGTCACAGGCGATGGTCTCAGGCATGTTCTGTGCTTAGCGTGACTCGATTTTTATCACATAGGACTGGCGTACTTCGATTCGACAGGGGTGAAATTAGTAAGATTAACAGATGGTGTCTCGTTCCTGGAACATACGTGCTGAGCTGTAAAATACAGTTAAAGGTGTCAATCACCACTGATGTGTCACAAGGGATTGATTGGAATTTTAGACAAAGTACAGCTAAGGACACTCAATTTGTGATTGCTTACGAAAGCATAACAGAATTGATACATAGATTGGCTCTGGATAGACAGACGACAAAGGTTTGACCTTGGTGGAAACAATTACGAGTGTGATTAAATATTGTATACCAATGGCAGTGGAGATAAGTTAGTGAAATAATGCATCGTACTGATGCTAATATGAATTCTTTCTTCCTCACTGCATTCGATGAGCTTTGCCATGGTCAAACTGGAAACTTTGATTTTTTCTAGCTTTGGTGTGGGAAAGGCTTTGTCACAAATATTTTCAAGTGGCCTCTTGTCCAAAGACAGGGTTGAGAAATAGGCTTGAAATAAAATTACAGGCTGATTGGTTTGATATCAGTGGAGAGATTAACATGTATTCACTTCAGAAATGTCTGTAGGAAAAGAAACTGGTTTTCAAATCGACAACTGTGCTTTAGTTTAGAGGCTCTCAATTCATCGAGGTTATACTTGCATACATCACTAAACCCATTCAATGCCTCTTTGAGTTCAAAAAGTGACTGTGTTTCATTACACATAATTTAATACATCCTTTTAAAATACACGGAATGTAGGTGACACTCGTGAGCTATATTATATTGTTCATAACGAATCCAACATGATGTGAAAAAGTGAGTTTGTTTACGTCTCTTCGTCGGTGAATTAATTTTTAATGTCTGCCTGCTTCGATGAACGGAATTCATGGTTTTTCCTACCTTCGTCGGTGAATATCTGTTGGTTTCACTGAAAGGATTTCACCCATTGATCGGTTTTTGAGGCTACGAATTTTGAAAGGAATAACGTATGGTAGGTTTGAGAAACAGGCTTTAAAAAATTACATGCTGATTGGTTTGACATCATGTATTCACTTCAGAAATGTCTGTAGGGAAAGAAACTGGTTTTCAAATAGACAACTTTGCTTTAGTTTAGGAGCTATTAATTCATCGAGGTCATACTTACATACATCAGTAAACCCAAGGCCTTTAGAGACGGGGAAGGATGGGGGGAAAGGAATGGGAAGGAATTCGGCAATGGTCTTTTAAAGGAAGCATCCCGGCATTTGCCTGGAGTGATTTGGGAAACCATGGAAAACCCAAATGTGGATGCTCGGAACCGGTGTCCTCCCGAATGCAAGGCCAGAACGCTAAATAATTTCATGAAAACAGGTACACATAGACTTCTTCCTCGGTTTTATATCTGGAGTTTATGACGGTTTTTTTTTCTCCGTATCGAACGTTTAAAAGGAAACATTTATGCTTTTCGACTTATTTTTTATTCAAGGCAAGCTGGCGCCATACTCTCTAGGTGTGGAAACTAAAATTTTGATTTTCGTTTTGAAATTGACGAGTTGGAACGGCTTTTTCAATAAAAACACTGCGGCCGGACTCGAACCGGCGACGTTCGGCACTCTAGCCCCAACACTACCGAGGTAAGTTACGCTTTCACATGGTCTATTTTTTTAATTAAATACAAAGACTCAAGCAGTTTTTCTGTTCACCCAGAATGAAAACAAAATTTTCGATTTTCGTTTTGAAAACACGAGGGATTAGGCAACATAAATGATTCTTAGATTTGTACTACGAAAACTGACATATAATAATAATTCTCATCTCGTAATAATTTCTTCTTGAACCGAAGTGAATGCTGAAATATTTCTATGTATCCTGCTGGGGCGGTTTCGCAGTGCAATGGGCATATGGCGCAACCTGAATTCCTTATCGATAGCAGGACACCTGAACAAATACACACGAAATTCTCTGCAAGCCCGAGACTCTGAACAAAATTCTGCAATCACACGAACGCTGTGTTGGACGCCCTACTTTCTTTGTCCGCCAGCCAGACACCCAGCTATGCTTTCATAATGGCGAATGAATAATGTGCTTCCCTTGGAGCCATTTCGTAACCTGTCGGACTCCCGGTCAAACACGCGAGTGGCTTCGCAAACATCGAAATATTTCACGCATATTGCTACACCCGCTCCATCTAGCGACAAATGTCTTCTGCCGTGTGCTGACCTCTAGCAACAGTTATACAAGTTATCGCGCTCCCGGTCAAACACGCGAGTGGCTTCGCAAACATTGAAATATTTCACGCATATTGGTACACCCGCTCCATCTAGCGACAAATGTCTTCTGCCGTGTGCTGACCTCTAGCGACAGTTATGCAAGTTATCGCACATGTCGCAACAGGGTCTCGGCGGCCGAGCAAGTACGTACATGTCAACACCTGTGCAAATACGCCTTAGGGTAGGGTTTTCCCCCGCAAGACAAGGATAGAAGATTTCGTGGCGAAGTGGAATATCTCTGGCCGGCGCACGCGCAGATGAAGTTTCTCGTGGCATCGGCTGTTCGGTGGAGACACCTGGTGGCAGGATGTGTGTATATGCTACATTGCAACATTTGTGCAGCTGGAATATCTACATCACATAGGACACAATAGGAAATAATATCTCTGATTTCAGAGTAACATTGTTGGATATAAGTGAAATAACAACTAGAATAAAGACTAAATAACAGTTATATATGTTTAATTTGAAAGCTGCGGTCGTCATGCCGTCAATGTGGCAACACTGCACTAGATTTGAATTTCCCGCCAACCGGAAGTGACGTCATGGAAGGGAGGGAGAAAATGGGAAGGGAAGCCGCCATTTTGTGTCACGTGACCGGAAGTTGGGATTATAGAGAAAACAGGTCTTCCTCCTACTTACGCCATTAACGAGTACATTTGAATTTGGAATTACACCTGGTTAGACGATGCTGGCCATGAAATCATGTTAATGAAACACATTGCTTAGGGGTCAGACAATGTAACCCAGCTTCAAGCGATTGGTTTAAAATCTACGGGTGGGTAACCCTCTGTAACCACTGTTTCGATCATGCCTGCAGTCACCGGTCTGTCAGCAACATCCATCCACACAATGTGGCGGTCTTCGCGCGCTGATGTCCTTCTGTACAGATATGCGCCTGCTCTGGGAGTACTAGAGCCTTCTTTGATCCACTGTGTAACGAGTCTGTATACTAGCCTTGCACTGTGGCTAATCCTTCAGGAGATTTCATGATTTGAGGCACCCATTTCAAACACACCAATTCTCCGACCTCTCTCACAGACATTTGGGTGTAAAGGGTTGTCACTCTTCGCCTTGGGATACTTGATCAACAAGAACTTGTGGACGAAAAATTGTCATATTACACCAATAAACGCTAATACACATAGCATTTATGTGTAATAAATAGCCCCGCAATTCTCACACTTTTATATGCAAATCTTTCAATTTTTATGATTTTATACCCTTCATATGATGATACTTGGGGCCAAATATGATTCATTTTTCACAACTCGGTCTGGGTGTTACACTTTTAATTCCGTCAATGTATTTCTAACTGTTTACTAAGGTTGTAGTGAAACTAGTAATAACACTCGCAAAATTCTAACATTACATTCAATGTCTAAAATTTTTAATGAGTCCATATATTAATTTCTTAAAATTATTGGGTGTTATAAAATGATAACCCGAGCCATTGGCTCAGTGGATTGCGGCACCATGATGGTGCTCGGCGCCTAACGCGATGTTAGCTGGAAGGTGGAAGAAATTTTAATCGGAATTGGCCGGTATTGTGCATCAAATTTGTGTGTTAAATCCTGAACCACTCTCCAGGTCTGAAGGCATACGACACTATCGGATGCTTGGAGCCCCATCATGTCCTAAGTGGGTGAGCAACTAGTTTTACCATTTTCCTTCTTCCTCATTTCACACATTCAGAACACAGTACACTAAGCACACACATAGCATCAACAGAAAACAATAAACACGTAAATAGGTGTCGATACTGGAAAAAGGTAAGGGAAAACTCCCACGGTTTAAATTTACCAATAAAAATACGCACGAAACTAACCGTTAAGAATAAAATAATAAAATGAATGAAATGATGTTTGCATAAATATATGTAAATACTATATTGCTCCATTAAATCTACTTGAATGTGAGTACTAAACAATTACCTGTTCCATTATTTTTGTTATGATGCACACGGAGTGAAGCGCGAAGACCCTTCTTGGCCGCTGCCTAAATATTCGTTGACTGAAAAGTTGGAGACGTAACAATTAAAGCTATTTGATTCTTAAGATCTTAATACCAAAAGCAGAAGTTATTGACTGATTTATAAAATGTTTCCTTTTTTTTAACTATCAATTTCAATTACTACTTTTTTCGATATCTTACACATAAAAAACAACTATGTGATTGTTTAGTGGGTATATTATTTTGTAAACTGATTTGCTGTAAGGTATGTGTTGTGACTATGAATACCTGTCACATTTGATTATCTATTTAGCTACTATTATTTGATTAAAAACAAAAATGTAAAATCACAAAGCTACGTTATTGCGTTTTAAGGTTTTAGTTACAAGAGTATACTTAAGAGAAGCTTGACGTCTTTTTGTTAGATAAAGTATTGTTAACTACTGATTTTTATTATTTAACATTAAAGTGATTTATTAATCACTTAAATAGTCGTTTGTTATTTAATCTGATGACACTTTAAAAATTGATGTGGATCCCGCCAATCCCGCAAATGTCCTGCGGGATTCAAACCAGTGTGGGATTGTAATGCTTAGATTAGATGTTGGTTCACAAGATTAACTCCATGCGATAAATAAGGCACACTTCGTGATATACATCAATCATACTGCACTTGATCGCTATCAGGTGAAGTACATTGTTAATATATTTTTTAAATGATGCAGACACTCGACATTTCAGTCGTATTTTTTTAAATTAGCAGTGATAGACAGAAAATATTATTCAGCCAGCACTTTGATTTATTTATTTGTTTATAAAAATTTTGATCTATCATAATTGTAAACGTTAATTCCCTTTTAAAATCTAACATTTCTCAATAACAAGCATAATATCGAAACTCTAAACAGCATTAGTGCATGTCCAAATGCAAATTCTGTTTCTGACAATGGACTCGAACCCATTACCTCACTACATTAAAACAAACTTTTAATACTTCTTTCAAACCACAAAGGAGATTGCTTTCTATTAAATACTGTAGAGTGTCTTTGAATAAGATAACTCACTTTTCCTATTTTTTTTTTTAATTCTTTTATGTTTTGCATGTTTCACGCAGGTGTACCTTATACCAGTGAGGGAAAATAAATTTTGTGATGCTAAAATATGTTAAGTTACTATTTTTCCATTTTTGGCCATGGAAGATAGCCTTGATGCCATATTAAGTCACCTAAAACAATTATTTAACAATTATTTTTTCAATTTTGTATACGTTCATGAAATAGATTTTAGGAAAAATGACAGAAGAATTGGACCTAAGAATAAGCAGCATGAAAAATAATTTATTGACATTAAAAACGTTTTAAGAGAAATGTCATACCAACTAAATCAAATAAATTCAAATCAAACTGTACTCCATTGCAAATTATGAATTATCTCGCGTATTTATTGATATTTTAAGCTGTTGAATTTCGACTTAACAACTAAAACGCTTTCTGTTTTGCTCAAAACTAGTATTTTGAAGTGAATACAATATCTTTTAAGTCGTGTGCACACTCTCATATGTTTTACAAAAGTTAAAAGTTAATGCTGATTAAGTACGTGTTTTCTTGAGAATTTTGATTGGGTTAGTTTTCTTGAAGGGTTAGAATACTGTGTTTCTTTGTTGTTAGGATTTTCATGTTTTGTGACGTTTATGTCTAAGATATGTTAGGCAAAAGTTGAGTGATTGCTGTATTTTAAGTTGGAAAAGCTTGTATGTAATTGTCTTCTTGTTTGAGCAATTAAAATTGAATCACAATTCTGACATGTCAGTTGTTATATCGCAGAGTAATTGAATTTGTTTCAATCTGATTGAGTCTTGATTTTTTTGTATCGAGTTGTCTGTTTTGACTGCAATGGTTATACCTATTTTTTACATATATTTGTTACCGTGTGCGTATTCTTGTTTGAGTATGTCATAGTATACCACTTCTATCTGTTGTATGATTTGAGGTGATTCTGTTGTTGAAGTGTTTGTGGTTAGGTGAGACCTCTGTGCTGTAGCGGGTCGCTAACGAGCCGTCACAGCCAGCTGAATGGCAGTTCCCGCAGACAGGTCGACAGTAGTTGGCCATATTACCCTCAAATATCAACCCCATACTGTACCACGACATCTGATGTCTGTGTCCTCACATACGCAACAAAAAATAAGAACGTTATACAACTGCCTCCCAGAAATTCATAGGCGATAAGTCGATGCACCTTCTCACGCGGAGCATGTAAATTTGAAGAAAAGAAACTCCTTTTTTTTCGAGTAAGAGGCAATTTTTTGAATGCTCAACGATATCTCATAACACATGGACTACTGAGTAAAATGTTCTTCGAGTGGAGGATCACAACTTACTTGTTTTGGAATATTACCGTTTGATACCGATTAGATAAGGAATTTTCCGCTATTCTTCGAATTCTATGGAGCCTTCCCACTTGTCGACAACACTAGATCACTTCTCCTACAGTTAGTACTGCGGTACTGTGCAACGTACTAAATGACGATATCACTCGCCGTCTCACACGTGTGAAGCACTTGCAGCTTTTTATATAATCGCACAAAAGCCACAATCTGTAGATGCCAAATATGATAACCTAGTCAGTTATAAGCTTGAGAAATTTAATTTCTGTCATATTCTAATAATTACAGTGTATCGATTATGTTCCGTATTACAAAAGATACAGAGAAAACATGAATTTCGTGAGGGAAAAAATCTGTTTCAGCGATCCGGAAATTCTTTAACTTTCAGTTCCCAAGACCATTCACACTACGTTAGTAATAATGTCTCCCATCCTCCCTCCATATCTCTCCTCCACTGTGCGTCTGTCAGTCATTTTACCACAATTTTTCGACCGTTCCATTGTTCTTATAATTCTACTACTTATATGTATTTCGCCTCTTTTATGCAGATATAATGTACGTGATCACTTCTAAAGTTTTTTTCTCACTAGACTCATATCGCTTGTGGACATGCTTAAAGCCGGACTGTCAAGTTCCCGGTCGCCCCTTCCCGTCAGGTATAACCAAAAAACGGCGTTCCCTTTAATAGTTCTAATTACGGCTACACCAGCACTTAAATGTTGCTATATTGAGTACGCGTGGATTAATAATTCTTTCGAAGAATTGAATATAGAAAGTTGTTGGTAGCGAAGGATTGGTCCCAAACAATACCGAGTCGGCACAATATGACGGGAAAGCCATCACTATATCATTCTACCATCGAACCCGTCTCTTAAAGAGAATCAATTTCCATCATATTTAAAAACAGAAAAACAAAAGAAGGTGAGGGTATGTATGTGTGTGTGTGGGGGGGGGGGGGCGTTTACTAAGCATAGCTTTATCGTATTTCAGCTTGGTCTTTTCTTCCTTCTTCAGCATGAGCATCCGATTCTTGGGTTCTAATAACTTTAGCTGCTCATGGTCTGCTAGAGCTACAACTTAGGCCAGTTTACGCCCACAAGGCATGTTAAAAAAGAAGGCTAAGGAAACTGGTGCCAGAAACATTTAAGCCGACCAAAGTAATAGGACAGAGAAAATCGACATCTATAGTAAATAATACGTTTTTCTCTAAACTAAATTTATTAACAAATTACACACTGACATAATGCGCGAGAACCATAGCTTGAGCAAGCGACGTAATATTACAGACTAACACACACATCCATCTCTCTGTCACCATTCGTTAAGTTCTCAAAACTTCGTCACTACAACTGTTAATCATACCGAAAAAAAAAAAAAGTCCTCTGCCCTCCCTACCGATTTTCTTGTCAAATTCCGTCAATATCGGTATAGGCATTTAGTCGTGAAAACGTAACAAAAGACAGTGCCTAACTTACTTCCGCATTTATAGTATTATTACAGTAGATCACACACACACTGACTGGGAATCACCCCCGAGGGATCAATATAACGTAAAAACGTGTACACCTACAGCATTGCAAGACTACCTACGATTTGCCTCTTATTGCACCCCTAACTTTGTGATATCTACAGTTTAATATTCAATCCGAATAACCGACGGCCCAGGCGTGACTCTTACGATCAAAAACAATTTTAAAAATCTTAGCCTCCACGGAGATTTGAACCGGAGACCACGACCCAAAATTAGTAAGCAAGCACTTTAACCACTGAGCTATGTGACCGCTACACTGAAAAACAGTGCAAGACCTCCACATCCAACGCGTCTGTCTATCGCCCTTCGGTAATTTTTCGAAATTATATGACAACATGCATTAATTTTTCAACCAAATGTAGATAGTATTTTTCTCCTTGTTTCAAAGGATAAGTGTGCAACGTTTCATCGAGATCGGATGAAAACTGTGGGTTTGTATGAAGAACAAACAAACAAGCAAACATATATACATTCATCTTTATATATATAGATTACTGGAGGCATTGTTTAAGACCACAAAATACGGGGTGTTTCTACATGAATATCGGGGGTTTTAACGCTTTGTAGTATTTCATAAAACGTTGAATTATAATTAATACATGAAATGAAAGAGCAACCTAAACAGTTTTGTTTGTGGTTCCTGTGTGAATGTGCACGTAATGTTTTCTCCATCATCCATTGGAAAGCACTAGTGGAAAAAATGGCGACTAGTGAACAGAAAGGTGTTTGTGTTCTGCAGTTTGCAAAGACTCAATCTGTAGTTACTGTGCAAATTGCGTTCCGGATTAAGTTCAGATGTCATCCCCGAAGTGATATTTACATCTGTAGATGGTATCATCAGTTCGAAAATACCGGCAGCCTTCGCAAAGGGAAGAGTACGGGAGGACCCAGGGTTAGTGACGAGTGTGTTGAGCGAGCGAGAGACTTTCACGCGTAGCCCGAAGAAATCCGTTCGCAAGGCTAGTCGTAAATTAGCAATTCTGGTAACGGCTGTTTGGAAAGTTTTACGGAAACGCTTACAACTACGTCCTCATCGTTTACAGTTGTTACAGGCTCTAAACATGCTTTACGTGCTAACTTTGGACATAAAATGTTGCACAACTTTGAAGATTTTCTGGATCATGCTGTTTTCAGTGATAAATCGACATTTCCTCTCAGTGGCCATGTGAACACTCATAATGTGTGCAGCTGGGGCTCAGAAAATCCTCACGAGACGGTACAATTGTGACGAGACTCCCCAAAACTGAATGTTTTAGTGCCATATTTCGGCGGATTGTTTATGGACCTTTTTTTCTTTGGAGAAACAACTGTAACTGGTACTTCCTACCTTGATGCTCTACAACTATGGTTATTTCCCCAATTGGTAGGGACCGACCGGGGCGGTGTAACGGTTAGTGTTCTCGCCTCGCATTCGGGAGGACGGCGGTTCGAATCCCCGTCCGGGCATCCAGATTTGGGTTTTCCATGGTTTCCCCAAATCACTCCAGGCAAATGCCGGGATGCTTCCTTCAAAAGGCCATGGCCGAATTCCTTCCCATTCCCTGCCCCCATCCTTGCCCCCATCCTTTCCCGTCTCTAAAGACCTACATTTTAAAAAGAGACGTAAATCAGTTACAAAAAAAAAAAAAAAAACAATATGTAGGAGACGAACCAAATAACTTGTTTCGGCAACAAGATGTTGCACCGCCTCACTGGCATAACGACGTACGCGATTGGTTGAACGTCACTGTACTCGACCACTGGATTGGCCGCCAAGGGCCCAAAGCCATGTGGGGGTTCATAAGGGATCGCGTGTATGTGCCTCCAATACCAGCTGACGTACCCGACCTAAGAAACAGGATTGAGGCAGCCGTTGCAACAATTACACCAAAGACACTAATCACCGTTGCGAAGACATAGGCTATCGACTTGAATTGTGCCGTGAGAAGAGAGGTGCTCTCAGTGAACACTTGTAAGCTTGTAGGTATAACTGTTTGAGTTGGTCTTTCATTTCATGTATTAATTATAATTTTACGTTTTATGTAAGAAATGCTACAAACCGTTAAAATTCCGTTGCCGAATTCCTTCCCATCCCTTGCCTCCAGTCCTTTCACGCCTCTAATGACCTTGACGTCAACGACGTGTAAAGACAGAACCAAAAAAAATATAAAATCATTGACTCTCTGTTCTCTTGAATGTGTATCCAAATGTTCGATGCCGACAGTCACTGTGTTGCAGTACACTGTCGTGGTTTGATGCTCTAGGGCAGGGGTGGCCAACCCAAATGATCTTGCGGGCTACTTTGGAAATGCATTATAGCTCCGCGGGCCGCATATAAAATCATATATCCCCGTATTAGAATTAGAAAATTTTTTTGGAGTGAAAAATTGAAACATAAAGAGTTGATATTATTATTGTGGTTCCTATTATTCTTCCATGTAAACATAGATGATATAATAGTAATGATATTAATAATTTCGATAGATAATTTTTAAATAAACTGTATTATAAAATAAACATATTTTGTAAAAGTGTCATGAATAACTGAGTACAAGGAGATTTATGCATAACAAGTGTATACAAGAAAAATTTCAACCTCTCAGCAGTATATATTGATGCTTCTTTGATACAGAATCATTTATTACTCTATTATGGCGGCTATATCAACAAAACCACCATATATTTGCCACAAATTATGCTGTGATCGGTGAAAAAGTTTTTGTGAGATTTTCCTTGTAGGAATTGACAGATCGTGTATTCCAGTTTAAAATCTTCACAAAGCTCTGCAGTCATCTCAATTATTTCCGTTTACTGTCAGCAACGTGGTCTATCGACTTATGGAGAAGATGCGATGTTGAACAATGAAGTAGCTGGTACAGGTATTCAATCAGTTATTTCATCAGTCGCAATATGAATGCTCGCACCGTAATGGTTCTTTTGTAAGGCATTTCGAGTGGCCTGTGTGTACTTATCATAAAGCAGCTGCGCGGGAGGAAGGCTGGTATGATCCTGGAACTAACTGTGGTCTGCACCAGATGTTGCTTGACTGTTATGGCACTGTGTGGAGTTGAATGATTACTTCTCCCGGGGATGACTAGTGTTTTTTGGTGAACCATCAAGGGTGCTCGAACAGCTTAGGTGAAGAATACAGTGCTGTCCGTTTAGCATAACTAGTCTCATTTTTTACAACAAAGCCTTTTTTTCAGCATCATATTGTGCAGAATCATATTCTGCTTTATTACTTTCTGTTTCAGAAATTCCTAGCAATTTAGGTTAGTGGCCAAATGGTTGCCCCGCAATGGATGCAGCTTGATACACTCGGCTCAACGAGACACGCTGCGTCATTGTTTATTCATCTGAGCAGCCCGAAAACATTTAAAGCGTTTGGTCACGCGGGGTACATATCGACCAACACTACATCTAGTGCTAAAGTTATATATATGCTCTGGGATGTGATACCGACCAAGCGTCAAGCGGACCAATTGGGTTGTAGCAATCTGAGACTCCGCTCCCTTTCTGCGTGTACTGCCAGAATCTCTGCCGCAGATTCAGTTTCTTGAAGGATTTAAGGTTCAGCAAGTGCTGGGTCAACAATGCCAAGGACACCGCCTGAAAAGGGGCTGGAGATTATAAACTGAATATGCTTACAGCGGTTGTTGCAAGCTGCCAAAACTTAGCACACTTTGGAAATGTGAGCGATCTGTAGTCCATTTGTTCCTTTATTTCTAATGTTTACATTAAATTTTTAACGCCATTAACTACCCTACTATCATTATGTGAAGGTTATCTAGGTCCTTTTTTGTCTTTTCCGCTTAGCTTGTTTTATATTCTTCAAACACTACAAATGACTGTTCCGCTATAGAAATGTCAAATGAGATTGTCACTTGCCAGTGCTATCGCCGGCGACTTGCATGCATCTCCTCTTACCTTGAGCTGTGCAGTGTACGTCGTCTGCTTATTGCGAACGGAATGGGCAGCGGGATCTCTGCGCGGTTTCTTACGGCAAAGAGTATGACGCAGTGGAGAACCACCAGCAATACTAATAACGTGTCACCCAATACACAACCGAGGCATGCGTTTCTCTGTCGAAGTCTTATTCAACACAATCGCCTCCATTGTGACGAGTTCCAAGTATACTCACTGTTGATAACACTGCTCTTGCATGCCGAAAATAGCGTTTCAGGAGCCAGGAATCTGTCGTCCCAGTAGCCGGAACTACGAAGACCACTCGTTGCAACCTCAGTGACAAAGTCGGATTCGAGGGGACAGTGGGTCGTGCTGCCACTTTGGGTAAGCACGTCCATACCGCAATCGGCGAAAATTGAATGATTCCTCGAGTACTGTTTCCTGCTCATAGAAGTAGAATGTTTAATTTAAAAATTGCGAAATGTTTCTGCAAGGTTTTGAATAGTTAATATGCGTATGCCAGGACGATCTCTAGTTCAGATTCAACGTTAAAGAGCAGGTGTAGTCACCCCTGAGGCGTAATGCAAGGTAAAACGAAACTCTGTGATCATATTATTAAGGTTCTTCGGTGGTTTAATTACTTCTTAATTAAAAAATCCACCAAACAGGTTATGTTTGAAGAGTTGTTTATTTTGATCAAATCAACAAGTCAGCGATATTCACAAGCATAGATACAATACAGATATGCACTTCTGAATAGTCGCAAAGATAATCTCTGTGAACTCAACTGACTGAATGAATGAAACTCTCTGTAACACGTGAGGTTGCTTCAAGGGGTACGTGCAGTAATCTCTTCGCTAATTTAATCACTACGATAATTAAAAATTGTTACGCAAATATTACTATCGCCAAAATATATTTTAAGACAAACTGCATGTGCTTGAATTAGTAATGTTGAGGTTGTGCGAAGCATTCGACTGGGAGGAGCGCATTTTTATTTATCATTTTAGCTATATGGGGTACGCGAGGTTGAGCTCTTTCTTGAAGTGGTACCCGGGAAAAAAACTAATTGGGAACCACTGGTTTAGTGTAATCCAGCATGTAGTACTGTTCTCTAAAGTAGCTAAACTGGGCCCGTACTAAAACTACCAGATATTTATGCAATCAACTGAGCCCAATTTGTAGCCCACTGTCACAACATGCAACACAATTCAAACATCTCTAAATCTGCTGTATAATTGACAGAAGAAAAAATACCACTGCTAAGTAGTAAAAAGAGGTTTATTAAGAATGAAAAGGTTTTGAGGGAATTATCTGACACTGAGAACAACACTGAAGAAATGTTCGATAACAGGAGGAGCGAATTTACATTCACAAGATCGTTTGCCCTTTATCACAGAAACACAATCCAACCAGGAACTTTTACACGCGGCTAGCTTGGTCTTACATGCAGCAAAAGCTGACGATCTGTTCATATGCTCCGTTATGCTAAAAGACAACACGAATGCAGAATTCGAGGCCACCAGATAGCCAGCTGGATTACATAACAATTACGGACGAGTAAATGTAACAAACGCACGTAAGATAAAAACGGACGAGTGAGTAGATGGTGCAGTCGAATATAAAAAGGTTTTGCTGCGACACATTTCGTCTTCAGTACGAATTTACTGTTGATCTTGCTTGATGTATGATGTAATTAGTAATGATTGCAGTTACTTCTTTTTTGTACTAACTTAAACAATTTTTTTACAAATCTTGTTTAATTTTATTCGAACACTAAAACCAACGAATTCTCGAACATGACATTAAGATAATTTCAATATAAAAATTATGCAACACTGTTATATACCTTACATAGACGCTCTGGCCCATTTTCACGCCATCGCTTGGGAAAATCCATTGCGGTGCTGACAGATGAACATCTACAGAAGAGTCAATGCTATGGACACAGATCATTTAGCTTATTATATTAGATTCTTACATCTCTGCTTATAACTTTTGAATTATGAATGAAGTAATTTAAATCGTGTGTTACGTTGTTTAATTTATTTCATTTAAGTCCAGCAGAACCCTGAAATATCTTATCTCTTGGTAATACTGTAGCACGATGCTTGAAGGACCTCCTAACATAGATAAAGACCCCAAGGTATGCAGTTGTTCTGTCGTATCTATATGAGATGTAGTTTGCTACGTTGGCTCTGACGCCTGGCTTTACATGGATCCGCACACCTGTGCCTTCGGAGATGAGAAAGTTATGGAATTCAGCTTTTTGTTTGTGAATGCCGTTTCCATTCTAAATGTAAATTCTCAGGTTGTCGAAGTATGTAGTGGCCTTCTTAGTTGGTTGAGTTTACTGTAAGTTGCTCGTTTTTCAGGGCTGGGATAATGGTGACGGATAGTCGGTGAACTGCTGCAGTCAGTCCCTGCACAATAGCCGACAGCTGGCTCAGGATATCACGCATATTATTGATGGTACTTTCTACCACGGATGGCTCGTTGAGCCTACGGTTTGTGTTCAGCCTTTGCTACGGTTTCATTTCCATTGACGTCAGTTCTCATTGGTGCCGGTGGGGCCTAGATCCAGCAGAATCTAAAGTAGTCGTTTTATCCTTCGGTGGTTTTGCAGTCGTTTTTGATGACCGGTATTGTTCTTGGAAACTTTCTCTTGCCTCCTTATGTTTAGGGCACCCTCTATAGGAGGCAACATGTGACCCCTACAGTTGGCACATGCAGGTTGCCCTCCCTCGTTCACCAGTGTGCAGTCCTTTGAGGTATGATGCCCTGTGCAACTCTTGACACATAACTCTGGTAGTCAGCAGTGCCTGCTAACATGGCCGTGCGGTTGGCAGCGGAAGCATTGTGGGGGTCCTCTGTCAGTACTTCTCTTCAACCGCTAAAACGGGCATTGCGGTTTTCTTTTAAGTTTTTTGATGGATTTTCCGGTGCGTCAAGTTGGGTCGCAGATTCTACCGTTAAACGAATTTCAGTTAGTGTGGTTAAAACTTCAGTACTGAGAAGCCACGTTGGTAGGCCCCGGATCACGCATCTAACTGTGCTCTCGCTGGCTAGAACGAAGAAGTAATAAGCCAAACCCTCCTGGGAGTTGGTAGCTGTTCTCTAGCAATCTTGAGTGCACCTAACTTTAATCCAAATACTGTCGATACTGATTTTTCGTGCTGGTCACCCACTAGTGCGCCAAATCTTTATGCAGTTGTGACTACCACTTGCATTGGACGGGATGTTTTATTTGGCCGCTGCCAATCACCATCCTCTCTTTCATCTCGTGAAGCTTCTTGTTTAGTGACGACGGTATGGTTGAGTATAGGTTTTGGGCTCTGGCCTTTCGCTGTAGTGGCCAAAGTCTTTTGTTGAGAGGTGACAGACAGTTTCTTGTCTGCAGTCTTTTTGGCATCTGAGCGGTTCGATACTGTCTTTCTATATTTGCCAACAGCTGTTCACAGCACTTTATTGTCGATTGCACCGGTATGTGCCTTGGAATTTTCTGGCTGCTCGAGTGCATTAGTGTTTCGTCCCTCCATCACAGGGAAGCTATTTTATTTGGAGTCTTGTTTTTGGTTTCTTGGGAGCCTGCGCTGATTGCCTTGTCCGCAGATCTCTTTGTGGTCTTCCTTGCCGGCTGACTGGCACTCGGAGTTCCAGCTGTAGAAATTGCTTCAGCGCTGTTGTCGATGGAAGCTGTGGCTTCTGCTGAGAATTGGCCGTACTAGTCCCTGCGAATGTCGCCGTCTACACTGCGAGATGTGGTTCTGCTTGTTATGCTTTGGTTTCAGGATGGGAAAACGTTTTCTTAATTTCATCCATTTCTATTCGTTTCTCGTTGTACTATCGATATTTGAACCAAGGATATCAAACTTTCAAATCATTTTATTGGGTTTACAGTTGACAGAGGTGCTTTAATCCTCCACCATACAATTTTTAGCACGCACGCAGACGTATTACTGTACCTTACCTTGAAATATTATTTACAATGAGTCTGGAGTCCTGCATCTTAATAGAAGACTGGAAAAGAGCGACAATAGTACCGGTTCATTAAGGAGAGGCGACAGATAGGGTTTAAAATTACGGGCCAATCAGTTTGACATCAGTGGTTGCCAAATTATGGAGAGAATAGTGTGCAACTATGTCAGAAACCTCTGTGAGCAAAGAAACTTATTTACAAATCTAGAATATTGCATTAGGTAAGATATTCATGTGAATCTCATACTGTGGGCTATATTCAAGATATTTCGTATGAACTGTACTAGGGCGGCCTAGGTAATAGGGCAGCAGTGAATTTTTCTAAGTTATCCGACAGAGTGTGCCACAATATGATTTTAAATAAGTTGAAAAGTATTCGAAATGATGAAAAGTGACTTGCTGGGTAAGGAATTCTTAAAAGTCAGAAAGCAAAGTGTTAAAGATAGAAATGTAGAACCAAAAGAAGTAGAAGTAAATTTGAGAGTGCCACAGAGTAGTGTATTGGAATCATTGCTATTCACATTTCCAATGAATGATTGTTTTGATGTTGTACATTCAGAATTTATAATGGTTGCAGATGACATAGTAGTATATAGTAGGATCAAAACTGAAAAGACTGAACAATTGCAGCGTGTCGTGTACAGAATATCTAACAGGGTAGTTTAACATGCAATGAAGATAAATGCCAAAAAGATCCAGCTTATTAGGCACACAGATAAAAAAAAAAGAACTGAGATTGTTCATGATTATAGGGTAGGGAAAAAATTGCTTGTTGAAGGCTTGCGGTGTAAATACCTTGGCATAACTGTTGATAACAAAATCAAGTGAGCAGGACAAATTGGGCAGTTGGAAGGATAAGGTTACAAAATCCTGGAGAGGGTGATTAGAGGAGTGAGGGAACTGGGTTACAGCAATACGTTATACCTTTGCTTGAATGTAGTGTTATACTCGTAGTTCGGGATCCACATTTTTTTTATCATAGTCAGGGGTTGCAGAGGGTGCAAAACAAAGTAGCAAGATTTGTTTATATATATTACTGCAGGACACAGTCAGTAACTAATATGATAAAGGAGCTGGATTTGGTGTGGAGAGGTGTTCTGAGAGTGTACAAGGCTTATGTCGGTGATGGAGCTTGGAGTGGTTGAAAGATTAAGAGTAGTGCTCGGAGAGAAACAAGCTGGCACTCATGCATAAGAGAAGCTGAATATTTTATTTTGGGCGTAAGAGTGTCAGGGATCGGAATAAATTAGAAAGGGAACGAGGTTAAAATCAAATTCTTTATTGGCAAAAGTAGATTGATGGAGATGTTTTTTTCTTTAAGTATATGGGATAAAAATAATAATAAAAATTGAGATAGGAGTTATAAGGTAAGTAGGAAAATCAATTAAATTAATTTAAAATCTATTTCAATGCTGCCTTTCTGCAATACATTTGAAAGGAAAAGAAAATGAGGATTTTTGTCAATTCCTTTTGTAAGACGCATTTCTTGCTTTTCTTGACATAGCTTAATTTCTATTGGCTAGCTGCATTCTCGCTCTACAAGCCTGAAATTAATATCCATTACCTCTGCCAGTAATTCAAACTTCATTAAAATATTTTTGACCCCTTAAACTGTTTTACTGAATTTGACTTGTAGACAAACTTGAAGTACATTTGTGTGTCTGTCTTATTGGTTAGTCACCTGTATGACTGCTAATTCGCTACCCACTTATCTTCAAATCATTCCACCTCTGTACGACTAGCAAGAAAGTGAAATATAATTATCTAATCTATTTAGGCGAGTAAATTGGCAATTATAGATCCTGTCTTGCCAACATAATGTGAATAGTATATAGTGAATATTCATTTGGTTCATATGGTAAGAAAAAAAACAAAAAACAACGTGCCTCCGAAACGAACTTACCTGAAGATTTTTGAAATTAATTAGTGTAACATTCATTTACCTTCTGTTAGTTAATGTGAATATCCATGGAAGTATTTCATTTGTAGGAATGATTATTAGGGAAATCCATCGAAAATTGAGCAAGAAATTTTTATTTAATTAAATTTCACTAGTTGTAACACAATAGAAAAACTCAATACAGTCATGAAGTTTATTACCCAGCAGAACAGCCATCGCAGTAGTCGCAGAACTAAGAAAACATAGCCTCTATGCTTTGACATGATTGGTATATCTAATAATTTTAAAGTCGAAATTATATTTTTGGGAGCATCTTGAATTTCAAACAATTACTTATAGAACTATTCTAGCAGAATGCTAGTAACTCCTTCTGCCCGTTATCTTCCGAAACTGATAAAAATGCATTATAGTTAACAATTCACAGAGTAATGTATTGTGCTTTCATGAGTCAATTTATTTCCTGCAAGGTAAAAGAAATCGTAGAATATACCGAAAAGATTTCAAAAAGTCAGACCAACATGCTAACCAGAGGAAATATCACTACTTTTTAGGTCTGCGTCGGACTACTTGAGCACATATATCCACCATTAAAGTATGTACCGTGTTCTCCATCACTTCTAGATTAATAATTGCAAAGATTACACGAATATCAAGCCTCACGCTTTCTTGAATGGGACTCAAAAAATTCTCTCTCAGTATTTTATACACGCCGACTTATAACCTTACGCATTGTTGAATGGGACTAATTATTAGAATAAATATACTCAATCACTTGATTTCCCCTGTTCACTAAAAAGGGTGTCTTTAATATCTTATACACGCTGATTTATAATTGCGTCATAATTTTTTTATTTTTGTCGGTCATAAACCGAAGAAAGTAATTGTTTACCCAAGTAGTTACAACTTTAAACAAATCAATATTTTGTAGACGTCGCTTAGCCCCCGTCGTAGTACAAGTTTCCGTCGTTGAGGTCTAGGTCAGCAGAGTAAGGGTTTCATAACTTCTAATTGTGTACTAAACTACTGCGTCAAATCCCAAGTCCGTTCGTAGATTGTAAAAAGGATATTGCCGATGGTGATCCATGGGGACGCATGTCTTGGTGGCCTGGGAGTAGGCCGTAATAAGGCGCACCCGGCTTCGCCCTCCCCGTTCTTTCATCTGTCACGCACAACACATGACCCTATATACACACCATCAGAGGCATTCCCACATGCAGTAACGTTTCCGAATCCTTTCAGTCTGGGGGAGGAATGAGTAAACAGCCACAGTTACATCTTGCCTGTAAGTGTCTGGTATGGTGTCTGTCGCTGGTCTGTATGTTTGATGTGGCCTAGGTGTGTGGAGGGGGGGGGGGGGGGTACGGTCAGTGGCAATAAGGGGAGAAGCGAGCAAACACCAGCTCAGCCGCAATCTCGCACGGCACGTGACGGCCGGCTGAAGAGTCAGGCACACTACGAACCAAGCAACGATTCCTATGGGGTAAGGGGAAAATTGAAAGTATTCAAAGAAGGGCACCACGTTTCATTGAGTACTACATCAATAAAGAAATGAAACATTTTTTTCTAATCATCCCGTGATCATCCTGGCATGAGTATGAGTCGAAAGTAAAGTGGTTCCTATTTTCAACATAATTCCCTCTGAGGTCCATGCCTTCTTTCAAACGAGTTCAAAAGCTGTTACACCATCGTGCACAAAAAATCTTTCTAGGCACGAAATGACATCATACACTTCTTAATCGCCTTACTCCAAATCGGAGGCAGACTAATACGTATCAGAATACGAGGAGGTGTTAAGAAGCTACATAGGATCAACAGCTGAATTGTGGTACCATCTGAAACCAGCACTCATCAATTCCTGGCATGGTGATATGGGAGTTTCTACTGCGAGCTGCTTCACCATAAAACAGAAACTTTTGGCAACTTGCATTTTCTGTTTTTCTTGAGAGCTTCTTACAGTTGGTTACCAATGTTGGCGAAATACTAACCCTTGACAGTTACGACTTTCTTCATGAATTACTGAAGAAACAATGATTTTGCCGCTTCCTATGATGCTGAGAACTATATATAGCTTCTATTACACTGACTGTTGCTTTGATGATGGGATAACATGATAGACTCAAGTAACATTCACAGTAAGAAATTCTTAAATAACATCTACTGTTAGCTATATTTTAAACTTGCTCTTGCCTCATCACTCATTTTTTTCTACTGTAGAAACTTTCGACACCTGTTGCCCGAAAATGATTTTTGTATTTAGCCACAGATTCGGAATGTGATTTAATATTGTTCCTGTAACCAGGGCTTGAACCGTTTATTTAAATCTATTAAGTTCGTTTTGTATCGGGTAACACGTATGTTAGAACTGGATCGGTAACGAGTGTTAAGCCGAAAATTTAATACTGAACATAAATAAAAATATTTTGTATCTAAAAGTGAATAAAAGTTTTGACGTAAGGTTAGTGTAGGGAGAAAATTAGTTTGAAGTTAAGTTTTGAGCGCGGAATAATGAATAGGGCTCTGACGTCACAGTATACCACCAACAAAAATATTTGATGTCAACAATTAGACAGTCTTAATTCCAAACAATATTGTAAAAATCCTCTTTTTTAATTTGAAATCAATCTAAACGTTCTCTGTAGTAGCCCTTAAGGGCGGACAGGAAGGAGGTGGTTCCAGGTCCTCAACGCCCTTAAGCTTGTCATGGACCAGAAACGCCCTCTATTATCTATTCAGTGCACAAAGGTGTGAACCTTACGAAAAATTATCCAGGCCGTAGAACATGCAAGATTTTTCACGGCCACTGAAGTTAACTAAGATTTATCTGATCCGTGAATATTATCAAAATCAATACGTTGTTAGATGAACCGATAATTCACAGTAGAAAACTATAATAGTTTTAATCGTCAGTAGATTAATAGGGGCCAAATTTTTTTTCGAGATGTGTAGACTGTTCCTTGTGACGACTGCAATAACTGAAACGTGCAGCAGAGCTAAGCGAAAGCCATCACACAGTTACAAATCAAACGGCAAGAATTTATATAACTCAGATTTATCGCAACAATAGAAAATACGGGTATTGGAATGCGTGTAAGTCGTTTCCCCCATTCCTCTGATTGAAGACATTGGTGCGGTAACAAGCATCTCACATATCTCCTCCGGCGTCGTCTCCCATTCTGGACTGTGGAAGGACAGGTCGTTTTGCACTTTCTTCCTCCAACTGTGTCCTAGTCTTCCTTTAGGTCTAATCTGATTCTTGAAAATATGCCTTAAATATTGGATTTGGCTCCCTTACGTGACCAAATAATTTCAGCCTTGATTCTGCTACGATGTCTGGCATGTATTTTTCCGGCTCCTTGTTGACGTTAAACTGATTCATTTCTGATCTTGACTCGTTTGGTCTTCTTGCTACTTGACCTGAGGAGTTTCATATCAGTTGCTTGAATCCGGCTGTAGTCCCTGCTAGTCAAAGTGGCGGATTCTCATCCATGGATTAGGACGAGCAACAGGTAGGTTTTATGCAAAATTATGTATGCTGCATGAGTAAAACGTTTGTTCAATGTCGCATCTGTTTAAGATTGTTACTTATCTCTGAACTTAATCCGTTATCTTGGAACAGTTTTATTTTCATATTGCTCTAACTTTACTATTTTGGTATCGTTTATTTTCAATCACTATCGTTCAAATTCATCTTTCCACTAATCTCATCGTGGTTCCAGTTCGCGTTCACCTTCCCTCCGAACCATAACACCATCCGCAAATATATGGAATTACTTTTCTTGTTTTTGTTACTGATCTTAATAATTTCGACACTAATGAAAAGTAGTAGAGACGAAGAACATTGCTGTAGTCCATTTCTGGTCTCATAGCTTCTTAATCTGCTAACTTGTACTCGAATGCAATTAAGAAACACACACCATGTCTCCGTGATACAGCTGTACAATGCATCGTTTAGTTTGCTCCTGTCAAAAATTCTAGATTGAACCGATCCCGCATGCCTGAAAATGTGACACAGTACCCCGTATCTTCTTTCTGTAAGACTCCTCACCCATCACCTCTATAACACGTACTATATCTCCCCACTTACTTTTCAGCATACTTCCATAGTACCGAATTTTAAATGTTTCAATTTTCCTTATGTCTGGTATTCCTAAAGTCCATGCTTGACTCTACATATAGAGAATCAAACAGTTTTTTTTCTGAGGCCTAGATCAGTATTTAAAACTATAAGATTTAATATAAAAATTGTACTCGGGTGGCTAGCCGAGTTAAAGGAGTGCTATAATTACAAAATATTTCGGCGATCTCATTCGCTAGTCACCCGATAGTAATTTTTATATTCTCAACGCCGAGAAAAACTGCGTTCTTATATAAAAGATTTATGTTTTTCATCAAGGATCATATCACTATTGCTAGTTTTCCAATGTCGTCATTTCTCTTACCGCCATCACTTTTAATTTTATTTCCTAGGTATCAGAATTCACTTAATCCCCTTCAGCACCGGATCCCACTTTTATATCTAATCTGCTCTCATTTCATCACTTTGGCTTTGGTTTATATTAAGTCCAAAATCTTTCTTCAGTATTTTGTTTACCATACAATAACTTCTCAATATCCTCAGTCTGTTCTCCTAATAGGACAATGTCAGCAGCAAATCATAGCAAACTAATTTTTTCTTCTCTAACATTTAAATTTTTCTTTTATTTCCTTTATTACATCCTCTACATTCAAGTTGAATACTCGTATTAATGGGGGTAGACTAGAACCTTATCTCATCCATTTTTTATCTGATGCATGTCATTCATTACTCTCTATTATAACAACTTAACCATTTGTTTCTTATATAGGTTTTAAAGTATTCTTCTATGTTGATATTTTAGACCTGATTCCTTCAAAATTACAACATTATCAAACGTTATATCTAAATCAACAACAGCCATAAAAATATCCTTGTTTTTCCTGACGAGTACTTCTGCTATTGCTTAGTCGTACCTACTGAGTAACCCAGTACTGCTTGTAGGGCAAATCTTTGGTTTTGACTAATCAGTCACTGTCTGTATACTTTTTGGTCAGTTTTAAGCATTTGTCGTTGATTAATATCAAAATTAATAACAAAATCATTTCTTTAATCCATCAGTACACGAATGTAGTGAGACATTCACGCGATAGACGTTTTCAAGTTGTGAGGTTCTTAGTAAACTCTAAGTTGTTCTTCCAGGCTCCTTATACTTCAACAACTGAAGATTAGTAAATCGTTAAAAAATTGCAGTGTTGTCGCTACCTGAGCAAATCACTTCGGCCGCCACTGAATTAATCTATAAATCTGCGCCAAACGGGTTCACGTCTGGGGTTGCCGTTGGAAAAATGAATGTGAAATCTTCAATACGGAATTTTTCTTATTATCCGGGCGTTAAAACATGTATGAGTACGAGATAACGTGTTTCCTGGATCATGGAAAGTACAGAGGAATTATGATCAAGGAATGCTATAGTCGGTTAAAAACTTTCAACTTCATTAACTTCAAAAGTAAAGAAATGAACAAAGTAAAATTTAACACATTAGTTACACTAATTAGCTCCGTCTATAATGAAACCGTGAGGCATGAAAACTATACTTCAAACGTCAGTCCATTAATAGTTTGTATCAAAAAATACAACTGTTAAATTATAAACGAAAATGGTTTAATGATAGTACATTAACTTCTGTATTATATTGTATCTATCCGTATAAGGTAATGTTAGTACTTAAAATTTGAAGAATTTGTTAGTATTCAGTTTAGCTTTCGCGCCTGCGAATGATGACGTATGCAACCAACCATACGTAGCTGCCTGTCTTACTTTAGGCGCATTCCAGAATCGCTTCTGTGGTTACTATTAAAGTAATGAAAATACCAAAATTATTATACTGTCATCTGTGGCTAAAATTGAAAGATTCTGTTAGACGTTGAAACGTCACAATGGGTGTTAATTTTATTGATTAGAAATACATTAATTTATATTTAATGATAGGGGGGAGTTGAATGATAATCAAGGCAACATTAACTGTGTGTTTATTAAGTAAAATAAATATAGTCCTACTGTATTAATTAATTTCCCATTATTCCAAGATGATTAAGATCACTTATTACTTGCAGTGGCGATACTCTGAGATTCTTTCTCAAGGTTGTTGTTGGGTGAATGGGCGCCGGTGGTGAACCGAGCATTTCACACGCAACAAGTTGTGGGTCCGAGCTGCAGCGAGGCAAGAGGCGAATAGCAGCTCAATCTCCTCGAGCGTCGGTCAGTGTGGGCGCGCACACTGCACTGCACAGTACTGCCACACATACGCCGCGAAATAAACCAGTGTGTCGTCCAGCCGCTTTGTTTCCGCGCTGCATTCCTTGCGTGTCCTTGACGGGCCCACAAACAGGTTGTCAAATCATTTTCAACCTTTCGTCACTGCCTCTTAATGTAATTTCACAAGGCTGCAATGTGTGTCATCACAACGTGAAGCTAATATAAAACGTGTAAATACATTTGTATGTTCTTTCTGTTAGTTTTGTAATTAAAGACAAAATTTAAAAATTATGCGGCTAGAAATTACTTCAAGCTTTCTCACATAATTGTCTTTGGTGATCTTAGTTAAATTTTTCGTTGCCTGTGATCTATAACCGTGTGACTCAAGTAAAATTCTGAAAATTTTAATTTCTGCGGAAATTTTTTTTTTCCTCAAATCAGTCGCCACCCAGAGCATGGGATTAAAAGTAGTCGAGCTAAATATTGGATGAAGAAACTTCAAAATAACAAAGAAGAAAAGTTCGAGTCACAATAAATTTTTAAATTTTCGTTTGCTTAAACCAGA
Organism: Vandiemenella viatica; assembly: GCA_031002005.1. Lineage (NCBI taxonomy): Eukaryota > Metazoa > Arthropoda > Insecta > Orthoptera > Morabidae > Vandiemenella > Vandiemenella viatica. The sequence goes on along the minus strand of JARYHS010008074.1, from coordinate 10,118,735 downwards.
AGTAAACAAATGTTTACCGGACGCGATGCCTAAACGAAAACGCAGGTTAGCTCCTGTGACTCAGTGCATTAAACATTACAAAAGCCATTCAGTGAAGTTTCCCAAATAACCACCATTTTAAGTCAGTCTTATAGACCCTGTATTTTTTTCCTGATGACTTTCCGTCTCGTCGATGGCGATGTCATTAGAGTCGGAAAAGGATGGGGACAAGGAACGAGAAGGACTTTTGACATTACCTTTACAAGGAAGCATTCCGACATTCGCCTGGAGTGATTTGGGGAAACCATTCAAACCCCAAATCCGCATTCCCAGACGGGGATTAGGCCTTTGCAGGAGGGAGACAGCCCTTCGCCTAATATACCTGCACCCCTGGAAAAATGTCCAGATTATTCCACGTTGCACTAGTTTCCTTGTGAAATCTAATCTCTACATGACCCACTGTCACTAAAATCTTGCCAATTACTACCTAAGTTTGATATGTGAAAGATTAAATTCGCTCTGGCCTCGCATGCGGGAGGACGCCGTTTCGAATACCCATCCGGGCGTTCAGATTTGCGTTTTCCATGGTTTCCTCAAATCCCTTCAGGCGAATGTCGGGAAGCTTCCTTCAAAAGGTCGAATTCCTTGCCGTTCCTTGTCCCCAACCCCATCCCGCCTCTAAAGACGTCGACATCGACGAGGCGTAAAGCCATAAATAAAAAAGTTTGCTATATTAAATTACTCTGAGTAGTTTTTATTACGAAATTTTTTTTTAGAAATACGCTACTGTTCAGTTGAAATAAATGTCTGAAATGAATTAATTTCTGTATTTTTTAATTTTTCAGTTTCTCCGGAAATATTAAAAGCGTGATAAATTGATAAATCTTTTAACTATGAATCCCTGTTTAATCGGATAAATAATTTTTCATCTGTATTTATAAATTAATAACCAAAACGCATGTTTACAATTTCCTCGTGGTTATTAACTTCGTTTAAAATTTCATACTTTCTATAATATTTCGCAATGAAACTTACACCATTTTTCTTATTTAAAATTCCTCTTTCTTTTCGCAAAAAAACCAATTTTGACTTTTACATAGTATAAATTGAACTTTTTTCAACTTAATAGTTTACTTTTAGTGTTCTAGCTTTTTATTTAGTTTTGTTTGAGTGCTGTGTAATTCATAGTTACCGTGTCATAATATTATAGTGAAACAATATGTCCAATTCATTACTACTTTATCACTTACAGTTATCCCTATAAAAAGAGAGGGCAGAAATTTTAGTCGTCAACTATGTTTCCATGTGTTTTATTAACTCTACCAGACGATCATTGCGGTCCGAGTCTGTCATTTAGGCCCAGTGCCTGCCCGTAGCAGATGTGTCAGTATGTGGACTGCTGTGGTTAGGAACACCCCGGCCGCGTCACCTGTTGGTTTGTGTTCCCTGGTGGCGTTCCTAGAGTAATTAGTGGAGTACGAACTTTGTACCGCTCGTAAATGTAATTTATGAAGCGTGAAACTTGAGCTTGTTTAACGAATTTCTTGAAGCGAGAGCGATTTCATTAAAACTTTATCTATATACACCGGCTGTGCTGCAGGTTGAACAAGTTTATCTCGGGGGTTTTGTTCAGTGTGGAGTGAACTCATACCTGACCGATACCTCCGACGCCTGGCAAGAAGCGTATTAACACCACGTAGCTGAATAGCGGAAGGTAAGTTAGGTAATTTAGGAACATAAATAGCAATGTAACATCCATGTCAGATGGCGTTCCTTCTTGATGTAGAGAGGAAATCTTTATGAGGGCAGGAAGTAACGAAGTAAGGAACCGACACCGACTTGAGCATTCTTCCCTTTAAGATTGTAATAAAGTACGATGTCGAGAATTATGGGTTCGTTTCACTATCATCAGTTGTTTGATGGGTTCTGAAGAACATTATCATTATCGTTGGGGACCATCTCCAGTATCCCGGGTGCGGTTTACGAGCCTTGGTTGTTATAGACGATTGTTTTCCACCTTTTCCTGTCCAGAAAGGTTTCTCTGTCTGTGATGTACTCCCAATTCCAGCCTCTTCTCTCTACGTCCTCCTTCAGTTGATCTGTCCATCTTCTTCTTGGTCTTCCCACTGGTCTTTTGCCCACTATCCTTTTTTCCAAATAAGTTTTTGGCAGTCTTTTACTAGTCATTCTCTTCACATGCTCAAACCACCGAAGTCTTGATGACCTAAGTCTCTCTTCCATGGATTCCCTTAGCTCTAGGTTTGATCTAATTTCATCATTCTTTATGCGGTCAAGTCTAGTTTTCTGAAGAACATGCTGGAATTAAAATTCAGGTGTTTTACAGAACAGTGTTAATTTTCGAGTTTAAATCAGAAATATTTTGGAACCGGACGATTTGCAAATGACAGGTTTCCTAGGCTATTACAGCAGCGAGTCGTTCTTAAGAGGGTTTAGATTTTTACGATTTAAAAGAAGTATTGTAGATTGTACCAGCCAACTGCCATTAAAATACATTAGACGACACAGATATAGATGGACAATCGTCTTTGCTCTGAGCTTGGAGAGCGTCAGAACACAGTATGAAGTTTTCGATGCCAAATGTTTTCCTGCTGGGGATGCTGCACACGAATCGCCTCAGGAGAGGGTTTCTGAAATCTTATATCTTTAAACGAGCAATTCTTGTATAGATATTTTGGATCTCGGAAACAGCTACTACGATTTGGATGAAATTTGATATTTAGATAATGTCTTGACTTTTAAGAATACCTAAATAGATGTCTTCCCTACAAAAAAGGCGAGTTTACAAAATACGAACAATTTTTTTCTCTCGGTATCGCGAAAACGGCACTAGCGCCATCTCGTAGACAATTCAGGTACCAGAAAGCCTACAAATAGTTTCTCCTTGATTTCAAAGAATATTTAAACGAACAGTACTTGTATACTGGCTGACCCGCGGAAATATTAGCACTGCAAGTTTAATTGTAAAACATTTTAAAAGGAAGATAGTTAAACATTTATCATTGGTTTTGTCAGAGGTGATACTTTACAGAAACTTCATTGAAAATAATATTACCGGTACCAGTTATAAAGTAATCATCGTTTACTTTTTGACCGATCTAATCCTAACCTCTTGGGATATCAGAAAAATAAATTCTTTATTTTCGATTTGTCTCGACGAGTTTCGTACGAATTCATCAAACATGGCTGTGACGAAATTTATCTTCTAGTCCAGGTCGCATTTCAACCAACCACTTCAAATTATAGATACGGTATCTCGAGAACTAAGCGAGATATAAAAAAAAAAATATTTCTCGTCGAGTTACATATGAATCCAACGGTTATCGTAGAATCCCCTAAATTACCACAAATCTTCCACCATTAATTAATCCCTGACTGGCATTAAAATTTCTATTTAACATAATAATAACATTTTTCTTTGAAAGAAATTAATGAGGCGGTCTCGCAAAAAGATCTAGCGATTTGGATGAAATGCCATATGTAGGTAACGTTTTGCTTTCCAAGTTTTAAACACTTTATATATATATATATATATATATATATATATATATATATATATATATATACAGGAGCAATTTTTGTATTTGGTTTCTCGAAAATGGCTCTGAACTCATTACGTAGAAGGTTCAGGTACCAGTAAGCCTACTGATGTTAGTTAAGCTTCTCTTTGGTTAACTGTGCACCTCAAAACGCCTAGGAAGCGAACAGAAATCGAAAGATGCCCAGCGAAGATCGGTCGCCCTGGTACTGAATATATAAACGAGCTGTTCTATGTAATCAAGTAATAAGTAGGTAAAGATAATAGTATCCTCCTGATGATACATGCACGATAAAACCTTATTTATGCACTGGAAATTTTTGCATAATAACGGGTAAGATCTGTAAACTATCTAGGTGAGGCCCACAAGCAACTTGTAGAAAGCGGTTTTGTGGCAACCCATACACACCTTTTATTAACACAAAAAGTGAAGTTCCGAATAGGAACAATATCGTGCGAACAGGGCGATCACCCCACAGTCTCCGAACTTCAGCTATCTATTGCACTACTCCGCTGTAGGATATGGTGTCCTGCTTGCTGTAATTCAGCTTATGCCAAAACTCGTTAATGTGGCACTATATGAATATGTATAATTATTGTGTGGCTAGAATCGCTCCACTTGATGTAAGACGGAAGGCATCTACTAAACTGGAACGGAATAAGGTTAACCAGAATGCAGTGAACCCATTAGTATGATTTCTACACACCGGGGGTTTAAATTTAAGGAAGGTTTATAAATGACGATGGTCGCATTGGGTATACAGCCGAAAGCTTCTCAGCTCAATTCGCAGCGAGGTAGGCCGAAAGATAATCTGGCAAGATGGCGTTATCTGAAGGACCGAGAAACCGCGTATGGATGTGGGGCAGGACAGAGGAACTGCCCGCACAGCGCAGCAACCTGCTATTTATACTGTCCTCCGTGGTACTACTTTCTATTCTGTATAACACGAATGGTTGTTTTACGTTTTTATCTTTTCTTGTTAGTAAGGTGAAACTGTTTGTGTTTGTTCTAACTGCTGTATTACCAACGCATTTGACAACAAATAAATAAAGTAAATAAGCCAAAACAAAATTATAAGGAAACTGAAATCCTTAAGTGCACAGCGACTTTGTGCGTTCTTTCGTGGAATAATGTTCCTCTTAGTTATGCACAGGAACGACTGAAAATATTGACAAGATATCATATAAGGTGCACAGGACATATCTTTACAGTACTCTGAACATCCAGGGCTAGAAATGTCTAGGACTGCAAACGCAAATTACCAGTAATTAAATGAAAAGCAAGGACTGTAGATATTTATACAGGCAAATTACAGAAATCGACGACGCATTTAATACCAGTAGTTTCATCCGTTTGTTTTTCGTGTGGAGTCTACTTTGATAGAATAATGTCTACCAGCGACAGAAAGAAAACAAAGAAATTATTGTCTGGGAGCTGAGCTCGTTGTGTATCTCTAGCTTTCCTTACCGTAAGATCAACATAGACGGTTTCCAGCGCATGACGGAAACTCCAACGTCCATCAAAATACTGCAGAATAGAGTAATAGATTATTACGCGTAAATGGATCCTATCGGATAAATCAAAACATTTTTTCTCATCATGGATTTTAATTAAAAATTAATAAGTTGTTTCCACTAGGAAGTTAGAACCTGGTACAGTCATTTCCAGGAGCAATGGGGGAGCTTAAGTGTTGCCAGCTATCTCTGATTCGTGTAATGTATGTTCTGTATGTGAAGTGTATTTTTATTCCTGAATTGTATAGTTTGTGAGGTGGAGATTGGGGTCCGAGGTAAGCTGGCTGACAAACGCATCGGTGGGCAGAGCCAGGAATCGAACCAATACAATGCCGCCTCGCGCAGATCACTCGCGGATCAATTCTATATAAAGAAAGAAATTCAAATATCTGGGGAACAGTGTAGCCAACCGTAGTGGAGACAGAGCGGAAAAAAGTGTAAACTGTCGAAAATGCAGCGACATTTTGCCATGTTCATAGCTAGACTATAACTTTCGGAAATTAATTTCTTTAGGATCAACATTCATTTTGTTAATAGTTTCTTCCCGGGCATCTAAAAAAGTCAGAATAAATCGTTACCTGTTCTTATTCAATCCAATAAGCAATCTTGGCAAGCATACCCTCTACCGCATTTTCCCGCTCTTAATGTAACATCTATTGCTTAATTTGATTACTAATGATCATCTCAAGACATTTTGCTGTATGTATCAGCTTAAAGAAAGTGAAACTGAAATCTTTGCTTCGTCTGATGAAGACTGACTATAAACTGCAGGTACACTGTTATTTTGCCTGAAATGGTTAGTAAATAATATACGTATAATGTCAAAAAAGTAAAATCATTTAATCCTTCAATATTGTCTTCCTTCTGCACTCATTAACCGATTTATGAAGTCCGTCTTATTATGTGAAATATTTATTGATGTGATAAAAATATCATTGTTAACGATAGCAACTGACGTTGCTGCTAGTACCATTATTACGACGACAACCGTGTAAATCTTATCACCCTCTATTCAACAACCACGCTGGCAATAACTTAACATCTCGATACAGAATTCACTTCCTACGTGGAAGATAAGTTTTATAGATATTCTTTGCAGTAATTATTTATTTGTAGCGGAATTTTGATAGCCCGTAGCGGAATTCTGTCAAGCCCTTGGTGACATTTCGTCATTTCGGGTTGAAAGCACTGCTAGGGTATCGTTTTCGGGATTCGTATAATTTTAATCGCAACAAGCAATTTGATCAATTTTTCAAAATGAATGTGATGGTAAGTAAGATGAGCTGATAAACTGTTGTTTCGAAAATAATTAAGGAGTACATGTCTGTGCGTGTATGGCTGGCTGTTGAAGAAGTACTGTCAACTTCCTAAACATAATCATTATTCCTTCGGTATGTTAATGCCAATTTTGGCAAAAAGAGAAAGAAACAAAAATCTTTAAATGAGACCATTGTAACCCGAAAACATCCTATCACTAGACACTCGGTCACCAAATTATTCACTTTTGTACATTGTCGATTTAGTATTAAATTTACATCCATGTGAACTACTGCTTATGGTATTACTGTATATGAGCACACATTATTGGCAGAAACTCACATGAATTCCAATCCGGTTATGTAATATATACTGGCTTATCAGTAAAATCTCAATATTTCAAATGCAAATGACAAACTTATCAGTTAGGATACTGTGATTTCAAACAATATCTAGTAATACCGAAAAGAAATGCCTCGATAACATCTGCAGGATAACTATACATTATAAGCGAGCCCGCAGTCCCGAGGGCGCAGTAGGTTCCAGTCCCTGGCTTTACGTCTCGTCGACGTCGGTGTCATTAGAGGAGGGAAAGGGCTAAGGGGTAAGGAACATCCCGGCGTTCACCTGAATTGATTTCGGGAAACCAAGGAAAACCCAAATCTGGATGGCCCGAACGGGATTCGAACCCGCGTCCTCCCGAATGTGAGGGTCCTGCCATCCAGTTTTTGTTTTCCGAGGTTTTCCGAAATCACTCCGGGAAATTGTGAGGATGATTACTGCAATAAGGACACGTCCGAATTCCTTCCATTTCCTCCCCTCAGTCCCCTAATGACCTAAACATTGATGAGGTCTAGATGAGTAAATGTGGAGTTGCTAGTCTCCCATCGGACATCTCCCCAGGTGGCGGACAGATATGGTGGGTACCAGGGAAAAATACCCAAGGTAGATCAAAACAAGCTGAGCGATGAAAACCTTTAAAAAAATTACCTGGTCCTCCAGGTTGGGGGTTTTGCAGTTGGCCAGCTCCCTAATCATAAATAAAAAACGAAATTCTAAAATACCGAACAATGTACCTTGGAAAAATTGGAACCTTGGACGACGGAATGGCGATGGAAAAAGGAAAATGGCATGCGGAAAAATAAACAAATTCAACTGCATTGGCGCGATATCACAAATCGATAATTCACCTTGTTTTTTTCTAAATTTGATGCAGTACCTTCGTCTGAATAGTATCCTCCACTCAACTGGACAAGATGAATTTGTTTCGCTGTTGGGGTTTTCTGGTGTCTTTTTTTTTTTGAAAGATTAAAATTTCTTTTTTTGAAATAACAAAACGAAAAATTAGAAAACAAAACGCTATAACACCCTAACTCTATGTATTGTTGACAGGATATCTGGCGCAATATTGACGTCTGGACGCTAAATTTTCCATGCACAGGCAGGAAATATTCGAACTCCGTCGTCAGTCCACAACTAGCGCTCTGTCTTTCAACTTTCCTGGAGTCTGAGCTTACCTAGGTTTAGATTCGTAAGGAATAATGAAATTGTCCTCAGTTGCTACGCACAGGTTTTTGTCTTCTGACGCATGGATACCTTCAGCTGGGAACAGTGCCCAGTGAGTGAGAGGTAATTCTCGGGTCTGGCATTTGAGAGGACTGGGTTCAAATCCCCGTTCGGTCATCCGGATTACGATTTTTCAATGTTTTTCCGCAGTCATTCCAACCGAATTCCGGGTCGATACTTTCATAACGCCATGGCCGAATTCCTTAAATTTTTGTGTATCCAGTCCTCTCCCGCCTTTAATTACTTTGACACGGACGAGGCGTTAAGCAATAAGAAAAAATAGACACCTGCGCCAGTCTTCCGACGGTATGTTACGTATTTCTCAAGTGCTCTTTTTAATGCAAGCTGAAGTGCTTAGTAAATTTCCCTTAGAACTCTTTACAATTTAAACACCTTAGGTCTAAATAACAAAATTCCGGGGTAATTTACAACCAATATAGCAATCGTTTCTCTGAATGTTGCAGGTTGAGGAATTTTATTCGTCCAGTGCCATGATTTATTGGGAGCCGCAAAGTAAAATTTCTGTCTAACATATCGGAGAGGACTAATTCACTAAGTTCATGAAGCTACTCGTAGTAATAGAAAGTTTGGTGAGATTAGTTAATTTTTTCGCCACTTACTTAAAAAAAGGCTCTTTGAAGTACCTATCTTCGCAATAAACCGAATTTAAAAAAATCGTAAATATTTTAAAAAAATTACAAATGATTTTTAGACAGAGTTATATGTTCGTTTTTCACAGATTTCGTTCAAATGTTATATATTAATCAAGCACACAATAAAATCAGTTGAAAAATTGAAAAAATATTCTCACGTCTCTATGTGACTCATTAAATTCCCCAATCAATGATATATGTTACTATTTGTCAAAGTACCAGTTTTTCTAAGGCTGCCCATCGGATTTTACCTAAAAAGCAAACATCAGAAAGATCGCTAGACTTTTTGTGCAATAAATTTCGGATCAGTAGTGTTGGTAATGATGAGAGGTAATTAAATATTTTTAAGTTTGTTTGTTTATTTTATTTTATTTTTTTTTTGGCCAAAAACTGGTACAAATCAACCGGTAAAAATAAATATCCTTATATCCTTATATTTTGAGTGGTGGTGGGTTAACAAATTCCATGTGATACTCATGAGAAAATATAAACAATTTTACGCATTATATTTTTTCTTTTGATCCCACAAGTAAAGCCCGTATAATTATTTATCCAATTAGATGAAATTGCTATTTCAGTCTGTCCATATCGTCAGCACTCTTTTGTTTCTGTTCGCTGAAGTGAGCCGTAATTTAAAAGAAATACGTGGCCATTGTTTTCTGAGACGGTCTTCCTCCTTCGCAGAGTGATAAACGGAGAGACAGCGAAACTTCAGTTCCGACAATCGTGCGCTGCCGAAACCTGATAGGGAAGTCTTGCTCTGAATTTAAATTACATTCCGAAAGTGCTAAAAGGAGCTCAGTAATGTAGGCCTGATGTTTCCAATATCTATGTCACCTATTCTTCGGCCATCTACATTAACAGAAGGCGGCATTTGCCTCGTCGACATCTGCGTCATTAGAGGCGCGAAGGGACAGGGTCAAGGAACGGAAAGGAATTCAACCACGGCCTTTTCTGAAGGAAGTATTCCGGCATTCGTCTGGAGTGATTTGGAGAAATCGTGAATATTCAAATCTGGATGCCCTCACGGGGATTCAAACTCGCGTCCCCCCGAATGCGAGGACAGAATATTACCGCTCACCCACTACGCTCGGTCGAAACACAATTGCCCCCATATCAATATGTGCTGGGTAAGCTAAAGGTTCATCTGTTTAGTGCCGATTTTTTACATTTCACGCTCTTCTGATAAAACAGAAACTATTATCTTGAACGATTACTTTTGTTTACTAAAATCGTATAATTTTCTTTGGGTTTACCAACGAATACAGAATGTATAGTTTCAAAGAAGAGTTTTAATTAGGCAAGTGTACAACTACAGCAAAAATTTCTTATAAAACAAACACATTGGCGTTTCAAAGACACATCTTCTCCAGGCGCAACGTTTCTTGCGATGTCTTTAAGAGTGCGTCGTGAGATCTCGGAACTTTTTGTTGCTGTCAGATAAATAATGGACACCAAACAAGAAATTTAACAACTGTCACCAATAAATATCCCATGTTTCTAGAACTTATAAAGGTATTGATGGAAAAAATTAGGTGTTGGGCTAGGCATAAGTTTTTATGCTCCTCTCAACCACCCTAATAATTAATGGCAGTGCTTGCTAAATTCTTATTTAGAGATAATCTCAGCTTTCATCTTGAGTACTTCGCTCCTGATATATCTGTAGACTTGTTTTTAATAATAAAAAAAAAGAAATATCAAGAATTTACATATATACTCCAAATTCTTCATTTATGCTCATTTGCCTTGTGTGAAGTTTATTCTTCATTGTTCCTACAGTTCCACAGTACTCAAAACATATATGTAGCTAGTACGATATTAATTGACAAAATATACCAACCCAACGTCTTTGATGTTGTGAGCCTTTTCTAAAATAAATAAGGAAATATTCATCCGTTTACCGCTATATAGAAATTTATGATACTTCGACAGCGCTGAGATTTGACACGTGCGTAGACTGAAGGTCGGGCCACACTAGACCGCACCGCACCCGGCCCGCACCGCACCGTCACTTTTCTTATTGTTGTCGCTCACTCGATTGAAGTGAGTTCAAACGACACCGCGTGTCGGCCGACACACGGCCGTGTGTTGGCCCGGATAAATTTGGTTTATATTTTGACGGTGCGGCCCGGTGTCGGTCTGCTGTCGGGCTGGTCGATATGGAGAACTGTATAGAAAGAGTTCGGAAATTTCCGGTCCTTTACGACTAAATGTTGTTTTAACGTTACTGATTGCTTTAGAAGTGTGTCCTTTTTTTTTCAGCCTCACTTCAGGTTCATCAGATATTCGTAAAATTTAGGTAGAGTCCTTGCATGTTCGCATTAACAAATCAAATTTTTGCCAGTGGTGAAAGTCGATTTTAAGGCCTGTAAAAATTGCATCCGAGATCCCGATTTTTAACCGGGGACCTTCCGTACCCAAATCACTCACCGCAAGCATCTGAATCTAGAAGTACTAGAGAATATGTATTCAATCATATAAAAGTACATTTGTGCTTTGGGATAGCAAAAATCAATTATATAGAAAAAGTACGTTTATTTTATAATGTTTGAATAATAATTTTTGATTATAACCAGATTTGTCTCTTGACTCAGAAGGTTATGGCGTACGATTGGGGAAATGAAAGTCCCTGGTTCAAATCCCTGTCTCAGCTGTAATTTTTATGGGTTTTAAAATTGAAATTCACCTCTGGAAAAGCTTTGAATTGTTAATGCTAAAATGCTAGGATGCTCTGTGTTTCGAATTGCACGTTAATCTGTAGTTTTTATTTCAAATTAGGTGAAAGCGATAGAGGTATACTGCACAGCCAATAAATAACTCAGTGACTGGAATTTTTAGATCACATGAAATTATTATTATTTTACGGAATATTTGCGGTCTGCATTAAAATAAAAATGTATAATAATCTTATTCTTTTTTGTTAAAAAAATATTGAGTGACTCGAAAAGGAACCTCAACCAAAACAAACACGTTAAATGTGAAATGAGTGACGCTTGACATTTAATCGTGACTATATAGAGATACACGAAAATCTTTCAATACAGTGTGACGATCATTTGTAAAAACAGCTTTTGGAATACTATTTTTGTGCATAAGAGATCAAACAATTAGGAAATAACAGGAGTCACACACAAAAAAGTATTTTAACGTACTTTATTACTTTCGTAGATTATAAAGTACAGTACTCTATAATAAAGTACTGGTGGTAGCCACAGCTACGATCCCCAAATCACTCTTAAGGTAATTTTTTAAAATTAATTCCGTGAAACAACCAAGTGTATACGTTACAGGAGACTGAAGGCCGCGAAGGAACCCGTCCGTCACACGGCCGTGCTACGGACCAGTGTGGACGCGAGGGGGGCGAGCCGACACACGGCCGAGTGTTGGCTCGGATGCGGCGCGGTGTCGGTGCGGTCTAGTGATGCCCGACCTTGAAAGGTGGCTTCGAGCCGAACAGAAATCAGACATTCACTGGCAGGCAGACGCGATTCGTCTCGGCTCAGACGTACAAGTTACTGTCGCTTGAATGAAATCCATGAAATCCAGCCATTATGGCATGCGAGGGATGCACCCTTCAATACCTGACAAATCTATAGCGCACGTTGAATTACAGGGGAAATCTCGCATCCACATTGGTTGTAAAAACAATTTACGGCCTTGATCTACTTCTAGTTTGTGCCACGAGAGACATAGCAAAACAGACCATTGTTTGGTTCTGTGTGCAGTCTTCTAATTTCCGACTGCGATGATAGACACCTGTTCGATTCGTCTTACAAGTTCTCAGCAGACTGCTCATGCCTTTGACATAATTATCTCAAGTCGATATGGCACCCCATCTCCAACATACTATCGTCCGTTATGCTGAAAGGACGATCGCGGAAGAAAATCCGAGACAACTCTTTGTGGTACGTGTTTTTTCGCAACATACCGTGGGTTTGCCACATGCATCTCCATACTCCACGGTGACGATACAATTAAGAATGCGTTTGTCACTCAATATACACAACTATCCATATTTAATAATACAGTGTCGTTCATACACATTATCAAAACAATTCCTGAAAAGTCCTAATTGGATAAATCTTTTGCAGATTTACAAAAAAGTTTAACTGATGGAAAAAAAATGAGACACATCTGGTTGTGAATTAGTTGAGGAACTTTATAACTGAAATTGTTGTTAATGGGGCTTGAATTACTAGAACCAATAAAAATTCAACTTGTTAAATATACAGGTTGGCAGGATATATTTTCGAATGTGGACAGCACTTTGAATTTTATTATCTATACGTGTTACTGTCGCTAAAGGAGAACGAAGTTTCAGTAAATTAAAATTTTAAAAAAAATTAATTACTGTAAACGCAGACTCTAGATAGACTGTCAGCACTTGCAATTTTATCTATAGAAAATAATATTACCCAACAATAAAAGCGAGGAAGATGGCAATCTAGGCCTTTTGGTTACGATTTTAATTCCTCCTTTACTTGGTTTAAAAAAAATATTATATGCTATGTGAATTTTATGTATCCGTGATTTTAGCATCGTGTAAACCATAGTAGCTTAAATAAACCATTTCAAAGATACAGTGTTCCTAGGTTAAATTTCTCTGGAAACTGGATGTTTTCCCGTGGAAATTTCATCTATATACAACGCCGAGAGAGCCTTCTCTCTTATATACTCAATGTTCCTTTTTATTGTTGATGTTTCTGATTCATACCTCTGCTATCCTAAACTAATCTTTCTGAGGTGAGTTATTATTAATATATGAATACTATCTTCTGCCCTCGGCTTTCCTCGAGTAGAATTCATAACGCATTCATAGTACGTTATCGTAGGTATTTGAACTCAATGGGAACTACTTTTTCAATCGGGATAAAAGTAGGTTAGGCAACACATTATTCCAAATTTTATCCTAAGCCGTTTAAGCCCTTTTCGACGTGAAACGGTAAAAACATCCAAGCAAACTAACTTTTATATTTATAATATTTGTAGGAAGTAAAAAATGTATGTAATGCAATGAAGTTTTCACGGGTGTACCGCTGGATTGTGTTTTGATAACACTATAGTTTAGAAGACTAGCTCCTGTGGTGATCCTCAGGTGGGAAAACATCTGTACTGACGGCTGACCGACAGATACCCGTATCGGGCGGTATACCGTGAAGACTGCATTGCAATTATTACACAGGGAAAGTCTCGGTTCTTACAATGCATGTTGTTATGTTTTAGCGACAACTTAATCACGAATAAGTGAGTGCACATTAGGGGCGCCACAATGAGATCTCCCACCACCTGAATAACTTCGCTAGGGCCACCCCTGACCGTATGTAACCCATGAGAGAGGGAAAGTGCACCATCGAAGGATACCTCTTAAGACTTTTTCCAGCCTTATACCATATATGATGCAGAGTCAATCACAAACAGTAAGACAATTCTCGCCTAACTTCATCGTTGCGTACAATTTCATAGCGTTGTCTAAATGGATTGCTATTATAGAGTCGTTTACTGATTCAAGAACTTCACAGTCCATTAAAAATGTACTATCCGCTCTGTTCAGCAAACAAGATTCCAATTAGGGATATTCACTAAACATCGATGCATCGTATCTATTCAATGTTTACCATACGATACATCGGATTGATTCGATGTTTTGACAAATAATGTTTATATTCGATGCATTGATTTTTTTATAATAAAACATCGAATCAATAGAAAACTGACTCTGGCTAATAATGACAAAAATAATAGCAAATAAATGTTAAGATTACTAAATTTATTGAAGATTAAATTAACTTATTTCAATTTAAAGTAACTGTCATTAACAGGTGTAACACCTGTGACATTAGCGGGACATAACAATGCTGTGAAATTAATTTCTCCTGCAGTTTGCTACCTGTATGAGTGAATGAATAAAATCAATTTCTTACGGTCACTCCTACTGTTTGCCGGAGTTTCGCTGTGAATCAAAATAAGATGTTATTGCTTTAAAACAGCTGAATGTTTCCTGATTTTACTCAGTATTTAGATATAAATCAGGTTGGCCGCAACATCTGATAGACTATTGTCGAGACTTCTGTTGTATCCGAACGTTGATTTTCGAGCGCTGCTCAAATAGTCGGTCAGCAAAGGAACAGAAAAAAAGGAAAACGATTGAGTAACCTTTTGTTTCTGGCTAGTTTGTCTAAACACTATTGGTGTTAAGTGGTTAAACACTAAAAATTAATATTTTTAGGCAGATTTTGACTTTAGTATTTAATGTCTGGTTTTTTACTGTAATGATCTGGTATCGTAATAAAATATTTCTGTTAAGGGAGCGTGCACAAACCACGTAGCTCCATTTTGGCCTACTGTGAACCCCCCCCCCCCCCCCACGTAGCCCTACGTGGCTTTTGCCTCTACCCCCCCCCCCCCACGTAGCTTTTTCCCTTTTGATTCCAGAAGATATTTTTTGCTGTTCTCTCTTGTCAGACGATTGTAAATTGTGTAAGGAGATAAATAACTGATGGAAATAAATATTCGCATGTTGTTGTGTGTTCTGTTCCTCATTTTAAGTGTCAAAAATGTTATGAAAGGAAAGCTACGTGGCCTGGCTCGGAACCCCCCCCCCCCCCCCGTAGCCCAGCGTAGCCTTCCAGCCAACTTCCCTCCCCCCCCCCCTGGACCGAGCCACGTGGTTTGTGCACGCTCCCTAATTTGTAGTCTCTGTTTCATCACAAAGCTATACCTCACTAATACAACAGTACTTAACCAACACACAAGATTATAAAATTAATTTTTTAATGTTGTGTGAAAGGTAACGCTCTGGCCTCGCATTCGGGAGGACGCGGGTTCGAATCCCCGTCCGGGCATCCAGATTTGGGTTTTCCGTGGTTTCCCCAGATCACTCCAGGTGAATGCCGGGATGCTTCCTTCAAAAGGCCATAGTCGAATTCCTTCCCGTTCCTTGCCCCAATCCCATCCCGCCTCTAATGACCTCGCCGTCGACGAAGTGTAAAGCCATAAATAAAAAAAGCATAAAATTAAACACATCATTGCAGCTGAAGCACTACACTGCTGGTATAGTGTTATTCTATGTTCACACGGACCAAACGAAAGACAGTGAACTATCTGCGTTCAACTGGAAATGGTGAATATCAAACTGTTGCCACATTTTCTCCTGGCGGTTTAAAAGGAATAGTTAAGAGATAAATGAAACTATATTTGACGACAAATATTGTTGGTTTGTTTTTGTTGAACTAAGATAAACGTAAAAATATTCGATGTTAAAAAAACATCGATGTTTTTAAACAATGCATCGAAAAACGTCTTTGCAGGGTTCCGATGTTTTACATCGAATAAAAATATGGATGTACATTCTAAGTGGACACCCCTAGTTCCAATGATAACACGTACAACGTATCTCTCAAAAGCATCAGTACGTTCATACATTTATACCAAAATCTTATTATTGCCTACCTTAGGTATAACTATCCGCAGAACATGTTCATAACAAGATTGTAAATAGTTCTTCCACAATGTTGATCCTGCTGGAATCGTCTGTTTAGTGCATTTATCCAAGAACGATTTGAATTGTTCGTTGTTAACTTTATTGATGTTGGCGGATATCATCATTTTACGGTGTTCTTTAGAAAAAATCACAATTTGGAAGATGATGCTGGAGATGTATTAAAAATAAGAAAAGTCGCTGTCCTTTATCGAGCAGAATGTCTCGATAAATTGTTCTTGAGTCTTGCTGTATCACAATGCCGCGGCACATAAAATCGCTTTGTTGAAGTCACTTCAACGTCATTTAATTCACAGAAAAGTACTATTTCGTCTGCAGTAAAATACTTCTCTGCAAATTCTTTTACGTAACTCCGTAATTTCGCACTTTCAAGAAATTTATTTTCGACATGTTGGTACTCACTGATCCACTGCAGATTTAACAATGAATGAAGATTATTTTCAAACTTTTATTGATGTCCTACGTCACAGCCATGCTGCTGATGCATTGCCGATATTGAAAGATGGGCGGGACATTAACGTTTACAGAGTGACAATAATGCGTAACTAATTCTTATTGCTGAATTTAGTTACAATTAGCTTTGTTTTTTGCTATAATGTATCATAAGAGTATATTTCTGTGAATGATTATCTTATTCTAATTCTTCTTATTCTAATGAATTCCCGGTACTATTAAAAATTTTCCATATCTTTCCTCAAATAAAATATGTTCAGAACTAGGAAAATGGCATGAATATGAATTTACATGCTATATACAGGTCGTTCGCCGGAAAACGCTACCCTCCCAGTCTGTTGCCGTCGGCAACTTGCTCGGTCAGTCAAGCCAGCAGTTTCCGCCACACGGCACCGTGAATCACCGCACTGTTTAACACCTCCGCTGCCCCAACAGTGCAGTGCAGTGACCCTTACATTGTTAAGAACGGTTTCTTTGCATTGTAGATAGTTTGTGACTTCAGTCTCTTATTAATCAGTGTTGTGAATAAACGTTTCTTTGCGGTTTGGCTGGTTTGGGGCTTCATACTCTTATTAATCTGTACCGTGTTTGAGTGTGAGTAAAATTATGGTACGTTACAGTTTGCAACAAAGAATATTTCTCTACGATACATATGTGAAGAAGAAGTCGTTTAAAAAGTGTCGCAGTAAATTTCGTCGCGAATTTCCTGGCGCTTTACTGCCAGCTAAATCAACAATTCTGCGTCTGGTTAAAAAAGTAAGAGAAACGGGTTCATTTTTTAACAAAAAGAGACTGTCGGTCAACCGTATTCTCACAGAGGAGAAAATTGACGATATCGCTTTTCGACTAGAACAGTCACCCAAAAAATCATTACGTCAGTTAGGGCAGCGTGTGTCTCGAAATATGTTCAGAAGATGTGAAATGTGCATTACACAAGAGGGTCAACACTTGTCACATTTAAATGCTTAGCACATACAAGTTTATGAAGCGTAATTATTATGAAATAGTCCGCGGCCGACGGTCGAACAATGCCGGAAACTGACCGCTCGCTCGCCGGGAGCAGTTTCTTCCTTGTAGCGCTAACAGTGGGTTGCGTTTCCCGGCGAACGCCCTGTATAATACATTTAAATACAATTACAAACGTTCAATCGGTGTTTAATTTAGCATTGCTGCTCAAAAAGAAGGTAGAAAAAAATATGGCTTGTCAGGAAAATCTGACCCCTAGTAATGAGAGATATTGTGTTATTTTTTTTCCAGGTGCCTAAAGTTATTTACACTATTCGATATTTGGCCGTCGCGGACTCTACTATAATTGCGCTTTAAACCTTGGCTGTAGGTATGCAGCGAGAACTGCAGCAGTGTATTTATAAGGTTGGCTGCAGCCCCGTGGTGTCGGCGCCGCCATTAATCAGAGCTGACTCCACCCGCAGGAAACAAACTAACAGCGCACCGCCCTCCATCTAATTAATACGTCGAATTTCAGGCCACGCTCTTTTTGAGTGCAAAGAAAATTTCTGGAGCCGCAAACAAGATCTGTGAGGCGGTCTTTCTACTGAATTAGCTTTCGATATTGGATGAGCGAAAATTAATTTCTGCAGAACTTCACTTCTCTCAGCGGGCGCTTAATATTTGCGACTTGTCCTGTGCTAATTTATGGAGTCAATTGTCTAGCCCACAAAGGTGCCAGGGAAGTTATCGTTTTACGACAAACATTGAAATAATGTACAATGTTACAATTACTTGTTTAAGGTTGCTAGTTAAATTGCTAGCTCAGTAAATTATTAGTAGCTTGATTTTTGTTTAAAACCGAAATAAAATATATTTTCAATTAGAATAATCGGAAAGGTATGATATTAAAAATTCTGTCTACTACAATCCTGGTCGTAAAAAGTCTTAATAATCTTTATACTTATGTCCATTTTTGGAAGGACAAATTATTAAAAAAATATTTACAGCAAAAATAAATGTTTATAAATCTCTTACACTGTCTGATAATTCCTTCAAACGATACATATTAATCGTTCGTACTATCCAGAAGCTACCACTTCACATTGCTGCCCAAATTTTACAATGTTATCTATACAAAAACATATCTGGAAAGAGTAACAGGAAAGGAAAACAAAACCTTATCCCCTTGTTATCCATGCATTACTGCCACTATATATAGCGTTACTTCGGCATTTCACATAAACTATTTGGGAATCAGTCGAATTACAAAAGCGAATATCCAGTAACAGTAACGGCGCATGTGAAACGTATCTCCAAAAGGCAAGGTACCATACTTTAAGATTACTTTTGTACTTTCGTACTCTAATTACTTTCAGACATCATCAGTTATATGGCTCACGCAGCGATCCTTTCAGTTTGAGGCGAACAGTTAATTTTAAATTCTTGGTTTCTGTTATGATTTTTTGTTTGTTTATTGTGTTGTTTATTTGCCATGCGCCATCTTGTTTCTGAGTGGTGAAGAACGTCAGCAAAACGATTTTAAGTCGCTACTATACGCGTTGCTGTGCGTATTTTGCCACATAAAACATTTCGAATCTTGAAGCTCACTTTTCTGAAACTGAAACAAATTTTACTCCTATATACTATGATGCGCAGGTATCAAAGTCAAAGAAGGTTTTGTATTCTACGATAACTGATTATGTATTAAATATAGCCTTCATATGATACTCAAGGTTTCTAACTGAATAAGATGACAGATTTCTCATCCGGAGCTACGCAAGCGAATATCCGGGATCACCCGAAATTTCTTGATCAGAATAAATTTTGAAACCTTAGATAAAAGAAAGTCTATACTTAGGTTTTTCACATGAAACTTGTCAGTGGTATTGATCTGCATTATTTTGGTGTAAATTATAGCAGACACCCGCCTACATTTTAGAGTTTCAGTAGTTTTAAATTCCGTGCAGTTTCATTTAAGTCTGCCACACACAGCATTCGCTCTGAATGTAATGTTTATTTCAGGAACGCTTAGAGAATAATCTGCAAATGATTTCCCAGCGTAATGTACCAGGTGTGTAAATATGAAACCGGAATTTTTTGATCAAAAATACACGTTCATTGCATAAAAATGGTGCGACATACCTTATTCAAAATATTGTCCATTGCAAGATATACATTTTTCCCATCACTCTGGTAATTTATGAATGCCATGCCAAAAAAAAATTCTCTTTTGATGCAAACCAGTCATCAAGCCATTTTCGCACATTTTCGTAAGAAGTGCTCAGCGAGTGCGCGTCCATCGATGCAAAGAGATAGTAATCCGACGGAGCTAGGTCAGGTGAGTAAGCCGCATGCGTCAGTATATCCCAACTAAGTGACTCAATCATTTCCTTGACTGGTTTTGATGTGTGTGATGGTGCGTTGTCGTGAAGCAAAATCACTTTGTGTTGTCTTGTCTGGTATTCCGGTCGTTTTTCCCGCAATGCTTGCTTCAAACTGAGTATTTGCTGTTGATAACGTTCACTATTAACAGTTTCACCAGGTTTTAGAAGCTCGTAATAGATCACACCACTGATCCCACCAAACATAGAGCATTGTCTTCTTCCCATAGCGATTTGGCCTTGAAACTGACTTTGACGGTTCACCTGGAGATACCCATGTTTTTTTACGCTTAGGATTCTCCAAATATATCCACTTTTCATCACCAATCACAATTCTATGGAGAAATGATTTTCTTTTATATCTGGCGAGCAGCATTTCACAAGTGGTTTTTCGGTTTTCTTGCTGCCTGTCAATTGGTTCATGTGGAAGCCATTTTCCCATTGCTTTTAAACGTATGGAAACAGCTTCCCGTGTCACATTCAATTGATCTGCAAGTTGTTGTTGCGTTGGAGCATCATCCTCATCCAACAATGCTTTCAACTCATTGTCTTCAAACTTCTTCAGAGGTCTTCCACGGTCTTCATTGCTGATGTCAAAATCTCCACTTTTGAATTTTTTAAACAACTCGAAACATTGTGTTTTACCGAGAGCACGCTCACCGTAAGCTTCAACAAGCATTCGATGTGATTCTGCTGCAGTTTTCTTTAAATGAAAACAGAAAATCAACGATGTCCGCAAATCGTAGTTTGTGGGCTGTAAATTCGACATCTTAAACAGTGTTAAAAACTGTACTGTCGTATGAAACTTGTATTGTCGGGAGTTGACAATCACAGTCGGCTGTCGGCAAAAGAAACTGGCGACAATGACGCGATCTATCGGCAAATTCCTGTCTCATATTTACACCCCTAGGTAAAAATAGGCATTGATTCACATTTAACACTGGGACTGAGTGAGAAAGAAAATGAATTCTAACATCTACGCAACGCAACGCGCAGATCTGAGTTAGCAGCGTCAGTAAATACACTGCTAATTGCCGAGGGCCGTGTTGAAGCCCGGGATTCGAGTCCCAGGAGGTATGCTCTTGCAAGTAATGCATAATTGGTTTTAGTGTAATAACGTGTCTTTTCGTGAGAAATCGCAGGTATTTAAATGGTTGTTTTGCGTTAAAATTGGTAAGAATTTTTGAATCTTTCGATCATAGCTCTGTTTTTACATTACACTATTCACTAAATGACGTTATTCTTCTTTCTTAACACCACAAACAGAAAATTTACAGTTATCTATTTTTTTCTAATACGTTCTTAGATCAATGTGATTTCGATGGCGCAGAACTTCCAATGAACTCAAAATATCCTACTGTCAGAGAATAGAATAACAAAACGCTACTCATCATTGATCACGTAATTTTCTCGTCTTATGACACCCAACTTCCAATTTAATTGCATCAGGTAAGTTGTATAATTTCACGAATACGGTCATCGACAAAGTATGGCCGCACATAGTTTCTCTGAGGATCTGACACACAGATACTTACTTGTTCAGTAAGTTTTGTCGTTCGATAAGAGATGCCGCTCGTTATGTTCGTACTTTTATTTTTATGAAGTTGGTACTACATTTTTATGAACACGTGTCAAGTTTCATGTAGATATGACAACTTATTCGTATATTGCAGCTGTTCAGAATGTGTGTCGTTTCCAAGAAATGCCTCTGTAACCAATTTCTACCGGTGTCGGGGTGTGAACGCCAAACCCGTCGACTTACTCGGTGGGCAAACACTCCCGCCCACAAATACATTGTGTCGCAGAGGCTATATGTCTCGTTTTTAGAAGCGGTCCTTAAATTTCCTCCCTCTATCAGCTGACGCTTTCATCTGACATGTATTTCTTTTATACAGTTTTATTAATAATAATCTTTGCAAGGCATATGTACTTCGGCATTGTATGTCACGTGACGAGAAAGAGCTTTATGAATTATGTGTCATATTACTGCTGGACGCAGACAAAAAGCAAAAAGAAAAGGCCGTTGTTATTACTATTGTAAGCCCGAAAGACACCAAAATAAATATTCCTAAATGAAAAGTTGGCAAATATAATAGCAAGGTTTTGTATAAGCTGCCAGTTTCGACAGCCAGTCTATTCCCGGCTAATTGATGGGCAGCAGAAATAATTAGAAACAACAAGAGCATTAATCTCTAACAAATTCTTATACCCCCCCTTTTTTTCACCACCTTTGAAAGCATCCGGAAAAATAGTCTCGCACGGGCTCGGCATCGTCGATTCTGCCATAATTACCGAAATCACTCAGTTAACATTATTTAATACTGTTTATATTAAATAATGTCATTTTTCAAAGTCCTCACATATTACAAGCTGCTCCGTAGAAATACGTTTTGCACCTCTTGTAAGAAAGAATTGCTATTTCCATTTTAATACAGTAAACTAAATATGATAAAATCCACAATAAAATTTGAGAAGCGGTGATAAAATAGAAAATAATTTTGTAAATCTAAGGGGCCACCAATAAAAAAACTTAAACGTCAGTTCTTCTAATTGAGCGTTTAATAGTCCAAATAAGAAATTAGATTGGTTTTCCATGTCCAGTCTGCCGGCAGTTTCACTAACATTACCTTTGTTAACGCACAACATCTAGGATTCTGTTCCTGAGCATCACATAATCCAAATAGCTCTCCAAGTAGCGAAATAAACACACTGCATAGTAAGCTACGTATGGACACGTGGTAATCCGCTGGTTCACCCTTTGATCAAGCAGATGGTTTCGACCCCGAGTCGACTGTAATGCGTATGATGTTATGGACAGTAGGCACTCTTGTCTTAGTGATGTTACTATCCCTACAGGTGAGCACAGATATCGTTTGTAAGAAGTTTTGAGTTTTTGTTCATTATAATTTAGGAAGCAAAATTACAACCGATGGCCGAAGCAGGAATGATGTTAAAAACAGAATAGCACTAGCAAAAAGAGCCTTCATGAAAAAGAGAAACCTTTTAGTTTCTAATATTAATCTAGGAATTAGAAAGAACTTTTTAAAACTCTATGTGTGGAGCACAGCACTTTACGGTAGCGAAACATGGACTTTAGGAATACCGGAAAGAAAGAAAATTGAAGCATTTGAAATGTGGTGCTACAGAAGAATGCTGAAAATTAGGTGGACAGACAGAGTAAGAAATGAACGAGTTTTGGAAATGATGGGTGAGAAAAGAAGTTTATGGAAGAAGCTTACAGGAAGAAGAGACAGGCTGGTAGGTCATATTTTGAGACATGCTGGATTGGTTAATTTGTTAGTGGAGGGAACAGTCGAAGGTAAGAACTGTAGAGGAAGACAGAGATTAGAATATTTGAAGCAGATAATTGAGGACGTGGGTTGTAAGGGGTATGTAGAAATGAAAAGGTTAGCACAGGATAGGAAGGGATGGAGGATTGCATCAAACCAGTCTAAAGACTGACGACAGCAAAAAAAAAAATTCTAATACTTCCACGAAGGGCGAACTTAGATCTATATGTTCCATGACTTTTAAAATGTAGGTATGGTCAATTCAGAGTTAAGAAATACGAAGTAGGTCTTGTGAAGAGTGCTTTTTGGTGATTAACCTTACAATGCCGCTGTATTGTTGTTCAGAATGCGGGGATGGCATCGGTTTGGTAAGGGGACTTGAATCTCCCTATAGGGATCCCAGCCTTGTTTTAAGGATTCCTGTTGGTATTTTCAAATATGAATTTAGCAGAGTTATTGGTGGCATTTTGTTAATATGTTTTCTTTCCTTCAAGTATAAACACTGTAATTGGTCAGATCTTTGCTTCATATAGCGGTGTAGTATGGGACACACGTTTTGGATAGGAAATATAGGAGTGGGGGAGGGGGGGGGGGGTTCAAAAAAAGGTGTTACATTTAAATCTGAAAATTACTGCAGAACACAATTAGTAACTGATACGAGAAATGAGCTGGAATGAGATTCATTGGAAGAGAATTAAGGCAATGCGTATATTGGCGACGTGTCATAGAAAGGTAGGAAGTGATGAATAATTTATCAAAAACACTTAAATAAATTAAAATTAATAGATAGAAAAAGTAGGAGCATACAAGATAGGGGAAAATGGGTATGAGTATGCCCTACGTCACAATTAAATTAAATTAGTACTCTTGGTGAGGGTGTGTAGAAATTTCCTGAGGCCGTACGTCGTTAAAAATTTCTGAAAACATTTTACGTAGCATTGGCCAACGTCACAGGTAAAATTCGATAGGAAGTCTATCCGGCCCTAGGAGTTTCCATATCATCAAGCCATTATCAATTTTTTAATTTCGTATTGATTCTTAGATCCGTGAAAGCGTTGCCGAATTATGAGCAATTGCTGTTGTTTGGGTGAATTTTTTTGATGTGGTGTAATTTAATTGATTATATACTTTCCGTTCTTAATGTTTTCACCAATACTTTAATTATTATTATTATTATTTATAATTTTTTTTTGACGAAGGGTATTTTGTTTCTCTTAGCAGATTGTGTTAGGTTGTATTAGACTCCAGTTTCTTTGGTAACTGTGTCTGAGATTAGGTTTAATTACTTGATGTATTTACAGTAATAGTCTATTATGTCCTTGATGCAACAGTTTTTTATCCCATAAGAAAGTAGGATGCGTCTTACTTTACGTTTCATATGTTTGACCCACCATGTCATTGATTTTTTTCATCTTCTGAAAATTTTAAATTTTCAGCCCAGACTCTTTTGATTTCTTCGTCAAGTTGCTTGCTATTAAACATAGAGCTGTTGCATTTCAAGTAAACTTTTACTCTGCTAGCTTGTTGCCTCTGCATATTAATGGTGCGTTGTAAACTGCTGCGGTCGGAGAAGCTGAGGGGAAAAAAGTTTGCCTTAGTTATTTAGGGTCGGAGAGGCTCCGTTACGTATATTCCGTCCAATAGGCTCGATAAGGGAACTGAGGTGTATTAGTTGCACGGGTGCATTCCAATGTGTCATGAAATTCCGATCGATACTTGATTTGCTCGTCATCTCGTTGCTTCTCTTAATTGTTAGCTTTTGACATTTTTTATTTTGCAAACAGTTGAAATCACCTCGTATAATTAGTGTACCGCTGGTGTTCCATTGCGAGTAAGGTAGCATTGTGTTTATGAGATGCGGTCATGGGGCTCTATTATAATTGTTACAGGATGCGTATTTTTTGATTATTCGGGAACTGATTGTTGGCATTTTACTTGTAATGCCCATGGCGTTACTTTCACTTGTCTCAGCTCGCTCTTTGTTTATAAAGACCGTTCCCGTGTAAGTTCCAGATTGAGTCCCGTAACAAACGTTTATTTGGTGCAATCCGGGAGACACTTTCTTTTGAGTGGGATCATAATTCGATTCACATTTATCGTTGAATCAATGTGGATTTTCTTGGTTGCGTAGTAAGCCGAGCGGCAAGTTACACAGAAAGGCTGAGGAAACGTGAGCCAATTACGATAGGTATGTACAACTGAATTTATTATTCCGCAACTACGGCTTCTTAACATTTAGGTAGATGCAATATCAAAAGCTCTGCAAAACTAGGGAGGAGCAAGTCCAACTTCCACAGCAATCTGAAGGCATAATTGAAGCTATGCCACCTCCAGATCGATCAATTATTGTCTCCTACCTTGTAGTTAGACGGTGTCCTCCTCCTTGGCTGTTCGGTACTTATTACAGTTGTCACTGGTTTTTGTACGAGTAATCAGTGCCTCGCTCCACTTCCTCTCACCAACTCTCCGTACCGTGAGGTTTTGGTTCCTCTTCTTCTTCTTTTTTGCGTGGTAATATATTACGACGTTCCTTGTTCCCCCTCCCTCGTTTTGGGTAGATCTTCTTGTTCTTGTTTTGGTCTGGTTGCGTTTGACATTCCTTGAACTAGTTTCCCGTTATTTTTCATCTGTTCGCCTTTACTGTTAGTAGTTGCAGTGTCATTTTCACTGTGTTATGTTGTTTCAGAGTCTTCCTCTGTAGGTTGACTTGTTTTCTTTGGTTCTTAATTTTCTCTTTTCTCGTATCAAATTACTAGTTTTCAGTCTGTGTTCATCTCCAAGTTTTAGGTGTTGATCATCATTTCCGTTTGTGGCTTAATTTCCGATGTTCCTGAAAACTGATTGTTTACACCGTTGGCCGTGGGCCGTGGCGTCTGCATAACTATATACCTTAGTAGCTCTTTGATTGTTGCATTAGCTGTTATTTTACCGGCGATTATTTAATTTTTCTGTCTTGGAAGTTGTAATGCATGCCGTTTGGTGCACTCAGTTCTTAGATGTGCTGTTTCGTGGGAGATGGCTCCCGCCCGCTGCTGTCTCTTATTTATTACTAACGCTTTTGGCATTATACGAAGTTATTTATCTTTTTTAATTGTTCTTGATATATCTACGAAGCTCCTTTTTTTGTCCGAAGCAGTCATTATGTCTACATAATTTCTGATTGCTGTATTTGTGTTACTTTCAAAGGGCTCACTGAAATCTCGAGCGATTCGGAGCCCCAGCCTCATCGATCCGTCTTGATTCTGGTATTCGCCTTTCCCTCGAACTTTCTTTACGATCTAATTACACAATTTGTCATTTTAATGCAGACTGCATAAGTCAGGAAGTCAATTTGTATGCATAAGAAATTTTCTTATAGCTATTCATGTTAGTCGTATACTCATGGTCTTCCGTATTCTGTGTCAAATGAGATTTTCAGAGCGTTCTTACGTATCATCGATTCAATTTTCGGTTGTGTATTACACACAAGGGGTGTAAGGGTTTGGGAGAGACTATACATTAGCCTTTTCCAAACAAATGTCAACCTATCCTTCACGTTTGCACGGACGAGGCTCTGGCGACTGAAGATTCCCGGCATAAGGAGTCACCCACTGCTTGCCAACGTCCTCCGAAAGGAGGGCTGAAGAGCGGGGAGCGGTTCATGGCACCCTCCTGCCCTTGGGGTTGTAAACGACCCCTATAGGTGGACGAATCAGAAATGACAACAGCATGTAGAAAGCGACGGGAAACCACTGCATTAAAGACCCAAAGAATATCCCGAGGACATGTAATCTTCTCAAATTACATATATCATTATGGCTTCTTCATGTGTAAAATATTCTGGAGGTAAAATAGTCCCCCAATCGGATCTGCGGGTGGGGACTGCTCAGGGAGGAGTCATCAGAATGGATAGAAACATTCTACGAGTCGGAGCGTGGAATGTTAGTCTGAATAGGGCAGGCAGGCTAGAAACTCTAAAAATGGAGATGGAACACCTTAAGATAAATGTTATTGAGATTAGTCAGATTAAATGGCAGGACGCACGGGATTTCTGGTCTGGGGAACACAGGATAATTAGCACACAAGCTGTCAATGGAGTCACTGGTGTAGGATCTGTAATGAATAAGAGAGTAGGGAAACGGGTTAGTTATTATGAACAGTTGAATGACAGGATTATTTTCATGAGGTTAGAAACTAAGTTCGCCCCAACCACGTTAGTACAAGTGTATATGCCAACGTCACAGGAAGATGATGAAGAAATAGAGAAAATATACGGCGAAATGGAAGAATTGATCAATTATGTCAAGCGGTAGGAAAATCTAATAATCATGGGTGATTGGAATGCGATAGTGGTAGAAGGAAAAGAGTGGAATACTGTAGGAAGTTTTGATCTAGGAGAAAGAAATGATCGAGGAAGCAGGTTGATAGAATTTTGTGAAAGATATAAGCTAGTAGTGGCAAAAACACTGTTTAAGAACCATGCAAGAAGAATATACACCTGGAAATATCCTGGGGATATAGGCAGATATCAGCTAGATTATATCATGGTCAAACAGAGATTCAGGAATCAAGTTCTAGACTGTAAAGCGTACCCAAGAGCAGACATAGACTCGGAACATAATTTGATAATAATGGAGAGCAGGCTGAAATTCAAGCGAATAAGGAAAGAGCTTAAGCAGAACCGACTGGAAGTGAATAAACTGAAACAATCTAACACGAGGGAAAAATTAGCGGAAATGGTAGACTTAGGTTTAAGAAGTAATTCTGAAAGGTGCTCAACCGAGGACGAATGTAATGCATCAAAGACCAAAATAATGAAAGCTGGTAAAGAAACATTAGGCTTTAGGGAACAAGCCACCCGAAAATCTTTGATCATAGAGGAAATTTTGAAACTGATGGATCAGATGATGAGGATGAAGCAGGAAGAGAGCAATACAGGCAATATAGAAATCAAATAAACAGGAAATGCAAAAAAGCAAAAGAAAAATGGCTGTGAAGAAGTAGAAAAGGAAATGGACATAGGTAAAGTAAATGTTGCATATAGGAAGTTCAAACACAATGTTGGAGAAATGAAGATAAGCGGTGTAAACATTAAAGCTGCCGATGGGAAACCTCTTTTAAGCTCAGGTGATAGAGCTAACAGATGGCAGGAATAATTGAGAAACTTTTGTGATGGGGACGATTTAAACAATAGTGCAATTTAAAAGGAAGGCTACGTCGACGCTGATGAGTTAGGAGATCCTGTTTTTTCGGACAGAATTTAATAAGGCTCTGAATGACTTGAAAGCAAATAAGGCAATTGGAATTGATGAAATCCCTGTAGAACTTCTTAAATCCCTAGGAGAAGAAGGATCGAAAGATTATTAATGCTGATATCAAAAAGTTATGAAACAGGAGAAATTACAACTGATTTTAATTTTAAAAAAAATAATCTTCATACTTCCGAAGAAAGCACAAGCCGACAGATGTGAGAATTATAGCACCATTAGTCAAACATCACATGCTTCAAAATTACTGACCAGAATAATATATAGAAGAATGGAAAAAGTAGTAGAAGAGATAGTAGGTGAAGATCAGTTTGGGTTTGTACGATGGAAGAAATTTTGGCTTTAAGATTAATACCTGAAGGGCGGATCAAGAAGAACAAATATACTTTTTAGGCGTTTGTTGATTTAGAAAAAGCTTTTGATAATGTTAGGTGGGACAATACGTTCAAATTTTTAAAGACGTCAGGTCTATAATATCGAGATGAATAATAATTTAAATTTATCTATTTATTTATCTTATGGCACAAAATCAATAATACACTGTAACATTAAATTAGAATTAAAATTTAAAATCATCATGGTGCAGCCAATATAGAGCTTCATTTGAAATATTAATATAGTCTATCGGTGATCCCCTGAAGGCTCGAAGTGGGCAGTCAAATGTCACGTGACGGATGGTTTGTTTCTCCTCACCACAGTCGCAATTCGGTGAATCTCTCACTCCCCATGTATTCAAAGATGAAGCAGATCTTCCATGACCAGTCCTAACTCTGTTAAGAGCTGCCCAGGTCTTGTGAGGAAGGTCGAGTCCCTCTAGTGCCTGTTGACTGTCAAACAGGGAGTGCCATTCTGGTGGGGCTGAGGCTATCCACTCCAATTTCCAAGCTTCTCTCCCATTAAAATTATCAGATATAATCAGTTTTGCAGTTTTTATGCTTGGACTTTGTGACAGAACAGAAATATTTGCATAAGAAAATTATATTTTTGACCTCTGAAAGTAGATAAAAAAAAACTAATAATATATATACTATTAGAGAGAAAAAGCAATGAGTTGTAAGTTGCTATGGAGATTAGGACTTGTGATATGATAGTTATCAGAGTAGACTAGTAGATTGAATGCTCGAGAAAAACATTGCCTAAAAACGAACCTGCATCTTCTGAGAATAACCAATTCCATTGTAATTACTAGTAGATCCGAATGATATAAAATAAACGATATATTTTGGATCTAAAGAATTGAGTTATTCATAATTATAATCAATCAAATAAACGACAAGCGACGCTAAGCGTTACAACTTCTTGATTTAAGTCGTGGATGGGCAGATCCCAGTTGTGACACATCTTATTATATTGGACAGTTAAGCGATTGTGTCGTCTATCATGGGAGGTTCGATGTTACACAAAACGGGTAGCCTGTACAGTGAAATGGTCTTGATACATCCGCATTGTCTGGTTCAAAACTGTATCGATCTTTTTGACTTGGGTGCTATTTATCCAGTCAGATGAGCAAGTACTCAGCTGCAGAATACACAAGGCTCAGTACGGATGTGCGAAGTGTGGAGGTGATGCTCCCCAGGAGGTGCCAGTTAACTTCTGCAGAATATTATTCCTGGTTCCTAGTTTTGCTCCAAGTTTGTTTAGATGTTTATTGTACTACAAGGAGCGATCCATTACGACTCCCAAATACTTGGGGAAGGGGTTGTATCGAAGGCAAGAAGAACTTCAAGCGATAAATTCTCCACCTGATTCTTCAGATGGAAGACACTACTTTCCGTCTTGCTGGAACTGGGTACGAGACGCCATTTCTTAAAATAGTTGCTCAGGGTTTTGGGTCTGCTGTTAAACTATTTTAAATTTGCTGAACTATATCGGATTGTTGTATTACTGCCAGATCGTCAGCATAAGAGAATTGTCTGGATTCTGTTTGAGGAATTCCTGAAATACATACATTAAAAAGAAGTGGGGAAAGAACTGAGCATTGAGGCAGACCATTATTCACTTTTCTTACTTTGCTTATCTTATTATCTGAGACAACCTGGAAAGTTCGGTTAGCTAGCATGGTATTGATCAGACAAGTGATTTTTTTGCACTTCGAGATGTTCAGCAGTTTATATACCAGGCCATCTTGCCACACTGTATAGTAGGCTGCGGTAAGGTCAACAAATACAGCACCAGTCTTCAATCGTGTCTCGAATCTTGCTTCTATGTGAGTTGCCAAGGCCAAGACCTGATCCTCGCAGTTTCTTGCAGGTCTGAAACCTGCCTGTTCAACCGGGAGGTTTGCGAAAATAATTGGACTGATTCAATTGTAGATGGTCCTTTCAAATAACTTGAAAGTAGTACTTATCAATGAAATAGGTCTAAAATTCTCTTTTACATCAGGACTTTTTCCAGGCTTCAGAATGATTATGATCTTGGTCTTTTTAAATTCCACAGGGATGACATTTGTCTGTAGTATGTTAGTAAAGAAGTAGGCCAACAATATTTTGGTATGGTTGAGGGTGGGGTGAGGAACTCCAAATAAACTTCGTTAAAACCTGGAGCCTTCCCATTCTTCATTTTTTTTTTTTTTTTGGTGGCCCTTGCTACCCCTATATCGGTGTCAGGGGATGAGAGGTTTATAGGGGCAGAGTATACAATCTTTTTAGATGGAACGATTGTTTTGTTTCACTTTCCGAGCATGATCTTTATCGGCGCTCACTCTAGACATTTGGCAAGTCGACTTGCTATTTGGTCTGGAGTGACTTGATGCTTTGCTTGAGGGTTATGTTGGGTTCCACCTAGCTTTTGAAGAAGGCTCAATGCTTTCGGGCTGGACTTCTTGAAATTCAATGTTTGCACTGGATATCCCTCATGACAGTACCGCACGTTAAAAAACTAGCCCATCATGCGCGATATTTAGGTCAGCATTTAAAACAATAACTCTGAAAGCATGACGAATAACTCCAGCACTCGCCTCTTGTGATTTTTGGGGAAACGGAAAGAAAACCTGACTGTAAAACTGTGCTGCATATACTCACCAACTATAGATCCGAACGCTACTGCTCACCCACCAGGTTCGGTATTCTATGATCTTCTTAGATTTCGACTTCCGACGCACGTTTCCGATGATAATAACATCGTCACTGTCTTCAACGTTATATAACTAACGCTCAAACTGTTAGAAATAAAAGTGTGTAAAATCTTTCGTAATGATCTTAAGAGATATACAGCACGAATATAAATCCCTGTTTGGTAAAGTTTGTTAGATTGGTTGATGGAGGAGATATTACTCTAATTACCCTTGTTCAGAACTCACTTTGCAGACCTTGTAGTAAGGCATCGTCTCTATGCATTCAATATAACCTACATCTCCGACAACTGCTTATTCATTATTTTGCTTTAAAAACTCACACACCAGGCTAGATTTTCAGACCGGCATTCAAGTTATGTGATGAACGGTTAAACTATTCTCTAAAAAAGGAAAAATAAATTGTAGAACTTATCGGAAAGTTAAAAGGAACTAGGTCACTGTTTATAAGCTGCATCCTTTAAGAACTGTAAGTGACAAATAAACGCAAAGTAGGTAGAAAGGGTTTTGATGAAAGTTCTAAAATCGTGGTGTAAGGTGCAAAATATAAATTAGTTACGTCTGAAGCATTTAATGATTCAGAAAGATCTCCTATGAGCGCCCATTAAAGCATTAAAAAGGAAAGCCGTAATTTCCATATGTTAAAACAATTTTACTTTAAAAAAAACAAATTCACAACTTTAAATCATTACGTCTGTTTGGTGTTTTTTAGCTATTTCTTTATGGATTTATGTTATTCGCTCTATACTCTCTTTCTTAACAACATACAAGCAGAAACCAAAAGGCTGCATTGGTGTACATCTCAGAGATACATCCCATCCAATTAGCGGAGAAGTTATTTAAAGGCACGGAAGTTACGAGCAGCAAGGAACGCCTATGTTCGAATTCCGGGGTAGTCTGCTGTAGTAGGTACTATGGATCCTTCTACTCGCAGAAGGTGAAAGCTCAATCAATTATTACAACCTCAGTTGCAGATACAGGGTGGCGCAAAAACAACGCATGGATTTGATTTGAGTAGTATAAGTGGTGGGAGTGGAATGTAGGGGTGGGGGATCTGTTGTTTTGTAGGTTAGAGCGTCTAGTTTCAGTAGCAATGGCACAGTGGTCCGTGCAGCATCGCGTTTTCACTGTTGAACATTTTTTCAAAAGTAATGAATCTGTTATCACAGTACAACGTCTTTTCCGAACACAGTTCAATGTTTCGCGAAATGATTTGGTTCCTGATCGCAACACAATAATTCGTTGGGTTACCTCTTTTCGAAAAACTGGAACTGTCATGAAGCAGAAGTCGTCTGGTCGTCCTCGTACGGTGCGAATCCCAGAAAATGTCGACGGAGTGAGAGCGTCTGTTCTTCAAAGTCCTCGCCGCTCCACAAGGGCTTTGTCTCGTCGCTCGCTGCAGCGCATCCTGAAGGATGAGTTCCAATTTCATCCTTACAAAATTATGATCGTGCAGAACATTCACGAAAGTGATTATGAGCAGCGGAGAGTGTTTTGTGAGAGAATTCTTGATGTTCTTGTTAATGATGATGGTTTGTTTATGATGAGCGATGAAGCTCACTTCCATTTAGACGGTTATGTAAATAAAAAAAACTGTCGGTATTGGGAAGCAGACAACCCTGAAGAACTGCATCAAAAACCTCTGCACAGTTCAAAAGAGACCGTTTGGTGTGGAGTTTCACAAGTGTCAACCGTTGGGCCTTATTTTTTTTTTTTTTTTTTTTTTGAAGAGGGTGGTGTTAGTGTAACAGTGAATTCTGAACGTTATGTTGCAATGCTATGCAATTTTTTGCTGCAACAACTTGACACTTTAGGGATCAACATGGCAAAGATGTGGTTCCAACAGGATGGAGCCACCGGCCACACGGCGAATGATTCCATGACAGTTATCCGAGAAATGTTTCCAAAAGACGTGATCTTTCTGTGGGTTACTTAAAAAGTAAAGTTTACTGCAACAAACCTCGTACACTCAATGATCTAAAAGTTACAATAGGTAAAGAAATCGCTGCTGTTCCACATGACACTTTCAAGAAAGCAATGGACAACTTCGAAGAAAGACTTTTAATGTTTATACACGAAGAAGGCCGTCATCTGTCTGAAATTGTCTTTAAGTGTTCAGTTAAGTGCAATTCATAAACTGGATAAATTAAATATTGAATTGATGTGAGTACCTTTTCTGTGTGACCAAAATAAAGGCAATTATAACAGTGGGAAATCCATGCGTTCTTTTTGCGCCACCCTGCACTTAGTAAGAGCGGAAGCGAATCACCACGCGTTTCGCTCCCCTCTCCCGTCCCACCGTGTTGGTAAAAAAAACCTGCAGCAGCTCTGTGCTTGCACAATTGCATAACTTCAGACCGCGAATGAAAGGATAATATGTGTAGGACAGGTTGAAGTCGCGGTGTAGTCTGAGGTACTGTCATGTGCCAAACTGAGATTAATCTAAGGAATCTGTTTGTATGGTACGCGTAGTAATATAATTTATCTAGTGAGAGAATTTCTTCCCGGCTGAACCGCCAAGCGTCGTAGCTTCTTCACTCTAACTAAGCAGAGCTTTGTCAAAGCTGAAGGCCAAAACAAAATTCCTGACTACACCGGTATTCGAACATCCGCGCCTTTAAACAACTTACCCACCAGTTATGTGGTTTCACGCTTCGTCGACGTAATTAGAGGCGGGAAACGACTCTCGGAAAGAAACAGGAAGGAATTCGGCCATTAACATTGAAAGGAATCATCCCATAACTCTCCTGCATTGATTTGAGGAAACGATTGACACTCAAATCTGGATGACTGGACGGGGATTCGAACAGGCCTCCTCCAGAATGAGGGGCCACAGCGTTGCCACTCGCCTTCCACGGCGGTGCGGTCTGGAAAAAGTTGTTTTGCATCTTATCGACGGCAAAGTCATTTAAGGCTGGAGAGAATTGCCGATTAAGTAGGTAAACATTAAAATTCGCCTATTGCCTTCTGAAGGAACTGTTCCTGCGTTCGTCTGGTGTGATCTATGGAAACCATGGAAAGTCGATATATCTAGGCTACTAATGGCTGTGCGGGTGTTTCAGTCCAGGAACAGCGTAACCTCTCACCCATCCGACTCGACCAGAAGCAATGCATTGCACAAAACTTGAAGAAGTGTCCGTATTGTGTAAAATGCATGGAAAATATAAAGGTTTTACTACTTTCACTCTTTGAACTACAAATATATTACTTGTCTCAAAATATAACATTGGTTGATAACATTAATAATTATTTATCTCAGTATTGCTATTGCAGTTACTACGTACGAGTAGATATCATCGTTTCTAAAACACATTTATGGTGACCATTGCGACATTTTGCAGCACATCCAGAATTCCCCTCGCTTGTTGCTGTTGCACTGTACGTAATTTCAAATCAATAATACGAGTATTAAAACATTATGATACCCAATAGGTACATTTTCAATTTTTTTTACCATTCATGTGTCTTCATTTTAATTTCCCTTAATTCTGACAAACCGCACACGATAAGTATATTTCTACAGTCTAGTCTGAATATATACGTCCCGATTGTTCGCGATCATATGATAATAACATCTACAAATGATTCTGAGTTTACTTTCACGTATTTTTGCGATGTAGACAATTTTACCAGGAGACTGTCAAAACCAAGTAAGAAGTGGCAACATCGCATCTGGGAAACTTTCAGTACACGATACTGATTACACGTCTGTTGTAAGATAGTTCGATTTGTTTCAAAGCTGCTTGAGATAATTTACGTTAATTATGCACTGATTATTTGGATGCAATTTGTTGAATATTCTATGTTTGAGCGACAAAAATTATTTCCCCGAAACTCAACAAAATTCTTAGCATATGCCGCAAAGATGAGAGGTGTTCCGTAACACGCTCCGAGGGACGCGCCTTGGGACTGTGCTTTTACACTACTCTTAAGGTGCCACGCTCAAGCCATTTGCGTTTACACGCTCAAGCCATTTGCGCAAATTGGCTTGCGCAAGCCAGTTTGTGCAAGTAAATCGTTGCGTGTAAACGCTGGCATGACGTTTGCGCAAGCCAAAAAGTTTGGCTTGAGTAAAATCTGTCCCGACAGTAAATTGGCTTGAGGTTGGAGTGTTGGCATGAGCGTCTGAACAAGGCTCAAGCCTCAGCTCCAACCTTGCGCATGCGCATTGGGGATGGCCACGTTCAACCACCTTGTCTCCCGACCTTACCAATTAGCAGTTATCTATTCAGTAATCTTATTCACTTATTTTATTATTTAGTCATTCAGTTCGTGTTCATTGTTGTTTAGTTTGTTTATTGTACTATTCGAAAGTCAAAAGAGAAATATTTTATTGTTGAATTTATTGAAAAATACAAGTCGTTTCCGTGTTCGTGGAAAGTTGACAGCAGGGTTGGGAAAAAATGACGATGTTTTCATAAAACGCCGAAAAAACCTATTTGTACGAATTATAACGAAGTATTTCTATTTGATACTATTCACACATCCGGAAAGCTACATACGACAGAATATCTCACTAAACTTGCTATGGCTTTAACAGAGCATCTGAAATCTAAGTTTAATGGTAGGATTAGCAAATTTCGTAATAGATAACGCTTCCAATATGGCTAAAATGAGAAGAGACATTAAAAATGAAAATACTATAACATATGGTTGTTCAACATATTTTCTGAATTTACTATCAATAGATCTGGAAGTGGAAATGGCCAACACAAAAGAGCATGTTGTGCAAACATTTCCGAGACAGTCATACTGCAAATTGTTTAAAAAAGAAGGTGGAAAAGCTTTTGTGTTACCACAAGACGTTCGTTGGAACACTCCGACTGATTTTTTTGAAGTACACATTTCTGAGTGGCAAAAGTTAATAAAGATTTTTGAAGAGAACAGAAATATAATAGACATTGTAACTCAGTAAAAAGTCGAAAAAATGGTAATAAAAAGATCTGATGAATAATTTCTGAGATACTGAAACAGTATCAATCGCAGTGGATATCCTACAAAAAAGTAATTGGCCTCTGTCAGATGCAGTAAAGCCATGGACAAGACTTGAAGCCAAATTCGATGAAACTAGCATTAGCCATGTATCTAAGTTTAAAAAGAGATACAACAAAGCTATGCCGCCCAGCCACTTTTTGGCGTATTTATTAGACCCAACTCAAACTGAATTCAGGGTGACAGAAAAAGAGGAAGAGAGTGCGTTGGATGAAACTAGAACTTATTATGGTTGAGGTTTACTGCCAATTTTTATAAAAAAAGGTCACAATCAAAATCCTTCAAATCTGTGATGGAAATCGCAAAACCACATTTTAATTAAGAGGGTCAAACCAATTTTCAGGCAACTAGTTGGAGCCATAGCATTATCAGAGTCGGTGAAAAGAGTACTTCCCACATTCGGACTGTCCAGTTTATTTTACGGAATAGTTGGGGACAGAAAGCATGAAAAATTACCATTTCTTTTTGAGTATTACAATTCAGACATTGATTAGCTTTTTACTTTGGTTGGTTCACTAAATGACAATTTGATGAAATCCATGATTTTTATTGAAAAATTCATTTGATTTAAATCATGATTAAAATCGTTATTTTAATCAGAATGATTTAATCATGCCAACTCTGGTTGAGAGTAAAGAATACAGTGACCTCAATGCTAAATCTCGTGGGCATATCATTTTGGTAGAAAAATTGCAAGCAGTATCCGCTCTTGAATTATTGGCGCAATAAAATTTGTCAAACTCTGGTATGTGGATTTTTCCATACGCATTTAGGGGGCATCCATAAATTACGTGAGGTAAAATAGGGGAGGAGGAGGCCGGCGAAATCTCACCAAGGGGGGGGGGGGTGTCTACGGAAATCTCACGTGAGGTTTCGGGAAAAAAAAATTTTGGACTGTGGAGCTAAAAAAAAAAGTTTACAAAGTTGATGTTAGGGAGGTATTTCGTCGAAAAGTGGAGGTGTAACCGGAATTGGGAAGGGTGAGACCTTATAAAAAAAAGTCTCAAAAAGTTGCGACTTTTTTTTTGGGGGGGGGGGGGATCTCAAGGAGCAGATCTCACCAGAGATGGGGGGGGGGGCCGGAAATCCGGAAAAACACCTCACGTAATTTATGGATGTCTCCTTAGATGCGAAAATCGTAACTCTCACTGCGTAATTCAGCTATTGGTATGAAAAAAAAATTCCATTTTTAGCAACCAACTCCTTTCATTTGCCTTCAATTTTATCTTTTATATGTAATACACACCGCAGCCTTTACAATCATATATATTATTTCTATAAGGTATTTTTTTGTCACAAGCCTGTATCTTCCTTCATACTTAACCGAAATCAATGAATGAGGTGTCATTTTAAAGCTTATGGTCTTCCCTGTGGTCACATCATATTTTAAGAAATGAAGTTTTCGGAATTCGACCCTTAAAGGGCGAAATTGTCAATATTTCTAAAATGCTGTTTTCTGTGTTACGAGTCAAATATCTCCCTGGATACCTATCTGAGATCGTTTAATGAAGTATCATTTTAAAGATTAAGATATCCGCTTTAGTGACGTCATATATTAAGACAGAAAGTTTTCGGAATTCAACCCTTAAAGGGCAAAAGTATCAATATTTTTGCAATTCGTTTTTGTGTCACGAGCCATTTATCTCCCTTAATAGCTAACTGATATAGATAAATGAGGTATCATATTAAATATTAAGGTCTCCGCCGTGGTAACATTATATTTTAAGATCCATAAAGCGCAAAAATGTCAATATTTCTAAAATATGTTTTTTGTGTTTCGAGCCATTTATCTCCCTGGATTTCTAACCAAAATCGATAAATGAAGTAGGAGTATGAAGAGTAATGAC
The DNA here is from genome assembly GCA_031002005.1 of Vandiemenella viatica. Classification (NCBI taxonomy): domain Eukaryota; kingdom Metazoa; phylum Arthropoda; class Insecta; order Orthoptera; family Morabidae; genus Vandiemenella; species Vandiemenella viatica. Next base: position 10,080,484 of record JARYHS010008074.1, on the reverse strand, counting down.
TGAACTTGGTGACATTATATTCAACCTCACTATTGATCGCATTTTATTCGCGCAATTTTCGCACGGGTCGTCTAGTAGTTAATTATTCGTGAAAATTTTCCATTTTGATCACAGCAAACTATGATTTTCGGATTTCCTCACTTCATAATTGTGCAAACCAAACTGAACCTGTTAACGGTAATATTTCATTCAGTTCATTTGCACAAATTGGCTTGAGCGTGTAAACCCACCTTTACGGCGCGGCGGCCTGCTCCAGACTGACTCAACAATTAAATTTTGCCTCACGCGCCTCGTCGCTTAACAATGCTTCGTGGCGACTTAAAGTTTTACAAATATTATACATGGCTTAATACTGTCTCGCCACAAAGTTGAAAATATTGGAGGTGTTTGCTTTACATTATTGTCGTTGTTCTTTATTTCTATGTAGCTGTTTGTTTTACTTAATTCAAGTAAATTTACCAGTTTCTTTTACGGACCATCCGTTGATTTATGCGTTGATTTTCACTGGTTTGGGGTTATAATAAACGTTTACCATATTTCCCGTGTATTTGCTCTTTGTTAGCCTAACACATTTGGAGATGTAGCAGCAACTGGGGGAGGTGTCACTGTGTGTGAACACATTGCTGGTGGACACTGCTCCATCTCATCTCGCGTGCCCTTCGGCTCCCTTTGTTGGGAACTGATGACGTATGGATCCCTCGCTGCCCGTCTCCTCCGGCCATGCAGCTTAGAGGTTCCGCCACTCAAAGCAACCAGGCGCGCAGGTTAAGGGTCAGCTCTGCCACACCCTCATTACACGACGTCAGTTTTGAAAACAAATATAATTTTACTTCTTATACCGCCCTGACTCGGCTATTAGCCATTCTTCTGTGGCTGCTTCTAAACCTATCAGTACGGCCCGCGATCGCAATGTGACACAGAAAGAAGAATCATGATTTTTTAGAGCTTTTAGACTTCACTCGATTCCTCTACGGAAGTTTTAAAATGCACACACAACATTTATAAGTAATTTCAAGGGCAGCGCGTGCCTACACAAGCGAGAGAGATAGACAGTAACGCCATCTCTTAGCAACAAGCGGAATCTTCCACGCGCTTCGAGTCTAGACTAGAACGTTCCTTATCGATATAAAAGGAGTGCGTCGGCGCGACGTGAGTCAGTCGAGTCGATTGTGAAGGTATTGTGCAGTTGTTTGCGTCGTGCGATATCCATAATTGTTGTGTCGAGTTCCATATCAAAATTCAATTGTTACACTGAAAAAATAAGAATGGACACATTGTCATCTTTAAAATCTAAACTTCAAGGTCAACAATCGACGTTGGATTAATATTCTCAACTTCTGCAAAATCTGTTCACGGAATTCAACAATCGTTTTGAAGACTTCGACAAAATGAATGAAACGGAATTCCCAATTTCCAACAATCAATTCAATTTTGAAGCTTCACAGGCACCAGTTCATTTGCAAATCGAGTTGATAGATCTTCAATCGGACAGTATTTTGAAAGAAAAATTTAACGCTCTTACATTTTATACACAACATTTCAAGAGTTTGGATAACTACCCGGAATCAAAAACGCATGCAGCACGCATTCTGAGCATGTTTGGTAGCACCTATTTATGTGAGCAGATGTTTTCCGTCATGAAAATAAATAAGAACAAACATCGCACAAGACTTACAAATGAACATCTCCAATCAATTCTTAAAATAATTACAACAAATATGACACCTGACATCAATGAGCTTGTCAAAAACAAGAGAAATCAGGTATCTGGATCCTCGACCTCAAAATAATTAACCTCTTTTATAACTTTGATATGATTTTTAACAACCGTGTATCATGCACTATACAATAAAATAAATAAAATGTTATAATAATTCAGTACTTTTTTCATTTGAATCTGGCCCGCCTACACATTCTAAATTTGATATACGGCCCTCTGCAAAATTGAGTTTGATACCTATGTTGTAAACTATTTTTAAGTGATACTCTGTCTCTATAAAGAACTGTTTTGATGCGCTTGTAGCGCACCGTCAGTGAACGCAAATGTACATAGTGTCGTAGGAGAATATCGCAATATTTGCATATATCATTAATTATGGCCGAATACTCACTACTTTCGAATTTACTAATATGTGTTACATGTCCGTCTATGTAGTGATCATTCCTCATAGCTCGCAAAACAGCAAATGTTGACTAGTTTCCATTCCTCTTCCGATCGCCAGTATCCAGCGATACCAGGTAAGCACTAAGTGACGCTCTAGTTTGCCGCCAACAGAATCCGTTTCGTTCTCGTACTCATATGGCGGTGAGTACGAGAACAGAAAGACTAAAGCTGCTTTTGCACTAAGCGGCTAGTCGCGGGCTGATTCCACAAACCAGCTCATTTTCAAAATGGATATCTTTACGTGTTAACAAAAAGAAAACAAAAACATAGGCATTGGATACATCCTTTGTTAAGTGAACGCACCACAAAAGGTGTATTTTGTTCGTTCTAAAATCAGTTACGAGATCATAACATAAATTTTTTCTATTACATACGAATATGTTTACTTAAGTCTCCCAAGCAGACTCGTGCAAGTCTCGGTGAGCGTATTCTGAACTCTCCATATTCCATGTTGATGGCAAAGACTCAATTTCTCTTATGGAATCTTCCGTATTTGTGTCTTGCGTCATGTTGTCTTGCGCAAAACGCACGTCTTATTTTACGCACGTCACACTGCGTACTGACAACAACGGCACAGGAGGCGGTCAGTCGCGCAGTGTGCATTGCGCAGTAATTTTATGAAGGTATTGAGCCTCGCGCGGCTGCTTGAGTCGCGTGTTCTTTTGCAGTCGTGACGACTGCCAAGTCGCGGTCGCGTCAATGGGTATGGCCAATGCCATAACTCAGCGGTTCTCAAACTTTTATGCTCCGCGAACCCCTTTTAAATTTTCCAGACAGTGGCGAACCCCCTAAAAAATTTTTTAAAAAAAGCTTTAAAAAAAATAAGAATTTTTATTTTTATAAAAGTAATACACTTATACAGAAGATTTTTGTCAGTTAATGTGATAGATGAGCTTGTTTTTTGTCGCATGTTGAGTCAATATCAGGAACAGTTTTACTCAATCTCATTTCAAATTCGACATTCATTCGATTCCTGTATTTCGTTTTTATCATAACCAGGTGTGAAAACCCACTCTCACATAAGTAAGTTGTCACGAAGGGTAAAAGGAAATTAACTGCTTTACGTGAGAGCTCCGGATATTCTTCCTGTCTTGCTGCCCAAAAATCAACTAAAGACATCTTTTTAAAATCAGCATGAAGTGTACGATCTGTGAACATTTCCAGCAATGATTCATGTTGCTTAATGCTCAAACCAGAATTTATGCTTTTGGTTGTGACCATAAATGGATTTCGAACCCAGTCTTCAGCATTACCCATATCTGGAAAATACCTTTTCAGTTCATCAGAGAGCTGAGACAAATGTACAATAATTTCAGCTTTTACTTCGGCATCCAGTGATAAGGTGTTGGTCGAAACAAATTCATGCAGAAGAGGAAAACATTCAATAACACCTGATATCATGCAAGTTTTCCAAAATTCAATTTTTCTTATGAGGGCTTGTATTTTAACCTGCACAATGAATATGTTACACGTGGAGCCTTGCATAGAAGCTTTCGTTTCGTTGAGAGAAGAGAAAATATCAGCTAGATATGACACCCTTATAAGCCAGGTTTCATCTTCAAATCTTAACTTGAGGTTGAAGTCACTGTCCTTCACAAATAAATAGACTTCATGACGCAGTTCAAAAAACCTAGCTAACATCCTGCCTCTTGACAACCTACGCACTTCACAATGTAAGAGTAATGAAACATGTTCACTGCCATGTCCCCACATATTAATGCAAAAAGTCTCGAGTTGAGCGGACGTGCTTTTATGTAATTTATTATCTTTACGACCTCTGACAATACTGTTTTAAAATAATCAGGCATTTTGTTGCACGCCAGTGTCACTCTGTGCAATGCACAGTGCATACTTTTGGCTTCAGGAGCAAGATGTTTAATTAGTCCAGATATCCTACCTGTCATGGCATTGGCACCATCAGTGGAAACACCAACACACCTTCTCCAGTCTATGCCATGTTCTTCAAAAAAATCATTGATGACGTTGAAAATATCTTCTCCTTTTGTCGTAGTCTCCAAGTTCTTGCATAACAGAAAATCTTCTTCAGAAATGTTTCTGTGTACATATCTAACAAAACTAAGTACATTCGGCAGTCCAGTAATATCTGTTGATTCATCAACTTGAATTGCAAAATAAGTATTTTGCAGTCGTTCTGCTAGTTGATTTTCAACATTGAGTGCCATGTCGTGAATGCGCCTTGCGATTGTGTCATTTGAAAGTGGTATTTTATCCAGCAATTTTGCTAATTTGTCTCCTAGCACGCAACTGACCATATCTTTAGCAGCTGGCAAAATTAATTCCTCAGCAATATTGTATGACTTGGTCTTTGCAATTTTGTATGCCACTAGGAAAGACGCACGTAACTAATCAGCGTTGGTAGTTGCAGTATTTGTCACAGTTTTTTTTTTTTTTTTTTTTTTTTGAAGATTCCAACTCCCTCTTTTTTCGAACAAAAAAATCTAAAGATTTGTTTACGTACAGCTGATGTTTTGTCTCCAAATGTCTTCGCAGCAATGATGGCTTCATCGAGCTATTTGCGAGAACTTCTGAACATATTACACACTGTGGCTCTGGGTACTGGGTGTCTTCTTTGCACACAAATTCAATTTTCAGATAATCTTCATCATATTTTCTTTTCTTTGTCGATGGAATGAAGTGTTCTTCTGGTTTACTTGTTTTCCGCGTATTTTCTTTCGAAATTGAACTTTCAGTAGACGTAGACACAATTTGACTCAACGAAGTTTTCAATGTTTCTGAACTGGATAACTTTTGATTATCTTTGCATTTTCCGCGTATTGATCCGGGATTTAACCACTGGTTCATGTTTTCACTTACTTTTTAATCAAAATTACTTATCAACTTTATTTCAGCCGGCCGAAATAAGTGCGCGCGCGGAGTACCACTGACTTGAGAAACAACTACACTAAACAATGCCGCGCGCTTTTTGTCAGTCACAAATTATTACGTCATTTCAAACCATTGTAGCCCTTTCTTAAGGCATTATTTTCCGCCCCTATTGTTACCAAACCTAACACGATTGTGAGTGGTGCCGAATAATGGAAATATATAGCATAATGTAGAATTTGAACCTTGAAAGATATTTGGCGTTCAAAAATTTACATATTATCTATTAATACTTATTCGGCACATCGAGTGAAAGGAGCGATTTTTCTTTGAAGGCATTGTATTAAATGATGCATGTCACACGCGTGATACAATCAGTCTGCCACCATTACGTAAATCTCGCCGCGAACCCCATATGATCAACTCGCGAACCCCTAGGGGTTCGCGGACCACACTTTGAGAACCGCTGCCATAACTGAATAAATAGGAACCGCGCGACCAGCCGCCCGCGGCTAGCCGCTTAGTGGAAAAGATGCTTAAGTGTCGGTCAGCTCAGCACCAGGTCAAGGTATGGAGGAAAAACTTTATCTACATGTTCTTATAGTCAACTCGCGTTTGTCCCCTGCTTTGCGGGCTTGGCCTATTTTGGCTGTAGGTTTCGATATACCACACAGCCAGCTAAATATACATAAACTAGCGTTTTGTTTCATAAGCTTTGGGATGGTTTTATTACATTAAATGTATATTCCTGTATTTTTTATAAAGTCTCTAATAATAGAGTATATTTTCCTGTTGTTAGATGCAAGTAGTCCGGTGATACTTGTTGGGAGCGGCTGTCCTGCTCTCACTAGCGAGTTGATGAATGATTGCTGCTGCTGTCGGTATAGGGGACACCTCAAGAACATATGGTTGAGATCTTGCGTTGATTGCCCGTCACATCGGCAGAGCGGAAGGGTGGCCTTGATGTGTGTAGAAATTCTTGTTGTATAATGGGGTTGGAAAACATTAAATTATTATGAAATCGCTAATTTCGTTCTTTGAATTATTCATCATCAAGTTACCCTCACCACCTTCAGTAATCATGGAATTATTTCGTACGGTACATAGCACACTTAAAATTACGATTCGCAGTAAATATAAAAATATTAATATAGTTTTCAGGAAATAGATTGAAATTATCGTTGTACTTTTTATTAATTTTTTTAACTGCTTTACGTCTCTATACAGCGAGGTCTTTAGAGACGGGAAAGGATGGGGGCAAGGAATGGGAAGGAATTCGGCCATGGACTTTTTAAGGAAGCATCGCGGCATTTGCCTGGAGTGATTTGGGAAACCATGGAAAACCCAAATCTGGATGCCCGGAAGGCGATTCGAACCACCGTCCTCCCGAATGCGAGGCCAGAACGCTATCCGTTACACCACCACGCTCGGATTTTTATTAATAAAATTGCCATAAGCTGACATTTATTAGGTACTCTTCAGGCTTTCATACGTAGACGCATTTACAGTGTGAATACAATAACTATCAAAAATTAAATAAAGTACTGCCTTGTCTTACAATGAGCCGACATATGAAAATATCTAAAAAAAACACACATTTTGAAACTATTACGGCAAATGGCAAAAATTCCTGGAAATGATCGATCTGATTTTATATTTTAAAAACAGAAAACGTTCTTTTTCGAAATGAATTGATGCTTCATGAAACAAGTTACACTAACATTAAATATCTGGGTGCCATGCTGCTTCAAAATATGGTGACTGAAAGTACATGAAAATATCAATAATCATCTCTGCTTTTTGACCAAATATAGCTGAGCTACGTCGTCGGAAGGAGGCTCTCCCCGACAGGACCGTTATAGGGCAGCTGCTCAATGAATTTACGACGTACACGCTGTTTGTTGGTTGAAACAAAATGACCGCGTGCCTTGTTGCTGAAACAGCTGTGACGGTTACGATGTAGCGTTTTCTTATATCAACACTCAAGTCACCAGTCACTAGAGCTCATCAACAGACAGTAGGATCGCATAATACGAACTACACCCGCACAGTACATAAGAATACAGGGGTGGCCAGTCCAAGTCCGACCCACGGCGGGGGTGGGGTTAATTAAATTCTGTGTCCGTTCCGTGTCGACCTTCCACTTGTGACTGTCATTAACACTACAATAAGTAAAATTACAGTGTGTTTTACTTGCAAGTTTTTGTTTTACTCACTGTCAGTAATTAAGTGCACAGAGTCCTGTCGCGCTGAGCCATGTAAAATTACAAGGTTTTTACTGGGTTAATTTAATAGTCAGTTTTAAATTTATACTGAAAGTTCTGCTCACAGTATTATCAATTGACCGGTCTAATGTAGGTATCGGTACTTCGCAGTTTATTCTTTAATCACAGTCGCCACCAGAGGTTAGAAATATAAAATGATACACACACACATCGGGAATACCAATAACAACACTCGTTTTATTCCAATAGTTTGTACCATACACTAGTACTCTGACCACCAACTGGAATTCATTAAATAATACTTATCGGAAGACCACAGATTCTTATTGAGTGAAAAGTTTATTAACGAACTACTCCTCATCAATAAGGAGCATATTGAATGTTCACATAACAGTTGCTAGTCTACTATAACACTTTCACTATTCTCTTCATCCTTGTAAGTGTACTTTTCACTGTATGGCGGGTTTCACGGTATCGACGTCCTGCCAAATTACATTTGCCGACGCGGACGCACGATTTCCGTATCCAAGTGCCCCAGAATGTTTTTCCGAATGCACCAAAAACATGTACACGCCGCCACACTGTTCCCGCCACCGTTAACACTTGACTTACTACTGCTCTGCCACAGAGGTTAGTCTCTCGCGGCATATCGATAATCGATATTTATACCGATAATCATTAAACAAAGATTGCAGGCCCAATGTGATGTCACATATAGTTTAATACAACTGAGGAAAATGAACTGAAACGCAGTTGTTGACTGTATGGTACGTAAAGCCAAATACCATTTAAAAAAAAAAAAAAACCGACTAAAATCTCGATTCTTTAAAATAATATTATTCAGGAAACATCACATTCATCACGTTATTCGTCACATTTATTGTTGAAACTGTTGTTTGACACATACCTCACATTCTTCTTCTTATGATCACTCTAAATTCATGGAACTTTAGCTATGTTAATCTTGATTTTTTTTAAAAAAAAAAACAATATTGACAGAATATCTTCTTGCTGGAAAGAGTACTATTTTAGTTGCGATAATTTTCTTTGATGTGATACTTCAATCACCTGTCCATTACAGACTGTGAGAATCTTTCTTCTGCCACGTTTGTTGCTGATTTCAAGTTTAATCTAATATCACATGCTTCCTATATATATGAATGCTTCACAGATCCCGCCCCATCTGAAGCTACACATCCGTAGAACCGGTTTGATAGTGGTTGTCCGTCTTAAAATCATTCTGATGTTGAGGATACTGTGGTGAATTTCTTAGAGGTTTGAGAATTGTCCTGCGCAACACGATTCGGTTCAATGATAATATTAGTGGATTATATTGTGAAAAAGTTAATTATGACTACTTTTCGCATTCCAACACTCGAGAGCGACCATGTCATCCGTGCTATCCCTCTAAGCGTACACTCCACACTAATTTGCGCTGTATTTATCCCGCTCCACGTCCGTACCCATAGCGATTTACTTCATGTTGCTCATTTGACGAAAGGTTGACGTCACAAGAAAAAATAATGTTCGTTTCAATCTACAGATCGTCTCCTTCAGAGTCACATTACTGATGCAACTATGCAAAAATTTGTAACCCTGAAGATTATTTTGTTGATCATTTTTCTGCCACAAATGCCGGATAGTGAATTCTGTACGAAAGAAAGGCATATCAGCTTACTTTACTTGTGATTTTATTAGCTTAATTTCAGGGGTTTAGAAATATTGGTAAAATGTTTGTAGCACTTAAAACAGACATTCTAAACGACAATCGCTAACGAAACGCCCTTATTGTAATATTAAATGGTATATTTATACAGTAACACAAAATGCAGGGATTAATAACTGTCATTTTTCAGTTCGATGCTTTTAACTAAAACACGCGCAAACAATTGCGGGAATCGTTTTAGTATGATTCAATAAGCATTCGAATTATTATCTTATTTTAATGTTAATTGCAATTTTAGAGATGAGACTTTTGTTTCAAAACACTCCAATCTAGAAAAGAATGCGCTTTTTTACATTAATGAATTAATGAATCGAGGTGTAACTTCATCTGCCTGATTCATACTGAGAGTAATTAGCGACTGTTTTCATTTTCCACTGCCGCTCTCTATCAGGAAACATATGCTACCACGTATAAAGGGAAACATTTGTGTTGCAGCTGTCATGCCCATTTCAAGTAACACCTATCTCTTTTTAGTGCGTATGAATATTACCAAATAGTCTCTACAAGGTAATGAATTCCTTATACATTGTTAGTTAGCTGTGTTTATTCTGTATTTGGAGTGTTTTTTTTTTCCATAGCATTTAAATGACCTCTTCGATCTAATACACAATAATCGCAAAAAATTCTATTAAATAACAGATAAAGCCAAAAGTGCAGCATTACGGTACATCGAATAGATAAAAAAATAAAACACTATAACTTTTTTCAAATGAATGACTCTTCATTTTCGCCAAAGTTGATTTCATTTGATTTACAAACTGATAAGACTATAATTTATTTGTTATATAAATATATATATATATATATATATATATATATATATATATATATATATAAAGAAACCTTTACATGTCACTTGAAAGCCGGATAGTTGCATTCTGTAGTATCTCAGACTTATCGTGACCAAAGTCGTTCCTACGGTATAAACACTTTTGAATATACATTAACAATCATGTTGTTTATCTAGACTGAGCATGACAGATTAGAAATTATTTGCTGTTATAGTCTGTTCATCTTCAGTAGATATCACTTTATCGTTTGATGTAAGTTGTTGTATTTATTAATAGGGAAGAGTTAGGTTGTGGAGTAGTCATTGATTGCCTTATATATTTTTAAATCATAGCTATGAAAATGATTTTCCACGTTGATTCAGCACCTCTTATCAACACGGGAGTCAAAAATACTCCTTATTTTCTAGGGCAAAATGCTGTAATTAAAAATTTTATTGTGTGAATTTAACAAACCTCTTACAGGTACCATAAAAGATATTGAAGGTACTGTAGTTAAGAAATGTTTCTAGTTTTCTTACAGCCGTGTTTCACGAACATGACTCTACATGGTCCTAATAACACCTGAAAATTAAAGTTTCGGTTGTTTTAATATTAATGTTACTTCCAAGTTCTGTTTCTTTTTTTTTTTACTCAAAACTCTTTTTGTATAAGTAAAAGTTTGTTCAGAGGAACTATTAAGTACCTGATTAGCCGAAGCAGGCGACGTTACTTCTACTAAAAAAAATTTACTCATACGATATTCTAAAAATATTTGCAAATATGTTAACTGAATAAGATGAAAACGTATCAGAAGATTCTGCTTCAGACGAAACGGTATATGATAGTTTTTAATTAAGTGAATTGAGTATTTTGTGCAAGCTTCCTTTTCTTTCTGTCCAGAGAAACGCTTTCCTCTTCATTGATTCAAGTCAATTCACGTCCTGCCAATAGTTTCACTTTCACTAGTTGTCAGTCGCTTCTATAGTTTTTCCATTACCCAAATTACCAATATCTTTGATTTCTAAATTTACTCCTGCATCATATTTCATTATCAAGACTTTCTCGTGGACTTTACTGCTCAAATTGTCAGTCTGTAACATCACGTTCGTTTTAATTCAAATTTTTGTTCTCCGATATCTCGAGTTGCTTTAAGTTTGTTTTGTTGAAGCTAATTTAATTTAATATCTTACCAGGTACATTCACTGAGAGCAAAATATTAATACTGAATTGTAATTTATATTTTAACCCACGAACTTTGGTTTGTTTCTAATCCGTGCTCCAGCATTTTGTAGGCGACAGTTAAAAAATTCTTTACTTCTTACCACCTGCTTCAGCTGTCACTTATATTATCTGCGAAAGATCAGACACTTATTTCTGCAACAATTTGCATTCGTAGTCAAAATTCCAAGATTGATAAAGGAGGGAGGCGAACTAGTTTGCCGGAGTCTGTGGTGCACTTCCGCAGGTTTCATCCACTTGGTGCTGTTTTCATTTGAAATTTAAAATAGTTTGTCGTTAGTTGCAATTCTTAAGGCACACGATGTGTAAAAAATCAGAAAGCAGGACAATGTCATTCGTAAATCATTCCAAACTGGTTTATTCTTGCAGAATATTTATTAATTTTGTCGGGCTAATGGATTTCCAGCTCACCCTGTAGGCACCGTGATGGTGTTGGGAGCTGACACGGGTAAGCTCGTTCGCGTTCTGATGGTGGTAGAAATTTTCGTCATTAGGACTCGGCTGGCATCATTAGGTCTTGGCTGGCGGAATAGAAGAAATTGTGCACCAAAGTCCCAGACCTCTCCGCAGTACGTATGACGTGAATGCATACGACGATGGCGAATCGTGTGTTGGATGGGGGCGTTATGCATGGGTAACTGTGATATCGTTTGGAACAGTAGGCCTGTATGGGCCCCCTCCCTTCTTTCATCTCACACCCATACCACCATCACGTCATGCACACTTAGAATAACAGTTACGAACGCACCCAAACTGGGGAAGGCAACGGGACCCCCTCCCCCAAGTTCCTATTGGCATCTCCTATGATAACCGCCTACGTCGGATGCGAGCAAGACGTTCCTAGAAGAGGAAGAATGGATTTCCAAGCGTACACACTCAATATGTCGACTGTTGGGCAACCTTCGAATCACAATGTTGTAATCATATTCAACGTTGTTTTGTATTTACTATAATTAGTTTTTGCTTAAAAACCTAAGATGTTTCTTTCATCTGAAAATTTTACGCACAAATTCTTTAAAAAATTTAAACTTTTAATATCATGGAGATAATATTATAATATCAAATTCGGCATCGCTAATAAAAACCGTCCAGTTGTTTCTATCTTTCAACTTTTATACTGTACGAAAGGGAATAGCTCAAATGGAACTCTTCTCTCCAAGTTCAGGCAAGCCAGAGCTATAACTTGGGCAATGTGGCTGAACCTTTAAAACCGGCTTTTCAAATCTGAATCAAAAAGTATTTCTGAAAGCGCTTTTCAGTTTTTCTCCTGTGAGCCGACTGGTCGTGTGGCCAACTAGCGCAGGCGTACAGATCCGAGGCACTGGAGTAAACATCTGAGGCGGCATCTTGTGGAATGAATAATCCGGCTGCGGTGGAAATTAGAGGCAGTGGGGATCGCGGTGAACTTTGCCATTACGCGTGCGATCTCTTAATGCGCCGGGGGAAACTCATTAAATACGATACGGACGAGTCCTCGTTAAAACCCAGAAGCTAGCCGCACGTGGAGGCAAACAACTAATATGCATGTAATAACCTGTCCGACCAACGATTATACAGTGTAGAATAACTACTCCACCACCCTGTTCACAGTTAATAGTCCATCTCAAGAAAAGCAACCCAATGACATCAGGAAAATGAAGCGTTCATTAAACGCTGCACCGCTGTCCACGACGAAAATGAATGTCATTGGTGACGTTGTGCGTTTGTCGTGCCGCAAGGAAACTATTTGAGCAGAATAGAAACACAGGGGAGTCATTCCAGCGACGATACGTCTGGCAAATAGCGAAATCCGCTGACACTTGGAGAAGATTGTTACGGTCCGCTTCCTGGGAAAGAGCATCTCGGAAACGGGTGGGCTGGTCGGCTGTTCGCGTGCTACAGTAATGAGCATCTACGGAAGTGGTTGAAGTACTGTGAAATCACGATTAGTTCAAAAAATTGTGACGGTCCAAGCCTCATCACAGAACATGGGGTCGGATGCTTAGTCATTCTGTAAAGTAGGATAGGGGGCGATCTGTGGCAAATCTGAAGGCAGAGTACAATGCTGTTTCAGAGATCAGCGTTGCACACTTTGTTGAATATGGGGCTCCACAGCAGAGTGGCCTATGTGTTCCCATGTTGACCCAACCACATCGTCAGTTACGATTGCAATACACACTACATAATCCAGATTGGACCTTGAATCGTTGGAAACGTGTCGTCCTGCCTGATGACACACGTTTCTTGTAATACCACGCAGGTGGTCGTGTCCGTCTTCCAGGCGAACGGTTGTTGGATATACAGGGTGTTACAAAAATGTACGGCCAAACTTTCAGGAAACATTCCTCACAAACAAACAAAGAAAATATGTTATATGGACATGTGTCCGGAAACGCTTACTTTCCATGTTAGAGCTCATTTTATATTGGTAGAGGCGGACCAATTCCAAGGGCCCCACGCTCTCCTGACCTCAACCCTCTTGACTTCCATTTATGGGGGCATTTGAAAGACCTTGACTACGCAACCCCGATACCAAATGTAGAGACTCTTCGTGCTCGTATTGTGGACGGCTGTGATACAATACGCCATTCTCCAGGACTGCATCAGCGCATCAGGGATTCCATGCGACGGAGGGTCGATGCTAATGGAGGACATTTTGAAAATTTCCTGTAACAAAGTGTTTGAAGTCACGCTAGTACGTTCTATTGCTGTGTGTTTCCATTCCATGTCTAATGTGATTTGAAGAGAAGTAATAAAATGAGCTCTAACATGAAAAGTAAGCGTTTCCGGACACATTTCCACATAACATATTTTCTTTGATTGTGTGTGAAGAATGTTTCCTGAAATTTTCGCCGTACCTTTTTGTAACACCTTGTATAAATCGGCCATGGGCGCAGACCGATGCTATGGAAGACATTCGCCTGGGCTGCCATGTGACCTGTGTTACTAATCTAAGAGATCAGGACAGCTGTGGCCTACGTGAAAATTTTTGAGGACTTCCTACAGCCCTTGATGCGTTAAGCCTTCCACGATGGCGATGGCATCACGATAAATACTCGTGACACAAGGTCAGAATCGTGCAACAATGATTTTAGGAGCATGACAGTCAAAACTAATGAATAATTGTGTTGATTGTTTACTATCTGAAATTAGATTGTTTGCATATGACATAATTTTACCGTATATAAAAGAAGTAAAACGATAGTTGATTGTGAAAAGTTGCAGAGTGATCTGCACAGGATATCTGATTGGGTTGGTAAACATGGAATGAAGATAAATGCAAAGAAGAGTCAGCTTATTAGATACACAAATAAAAAACAAAAGCTTAATTATGAATATAAGGTGGGGAAAGAATTGCTTGCTGAAGACTTGAAATGTAAATAACTTGTCATTACATTTGATAACAAGCTTGACTGGGCAGGACACATTGGACAAGTGGTATGAGGTTTGAAAATTCTGCACTTGTTGGAGAGAGTGATGAGGGGATGTACGAGAGAAGTGAGGTTACAAAACTTTGGCCAGACCATTGCTCGAATATGGTAGTGTAGTATGGGACCCTCATTTTACGTATCAAATACAGGAGTTGGAGAGGGTGCAAAGAAGGGCTGCTAGATTTGTTTCTGGAAATTATCGCAGAATGCAATCAGTGACGGATTGATAAAGGAGCTGAAATTGGATTCATTGCAAGACAGGAGGAGGGTCATGGAAGTGTACAGGGCATATACTGGCGATGAGACATGGAAAAATATTGGTGTAGGTATGAAAAGTAGTGCATGGAAGGGAAAAGATGACCTTGACCACAAGCTGGGACTCGATTTCAGGCACAAGGTTGTGGGAAGATTCTCTTTTTTAGGTAAGGATGTTAGGGATTGGAATGAGTTACCAAGAGAAATGGTGAATAATTTACCGAAAACGTTGAAAGAATTTAAAGATAAAATTTGTAGAGGGCAAATGTAGGTGGCTGCATGATAGGGGGAAGATGGGGGTGTAGGGAAATTGCCACCGGAGCCTGTGCTCCATTGCGATTAAATTAAATTAAATTCAGCAAATCTCAATCCGATAGAAGACATCTAGCACATTATGGGGTGCCAGCTCTGCGTCCATAAACCACGAGCCCGTTATTTAAGGGAATCGCGTGACCTGTACGGAGACATCTGGTAGCAGATACCTCCGCAAAAGTACTAACGACTTTTCGAATCCATGACAATTCGAATTGGTGGTATATTGCGTTTCGTATGTGGACCAACAAGCTATCAAACAGCAAGTCATGAAATTTTGGCTCGTTGGTGTAACTATTCATTCGGGGATATATTCAGAAAAAATAAATTTAAACTATCTACACTGAATGAATAAGTGTGAATTTCCTATTTTTGTTTGCACTGGCATCGACGATACTATCTTCATTTCATGTGTTCAGTAAATAGGAACTCTGTCAAAATTATTGTCGTAAACAAATAAAACGAATGTAACTAAACAAAAGACAAGTAAAATATTTTTAAAAAACTAAAAATGTTGGTGCGTGAATAAGGGTGTAACAATGTAAATATAACCTCTGACGTAATCGTGCGTACTTAACGTGTATCAACAACAGTATTTATGTAATTGAAAAACATATATTTGGAATCTACTTGTTAACAGGAAGTGTTTAAACGAATCGGTGTAAAAGCTTCGAAGTTGAATATAAAATGAACTTTTCCTTCAAATGACTGGCGGACGATAAAGAAGTCGAATCATGAATAGAGTACAACAGCGCGAAAAACTTTCGAAGACATATATTACATTAATGGGGGCAGCGAAGGAATGAACACGCAGAAATCGATGGGGTAGATAGAGAATTACAAAGTTAGAAAGTGAAAAATTTTCTGTGTACTAATGCCGGAACAGAATTCTCCTTTGTTATCCAACAACTAGAACTAGTTTGCGAACTCGTTTGACAACAGTAGCATTTTGGGCATTAAAACTCCAGAAAAAGTCATAAGGCTGTTCGGCTCGTAGCTACAAACGAAACGGCAAAAGGTAATTCAACTGAAGAAAAATGAAACAAGAAGAAAGTACTCCAGAGGTTCAAACTTTGTTCCTAATGTGCGAGGCAAGCTAAATACGACACTAAGTAGACAAGAAGAAAATATTAGCAAAAAGAGGAAACGATAAATAAGGTTGATAAAGCAACAATGGGCAAGACGAAAGACGTAGCGAATGGGACAGAAGAAAGCGAGAAGAAACAGTGCTAAAGTTGAAAATTAGTAGAAGATTTTATAAGTCGAATGGAATCTCCTTACAGTAGATTTCAAATCCTGATTATATTTGCAAGCTCTGAAATTAGCACTAATCCTCCTCCAGGTCCCGCAGTGACCGCAGCGTAGCATAGTGGTCTGAAATCCCGAAAAGCTGGCCAAAATAGAAATACATGTTCAATCTTCATGAAAATTTGTATACATGATCTGCCTAGGTCGCTGATAACGAATATCTACGTCAAATATAAAAAATAAATAAAAATAAACAAAATGTCGGTTCCAAAATGGCAGAAAATGTTTAAAATGGCAGATTATCTAAAAAATAGTATAAATATGGCGTGATTTAATATCTGTTATAAAAAATCTGGACATTATTTGTTGAAAAAAAACCAAAATGGCGGCTTCAAAATGGCGGATGCTAGTACAAAAAATTATGTTAAATACATAAAATATCCTACAAGTATATGAAATCGGTGATAATGAAAAAAATTAAAACAATATGTCGTACGATATTGAATATATCACGACTTTTGTTAATACTGATTAAAATTAGCTCTTATAATATAAAAATGGCAAAGCCATTGTGGTGGACATTTTTACAAACAGAAAAATAGTATCTTTTCAACAAAAAAAAAAAAAAAAAAAAAATTATGAAACGGGACTTATGAGGACGTAAATCTATATTTCATTTTTAAAATAAAAAACAAATATTTCATTAAAAATGTCTAAAATTGTATTGTTGAAGAAAAAAGAAAAATAGTTTTATGCAATTTTACTTATAAAACATTTTTTATTTGTACAAAAATTCGATTGCTTAGTAAGAAACAAGGTACATTTTATTCGCTATCGGAATCACAACAATCTGTCGTTGATTCATCCGTCACAGAATCAGTTACATCAGAACAATGTGTTGCGATATCTAGGGGCTTGAGTTGCTCTAATGCCTCTATTGACAGCGATCTCAACTTTTTTTGTGGAAATTTCCTGAGGCTCGTAATAAAGTGGTCTGAGGGAAACCAAAAGTCGCAAAAATACATCCTCCATCGTTTTTTGGCGGCTGCATTTTCGCGAGGAATCTTCCCGAAACCTTTTTATACATTTATTGCACGATTCTTGCGCACTTTCAAACGAGTCTATGCCCTTCTGCATGAGTCACAAAGCGAAACCGACACGTGATTTACATCAAAGAAATACCGCTCTATGGAACTAGTAAAGTGAAAGTTCCTAAATAGTTAGCCTACGTTTGTTTCATCAGATATATGCATTTCAATTGTTGCAACAATGTCTGCAACATCATTGTTTAGTTTTCATTTTAGTAGTAAAATAATTTCTTTTCTAGAAATCTCTATACATGTAGTAGATGTACATTCTGAAACATTTAAAATCCATTAAAAATGTATTTAAAAAATACTGTAATTTATTATAATCTTAATTTTTTAATCGATTTATTAATGATTCTGTTAAATTTTATTCTGATAAATCAGTCCTCAAATACACTGGAACCTGAAAGTATTACCTAAATACGACGAAAAGTCAAGGCCGTATTCAAACCTTAAATTATTTACCTGATCAACAATTTTGTCGTTATGCATGTTAACACAAAAAATTATATTATTAACAGAATAGCAGCTAGTAGCAGCCAATTGTATGCCATGCCTGACTGACTACAGAAAAGACATTAAACCAGTACCATTCTGTTTCTCTCTAACTTGCAAACGGCATTAGAATATCCGCGGAGGTGATTCCATCGTCTATGTGGTGCCCTGGGTTATGCCAGGATGAGTTACTCACTTTTCTCTCATCTCTTTCTCTGCTCGTCGAACGCTCGGTCTCTCTCATATTCCAGGTATATAATATACCAACCCCAATCTTCCAAGGGGGGTACTGCCCATATTATCCGCCGGCCTCTTAACAACGATATAATGTATTTGAATTTTTTAACTGTTTCAGTGTACATCAAGTACCTCCTGAGATGAAAAACAAATAGAAACTTCCATATCTCAAGCTAAACGAACACATATAATGCAAAAGACAGGCAAGAATTTGGGGTTTTCCACAACGCAGGATTGTGTGAACGTAAAATTGGGGAAAACTATTTCGATGTCTGTAAACCAATAATTTTTTTTAATTACTTCTAACAGATACTTGTAAATGTAATGAAAGAGACGTGTAGCAGTTACGGCTAGGAACTACGCAAATCCATAAACGAAAGCCAAACAAATTCCACAAAACCGTAAATTTGTCATGAAGAAGATTCATTGCTTACTTCTTTAAGTGCATACTAGTCACGAAGAGAGACTGAGGAGTTTGAAGCCATTGTATATTAAGAAACACACATGGTCCATAAAGAACTCAACGTAGTTGGAGAAAGTTGGGTAAATGATTCAGCGATTTCTGACCAACAGGAAATACAACATAGAAACTAATGTCTGCGAGTTTAAACCTTGCAATTTCACCAGTTTCAAATCATTTAGAATGAGCACAACGTTTCTAAATAGCTCCCACTTTGCGCCAAACGATATTCTGCAGCTATATGTTGCGTATCGTTTTATAGTTATAAGTAAAGGTCTGACATTGAAAGCGGTCTGCTATTCAAGTATCAAGATAATTAAATTGTACTAGAGACTGCAAGTTGATAATCACATCGAAAATCAAAACATTTCTTCGGCAGTCACAGAAAATTACTTCAGTATAATCTGATAACGGTTACTAGTCGTCTCGTACGGTGACTTTTCTTTGTCAAACAATGACCAAGAATGTATAGCCTAGGAAAATATTTGGACACGTTAAGCGTTGATCGAGATAGAGAGAAAAAAGTTTCAGATACAGCAGGTCTGATGACGGAGTTGATAAATGAAGCTATCAGGAAGTATGCGAGAACTCTATCTAGGTTCACAAGAATTGCAATAACAAGAAAACTACCCTTTATTAATTTACTATCGGACTCCAGTAATCAAATTTTCTAGTGGTTTTTGTCTCTCTGTGATTTATGAACAGTTAGGCATGAAAGGGATTTGAAATAACTATGTATATATATTTTAACGTGATCGTTATTAGACCTGCGCAGATTATCACTTCAGAGAGATTGCTACACATATTGATACATAATCCTAGTCACATTGAAAACGTCTTGCAGCACACCCATGAAAACTTCTTCATTCAGCTTAGCTAATTGGAACATTTGATTCTTGTTAAAATACTCAATAATTAATTATGTGCTTATTGCCATCTTAAGATGATAGGTCTTCTGTACATCATCCGTAAAAATAGTAAATTCGTGTATTTTTCTTCTTCTTTTTTTGTAACTGGGTTTCAGCAAGTTGCTGCATTCCGTCACTATCAAGGATTAACCTACAATTTAAAGAGGAATCAAGTCACGGAACGTTCATATAAATGAAATACACTAAACTTTCCAGAGGTTAAGTTTATTTTTAGTGTCTATAATAATCCCACCCATACCTGAACTTGAGTTTACCAGGCGCACGTCATTACCAGCCACCTGTTCGCTCTGAATCTCCCTTTCATCCAGAACGCTTTATAGCAGTTGGTCAAACTGGCAGATAAATAAATGATATATTAAGGAAGTGGCACCATATGCATTACATAATATGTTTTAAATTTAAACGTTAGCACGAAATTTTTTTATGGTGATTAGAAATATATATTATATAGTTGACTTCAAAAATAAAAAAGTAGTTATTGTTGAATTGAAATGTCTAATAAAGGACATGGATATGAATATTTCAAACATCAAATAACAGGTGCTGTTGAAAGAATTCAGAAAAAAAATAAAAAGTAATTGCAAATACAAATAAAGAAAAGGTTTTGAAAGAGAGTATATGGGTGGTTATTCGAAGGGAGCATGCCAAATGTATGTACATGTATGTGGTCATGATGTAAAATTAGATGAGGTATAGTTAATAAAAATTTTGTATAGTTTAGTATTTTTTCCGCTAAGAGAATAAGAATACACGTAATTATAATATATAATTTGTTGTATGCTATTTGTTAGTGCCCTCTGAAAGCTCTTAATGTGAACATTCAGAAAAGGTATTTATGTACGGGGTAAACAGAATGTTATAATAAATTAAAAATTTACATAAATTTTGAAAATTCTCTTGGAGAGAAAATTTATATATTCATGGGCTAAATTCAAAAATATTTTGATAATTTAACCAAAAATTGTGTCTTTTTTCAGTCAAGTGTATCGAATTACCTCGAACGATGCGTAAACTGTGAAGTATTAATATTGTTATTTGAAAGTACCATCGCATGGAGTCAAACTGGCTACCGCAGTCACTGCTCAGTAATTCCAAATACATGGCCAAACAATTGTCAAAAAAGAAAAGAAAAAAGACAGGGAACAAAATAATATCATTCGTGAAAATCAAGTACATAGAGAACTTTCGGCTAAAATGGAAGAACGATGAAACTGAAACGGCATATGGAATGGTGTCGAAGGTATCCTCTTTTTAAATACCTTGGAGAAATAAATCTATCTTCAGGACTGGACAGTTTTCCCAATACGGAAAGAGCCTCGAAACTCGAGAGGGAATTTAGAACATCGTGGAAATAATACAGTAAAAGAACACAATCAGAAATTGACACATTACAAAATAGTTGTTCTACCTGAAGCTCTGCAATTTAAGAAATTGAAAGGCAAGAACGGAATATTCTTAGAAAAATATGCGGCCTAATACAAGAAAATGGAATTTGGATGGAGACATTTCAAACAGTTTGGACACATTTTGGCGATGGATAACAATATTCGGTATAATATATTCCAAGCCCGGGAAGACAGACGACTGATTGGAGGATCAAGGGGAGAACTCAGCGAGCTGAACTCCGAGGTTGACATCATGAAAAATCGCGAGTTTTTCAGAACCTCGTTAAATGTGCACATATTTGTGGTGAAATCAAGAGGCCGAACTGGTATAAAGTAATCAGAAGAATGGAAGAAGCAAAACGGTTAGTTCGTGAAGAGATTTTGAAAGAACAGGAACGCGAAAAGCCATCAAGCCACCTAACAAGTTCCAGAGCTCTCTACGAATGAAAATGACTAAGAAAGAAAGATAGATCAGTGGACAAACCAATTCTCTTGACCAACCCGAGTTGTCAGTTTGCAGGCGTACTTCTCCGATATATCCGAGGTACAACCCTGTTCCCTTGAATCTTGAGGCTGCCCGTTTGGCTGACCACCGACGGGAAAGTGTTGGGCCAACGAAACGCGGATCTGGCCACACTTGGCTGGGCCACACTAGTCGGTCTTCAGTCTCCTCTAACGTTTTCACGTGGTTTTTTTCTCAAGTAATCGATGTTAAAAATTTCTGTAAAAGTGAACTGTGGTCGCAGTTAGGGTTGGCATCCGTACTCTATTATACGTACTTAATTTTGCGTAGGCATATTTTATAATCTATGAAATAATAAAGTGGGTTAAAATACTTTTTTTTCCTTACTTCCATTATCACCTCACTGATTTATTTTTTATGCACTAAAATCGTATCCCTACGCATTCTTAACGTAATCACAATGGTTTTTTTTTTTTTTTTTTTTTTTTTTTTTTAATTCTGTGCTAACCTCTTTATTTCTACATACCCCTTACAACCCACGTCCTCAATTATCTGCTTCATATATTCTAATCTCTGTCTTCCTCTACAGTTCTTACCTTCAACTGTTCCCTCCACTAACTAATTAACCAATCCAGCTTGTCTCAAAATATGACCTACCAGCCTGTTTCTTCTTCCTGTAAGCTTCTTCCATAAACTTCTTTTCTCACCCATCATTATCAACGCAATCACAACGAAAGTCAAGCGTGACTCACTTCACATTTGACATGTTTGTTGTACTTGAGGTTCCTTTCGATTCACTCAATAATATTTTTGTTGATAAGGAATGAGATATTTATATATTTTAATTTAAATATAGACCTAAAGATTCTGTATAGTAAAAATAATAATTTCACGTTAACTCAAAGTTCTAATCATAAAGTTTGTTATCGGCTGCGCAGTGCACTTCTACCGCAGCGACCTAATTTAAAAAGGATACGTTCAGATTAACGCAAAATTCGAACCACAGAGTGGCCTAGTATCTTCGCATTATCAAATCAAAGCTTTTCCAGAGGTGAATGTCAATTTTTTTGTGTATTGCTTTATGTCTCGTCGACGTTGAGGACAACAGAGACGGGATATGGCTGGGGATAAGGAAGGGGAAGGATTTCGGCCTAAGCTTTTCGGCATTGACCTGGAGTCATTTGGGGAAGCCATGGAAATCCAAAATCTGGATGCCCGGACGGTGATTCGAACCCGCGTCCTCCTGAATGCCAGGGCAGAGCGTTACCACTCACTCGTCAATTTAAGGACCGAAAAAATTATAGCTGAGACCAGGATTTGAACAGGAGAACTTCAGTCCCCCAATTGCAAGACGTAACCATCTGAGTCATCTCTAAATGTAATGAAAAATAAATGTTCAAACAAAATAAAACGAATTCTTTTTCTATAACCTTTATTTTTGCTATCCCAAAACACAAATGCATCTCTATATGGTTGAATACACATTTTTCATTACTTTTAGATCTGTCTGCTTCAAATCGCGGTATCGGCTAAAATTATTACGGGGTTTAAAATCGACCTTCACCTCAAGCAAAGCATCGAAACATTCCAGGATTCTCCCTATGTAAAAATACATCTCATGAACATGGAACTAAGAATGAAGAAAAAACTTTTCTAAGATAGCACGAAAACAACATTTAGTCGTAAAAGACTGGAAATTTATAAACTTTCCCTATACGCTTTTCTACATCCACCAGTCCGACACCGGCCCGCACCGCCAAAAATTAAACCAAGTGTCGGTGTGGTGACGGTGCGGGCTCGGTGCGGTATAGTGCGGCTCGACCTTAAAAACACGTGGAAATTTGGTCTCCAGTCTGTGACCATCAGACAGGGAGACAGCAATTGGGATCCGTTTCCTGATAGGGACCTTCAATAATGAAAAATCCAATAATTAATTCTTGATTCGGAAATTCTATGAAAAAGATCGAAATTTTTTTCTTAAAATTTTTTTTTTGTTTGAACAAAATCATTTGTGATAGAGGCATGTTGCATTTGTTACGAGCTGTTCTTACATCCACCCACTCAACTTTCTGGCAGTTCCATAGAAAACAAAAACAGTATGTGATAGTAACAGCAGGTTTGAACAAGACATGTAAGTTGTTTTTAACAAGAGGATTTACGAATTACATGGTTCCAAGTGATATATGAAACATTGGATGCTGTGCTGCGATACTTTCCGACAACCAGAGAACTTAATACTATCCGTATGCAGAGCAATACAAAGGGGGAAAAAATAAATTCCAAAGCGGAGTTTCATAGTTTTGAAAGCAATTGAGTTAGAAACTTCTTTTATTTCTATCGCCCTATCTCACAGCGACCGGTATATGCATTTGATTTTTTTTTTTTTTCCGGTTTAGGAACATATGTGAAACTGGGAAAACATTCCTTTCAATTTCACGCTGCAGATGGACGTGATGTTTTATGCATTGTGTGTGACCTACACAAAGCACAGCTTTATTTCGGTCACACAAATGGCCGAGCTGAATAATAGCTGCGTGGTGGCTACAAAGAGGATTTAAATTACTTATACCGCTAATCGTGGGCTTTTATTGCCTGCAGTTTTCCGCGAGTTTCTGCTTTAATGCAAAAAAGTTGACCGTTTGTCACGACAGTCCAACTGAGCAAAAATTGACAATCTTCGTAACTGGTATGAGCCTGCTGTGAATAACGGGGTGTGCTTTTGATTCCGTCCTTTTGCCTTTGCGCGCAACCAGGAAAAACTTCTACAAACGTCCAACTGAATTTCAACTACTGATACCTATTCACCTTTTCAAGGCTTGCATTTGTTCTGACATGAAACGGCAGGGCCAGTTTCTCATTGTTACAACATCTGTTGGAAGTTCACAAGGTAGGCATGAAATGTCCACAGAATTTTGATAATTCATTCTGCCGCAGAAACCTGAAGTACACAAAGAAAAACTTAAAATTCTTGTCAACTAGAAGTAACCACAAAATCGGTTTACTATTATTCTGCTCATATTTCATCCAATGTGTGTTTGTCTACGTTTTCTTGCTGCATTTATGCACATTACCTTTACAACGATAGCTTGCCTGATAACTATGGCAGTTTTTCGCAAAACAGGTTAAAAAAATTGAAAGATGTTAAAAATATTAAGATTGCATATAAAAGCATAAGGAAACTTTCCAGTTTTCTTATAAATTGGTTCCCTGCCTTATACGAGATTAGACGAGATCGGAGACGAATGGGAATTTCGGAAAACCAAATAAATTATCTGTCTCTGCTAGTTTCTAAATTAAGTAAACTTTTGAGAATATGATATTGGAAATATAAGGATTTATAGTAAAAATGCGTAAAGCCTTCTAAGTAAACGCTGAAACATCTTCATGTAAATCTGATTCTATAGATATATCTGCCACGATTATTACAATTTGGTTTTCTTTTACAAAATTTTTTTCTTCAATTTTTGTTTGTGAAATCTTAATCCAGTCTCAAAGCACATAATGCCTAAGATTAGTCTGCAGCTATATGGACTGTTCATGTCATGTGATGCATAAGATCCTTCATTTAGTTTGACGTAGTGGCTGTTCCCTGATCGAATCCCAGTCTCAGCGTGGATTTTGGTACCTTCATCCCTGTCACAGCTTGCTATGTCAGATTAAAGTACGCCACAACGTTGCAGTGGCTCGGATTTCCTTATAGCCGGTAGGATTAGGCAGGGATAGAGGCGGATAAAAAACCTTATCACTGGGTCATTACGACCACATGAATTTACTTTACTTGATTTGACAGCTGACCTTCTTTGCGATAATGACGAGGAGCCAATACATCATAGCCTGATTAATGCCAGGTGCACATTGTAACTGGGTGAACGGAGGCTAGTCACTCTAGCACTTCAGGAGCTGGAGTGGCGATTCGTAACATATTGTCCCAACGAAAAAGTATGATAGAAATTTGTCGATGACTTAAAAAAAACTGATAATTAATACGCAAATTTAAACGAAATACAAACTTTTTTTCTGTGTTCTGACAATTCATGTCTTAGCAATTGCTCAACTAAATAGAACTATTATAAAATAAATTTCAATGTAACTCCTCGTGCCCTGCGCTGTAGCAAAAGATTTCCGTTTCCATCCGGGTCGTTAGGGCGCAGCACCTTACAGCGAGTAGTACCTGGATGTCGCTATGTGGCAGCGTGTCCCAGCATGCGTCAAGTTCATGGTTGCGAAATGCGAGAGGTATCTGCCAATCTTTTTAGAAATATTTCCTGGTATTTGCTCATTCTGAATGCGACAGCTATTTACTAAGCTTTTAAAAGTGGAGAAATATTATAGGTATTTCCGTTTGCCTAGCGACAAGCAGATCACATTAACTGTTACGAAAGCGTGCAGAAATATTTCGGTGTCTGTTTGCTAGCTATCTACAAATACTCCCCTGCTCATTTTATATTAAATTTGCCCACTAAATAAGGTTCACATGAATATCAATGCCTAATGCAAAGTTGCAGATGAAAAATCTAGTTTCTTTATTCATAGACGTTTCTGATGTGATTATATGTCAATATTTTCATCAATTTACCTTCCACTGATATCAACGCAATCAGTCTGTAATATTTTCAAGCCCATTTGCCCTCTAGACTCAGTTCTTGGGCACACGTGGACAATATTTTTGATATGATTAAGAAAGCCTTACCCACACCAGCTCCAAAGAAAGAAAAATCAAAGTTCCATTTTGACCATGGCAAAACTCTTCAAATGGACGAGGGGGGACAAAATTCCTATAATCATCAGTACGACACCTTATTTCTCTAATCTTATCACACTCGTAATTTTTGCCAACAAGTCCCAACCTATATCATCTATCTACCCAGACCAATCTATGTATCACTTCTGTTATGCTTTTGTAAGAACTTTGGCAAACAACAACAAATTGAGGACCTTTCTCTGTACTTTGTCTAAAAATTCAATAAATCCCTTGCGACACCACACAACAGGAAAACACTTGGCACTATTTGGTCAAAGTCATTTGTTAATAGGAGCTTCTCAAAGTCAAATGTCTTTCAACCTGCCCAGGCGGGCGCGGCGAGAGAGAGCCCCCATTATTCACAGCGGACGCGTATATTGTGTTTCTATTTCAGTATAGCGAAGCACATAACGTCTTTTGACCTCAATAAAATTCCGGTATTTTGTTGTGGTCCTAAATCCGAGTACCGGTAATTGGTCCTGTTCGGTAAAATCCGGTAATTCGTCGAAGTCCGCGATTTTAGGTCCAGTATATTGCGGTATTTCTCTTCGCAGTGGGGAAAAGGCCCCCCTCTCTCCGCGCCAGTCTGTCTAGGTTGACACATATTTGACTTTCAGAAGCTGCTATTAACAAATGACTTTGAACAATCACTGCCAAGAGTTTAGCTCCAGTAACCATATTTACTTGGTCGCCATAGGTTCACAATCGAATCGTCCGCCAGGCCACCATTGGTTCATTTTGAATCGCCTGCCAACCGGAAGTGAAATAACGGAGGGGAGGGAGGTCCCCCCGCCACCAGCCAAGTAACGTTATGGGTTTTTCCAAAAAATTCACAAAGTCGCCTTATTCCCACTACTAACACACGTGCATATATCAGAAGCTTTTTCATTTATTTCTGAAAAGAGAAGAAGTGTGATTTATATAGACAGCAAAGACTATATATGGCACTGCCGTGTAGGAAGTAGGAAACTCTGTGGAGTTTTAGAATTTATAATAGCAATGTCTAAATGAACTATTCATTTCTGCGGAATAAAAACTATCCTGTGTCACTTCGCACACTATTTACAAACTTCGTGACAAATGTTAGTTAAATCTGTTGAGCTATTAAGGCGTGATTGTGGCCAAAAGTACATCCAAACATACATCCAAACTTTCTCATTAATACAGAAGTAGTTTTTGCAGATAAGGTCTTTCTGGCCTCGCATTCGGGAGGACACCGGTTCGAATCCCCGTCCGGGCATCGAGATTTGGGTTTTCCATGGTTTCCCAAATCACTCCAGGCAAGTGCCGGGATACTTCCTTCAAAAGGATTCCTTCCCATTCCTTGCCCCCCATTCTTTCCCGTCTCTAAATACCACGCTGTTAAGAGACGGTTCATAAGTTCCTATAAGTTCCCTGATAGACAGATACCTATTGAAATTATCCCTGTCCTCCATAAATTACAAAAATAACGTGAATGATCATAAAACGTATTTGGGGGGGGGGGGTGTTGTCGCGACTTGAAGCCCGAATACCAATTTTTTTAACCTCGACCCCGATTTTTAACAATCTGGACGTTGCAACACTGTTCAAAGCAGTCACCGTGAAATTTAAGACAGATTCAACTTGGTTATTACTTTTTTGGTGAGAGGGTGAATTATTATCCCTATATTACACATTCATACACAAGCTATAGGGCAGTGGTGGCCAAACGCTTTCAGCCATAGGGCCAAATTTTAGAAATAGAATTTTCTAGCGGGTCGCATGCACTACTTTCTTTGGAAAAATACTTAAACATTTTTTATGCGCGAAAATAACCACTAGCAAATAATAAGTGTAATAATAAGTGTAATAATTTTTATGTGACTTTTGACTTTGTTTGACAGAACTAAGTGCATCAGTATTGCTGTCGAAAGAAATGTTAGCTATTCGCAAAAAGTGCTGCGAATGAGGTTCGGAGATTCTTTTTCTACCTTAATATTCTTCATCCGACTGAAACTCTGTTCATACAAAAGTGTTTCCAAATAGCTGAATCTTCCACAAACCTTGCAAAACGAAGAATATTTCTCCTTGTCAAGATTATTTTTTTGTAGATTTCTTTCAAGCCATCATTTTCAAGCCATGTACGACATCCCTTAAATCTCCAACATGAAAGTGTGGCACTTTAAAAAAATATATATTAAAAAAATGTTACAATCAGTCATATAAACTGTCATATTCAGAAAACATCTCTTGTATGAAGTCCAAATACCGGCTGTGGGGCAGTCCACATCAACCGCTTTGAAAGCTATATTGTATTTTTCTGGAATCATATAGAATGTACTGGATTTTTTTTTTTTTTTTTTTTTTGCTGCAAGTGCGACTGCACACAATTTTTGTTGGTTTTCGTAAATCACTTTCCATAGTACATTTCGGCGAAAGGTATCAACTACAAAATTCAATACTAACTTGTCAAAATTAATTGAATTCGACAAGAAATTTGCAAGGATGATATGTTTCATTTTTTTTAACAATTCGTTTCCTCTTGTTTCTATGTTAAGGTTTGATTTTCTCTTACTTATCCAAAACTCAGCATGATCTTTTCTCTGAAAATAAATATACAATATGTACTTTCTTACCTCAATTAAATGTAAACTAATTTTTTTTAAATCTTTGGTACTTGTTTTTCGCCATCAGAATAACTTTTTCAACTGGTACTTAAAACAAGAAAAGCAAATAAATATAACCTATTGAATTACGGTACTGTTATACGGTTCAAAAAATCTGTAGTAGCACTAACACTTCCTTCAACAGTTTTTGAACATATCTTGCAAACTACAGATAAGTTGTATGAAATGTTCTCGGGCCTCAGCGAGCTTTCACTTCCAGCGCTACTCTTTTTTGAAACAATACCTCAATATAACCGCAAACAAAGAAAATTTTAATATATTTTTACACAGCGAAAACTTGTAATAAACAATTCACAAATTACAATCTGACAATTCAATAATAATTAACCTAACTTGTTACAATGAAGTAATTTAATTTTAAGATAGGAACAAGTAAAATGGGTTTTATATGGTGTGCAGTAAAAAATAAAAAAAATATTTTTTGTTGTTTTACTTACATTTTAATAACTTTCATCCACCAACCAAATAAAACTGATATAAAAACGACCATCTAAACAATCAACACCCAATCCGGCGGCGACATAGTATCAAAATTCTGAAACCGATTGTTATTTGCGTAACAGACCAGGACGACTTTTGACTTTGTTTGTTAATGGCGCTAATAGTTTGAAAGAGTTCATAAAACAATGAGTTGCGTAAGAATACGGTGGCAACTCGGGGGCTCAAGGTCAAAAAGGACCCACCACCCATGCAAACATGTTTGAAACACTATTGCAAATAAAATACTAAATGTTTTTTATTCCAAAATGTTTTAAATACAAATAAATATTTTGCATTTTCATTTTAAATACATGTATTTCAAATAATACACATCTCTAGTCCTACCTCCTGCACGGAATTTAACTTACTTGAGACCTTGGAAAATGCTTTGGAAGTGGCCATGTTTTAGTCTAGTGCAATTTGATGGTGTTATTGTGTAACAAGGTATGTTTGTAACAGGAAGTAAATAAACAAAATTTTATATCATTGATATTACCTCTTTTTATGTGAAAGAAAACGTGTATGTTATATTTGTCTCATTTCTCTCTCTCATACATCGATGTAAGTACCGATACGCTGAGGAATATTAAATTCGCCGATCTGCGCTTAGTAACACTTTTACTTTGCACGTTCTGATAAACATGGCTCTAAATTCGACATAACTTTTTTTTCCGAGGCATCGGCCGTAACTGCTTTTATGTAATTCGACTTATCAACACAATAAATTTGGAATCTGTTCCTTAGATGCTACCATTCCATTCAGCCATAATCATTTTGTTTTGTCCAATTTAATTATCGCCTTCTCCTTGACGTCGAATCTCTAGCTGGCAGTTTACTCTTAGTTGCCAAAGATGTTCCCAAAGTACAAATATAAGGCTGGTTCAAAAAGTAACGAGTCAGAGTACCTGTATTTCAGAGGTGTTGGCCCTGGCTGTTGAGGCACTTGTCCCACTGCTACAGTAGGTGGTGAATGGCTGTCTCGTAAAATTCCTGGGGCTGCCATGTGAACCAGTTCCGCACGTGCTGCTTGACGTCGTCGTCCCAGGTAAATCGTTTGCCTCTCAGAGCCATTTTTAGGGGGACCAACAATGGCGTAATCGCAGGGAGAGAGGTCTGGTCTGTATGGAGGGTGACCGAGAACCACCCACTTGAATTTCTGCACTAGTGCCGTGATTGTGTTGGCGGTATGAGGCCTTTCATTGTCGTCGAGCAAAATGACCCCAGGGATGAGCCTGACTGGTCGTTTTGATATGGCGAAGGGTGGTCAAGGTTTGCGAGTAGCGATGGGCATTCATTGTTGCCCCGTGCTGCAGGAATTTTATTAGAAGGGGCCCGTCTTGGTTAAAGAATGAGCGCTGGACGACTGACGGCTGGGCCACACTAGACCGCACCGTGTCCGTACCGTCACCGCACCGACAGTCGTCGAGTGTCATCTCGCCCGCCTTGCGTCAACACTGGTCCGTATCTGTCCGTGTGACGGATGGGTTCCTACTCAGTCTCCTTTAACGTATACACTTGGTTGTTTCACGTAATTAATGTTAAAAAATTACCTTAAAAGTGATTTGGCGATCGTAGCTTCGGCTACCAGTCGTACTTTATTATAGAGTACTGTACTGTATTTTGCGTACGCGTAGTTTATAATCTACGAAAGTAATAAACTACGTTAAATTATTTTGTTTCTTTACTATTGCTATCACCTCAATGTTTGATCTCTTATTCACAAAAATAGTATCCCAACACAGTCGTAACAAATGATCGTTACACTGTACAGGATTGAAAAATTCTGGTGTATCTCTACATAGTCACAATGAAATGTCAAACGTCACTCACTTCATATTTATTTATTTTGATTGAGGTTCATTCCTATTCACTCCGT
The DNA here is from genome assembly GCA_031002005.1 of Vandiemenella viatica. Taxonomy (NCBI): domain Eukaryota; kingdom Metazoa; phylum Arthropoda; class Insecta; order Orthoptera; family Morabidae; genus Vandiemenella; species Vandiemenella viatica. Next base: position 10,049,489 of record JARYHS010008074.1, on the reverse strand, counting down.
ATTTTTTTTTAAAGATTATTATACATTTTAATTTAAATACAGACCGCAAAGATTCTGTAAAATAACAATAATTTCATGTGCTCTAAAAATTCCAGTCACAGAGTTTCTTATCAGCCGCGCAGTACACCTCCATCGTTTCAACCTAATTTTAAGAGACCTACAGATTAACGTGAAATTTGAACCACAGAGCGTCGTAGCATCTTAGTATTAACAAATCAAAGCTTAGATTAGGTGAACATCAATTTTAAGACCGGTAAAAATTACAGGTGAGACAGGGATTTGAACCAGGGATTCTCAGTTCCCCAATCGTACGCCGTAACCATCTGAGTCAAGAGACAAATCTGGATCGAATGAAAAATAAATACTTCAACATAATAGAATAAATGTACTCTTTTTTTATATAATTTAATTTTGCTATCGCAAAACAAAAATGGAATTTTGTGTGATTGAATGGATATTTTTCAGTACTTCTAGATTCAGATGCTTGCGGCGTGTGATTCGGGTATGGTAAGTCAACAGGTCAAAATCCAGGTTTGCATGGACTCTACCTACATTTTACAAAGATCTGATCAACCTAAAATGAGACTAAAAAAAAAGGAAAGCAATCAGCAACGCTAAAATAACATTTAGTTGTAAAGGACCGGAAATTTCATAACTCTTTCTATACGCTTCTGCAAATCGACCAGCCCGACATCGGCCCGCACCGTCAAAAATTAAACTAATGTCGGCCAAGTGGCGGCCGCAGTCTAGCCGGAGCGCTCGTAGTGATCACTTCCGTGTTCTGAAGCTAAGGCATTCGAGTAAACAGAAAACACATTCACGGTTCGATCGTCCAGTGAAGTGCATATCAAGTTAGGAACGTTAAAAGACATTTAATACAAGTGTTCAGTAACTATCGTCTGCTAAGTGCTTGGGCCTTGCCCTAATATGGCAGACCCTCCCGATACGGGGCAACTAATCAAATCGGCGCTGCAGTCGTGCTACCATCCAGAAACGGCTGCCTCAATTTCGCCGATGATGTACAGCCAACAAGAAATGCAGCTACAGCCTCATCATCCTCAGCCACCGAACTATCCAGGTAGTGGCGAATCGTCTGCAAGCTGCACTACGTCCGCAGAATTCCTGACCAATGTAGAGCCGGAAGAGCGGCAGGTTAAACGGTCTCGCGTAGCGGAAAATTGTAACGTGCTAGTAAACGAGGAGATGGTTTTAGAAACTATAAATATACCAGTCAGCGTTTCTCAGGAGATAGTTTCCTTGCCAAAAGCCCAGTGTTTTCCAATTTCACCAGCCGTAGAATGTGACCGCCGCGATTCTACTCAAACTGCAACTGATGAAGAAATGATAACTGACATCGCAAGTAATTCTGCAAATCGTGAAGGAGTTCAAGCTATAACACCCCAAGATCAGAACCCAGTTAAAGAGGGCACTATTCCGCAGGCGGCAAGCACTAACGTAAATTCCAATCGGGACAGAAGCAAGAACAACCGTTACAGTCACACAGATATCGGACCATTCTACGTTTTCGTAGAAAGTGGAGATAAAAATATCGGAAGATTACATCCCATGTCAATAGGCAAAATTCTCTACACACACAATGCTGCATATAAACAAGACATCATTAATATCATAACAGCCGGTAGAAACAGATTAAAAATTGAAACTAAGTCTGCAACTTCAGCCAACATGTTAGTACAGTCCACAGTGTTCAAAGACAGGAATCTTGAAGCATACATACCAAACTTTTTAATAAATAAACAAGGGATTGTTAGGGACGTAGATGTCAGCCTATCAGAAGAAGAAATCGAACAAGCTATAGAAAGTCCTTACCCAGTTATCTCCGTGAAAAGATTCACCAAGAGGAGCACTTACCAAAACAACGAAAGAAGGATTCCGATACCGGTATGCATGATTACCTTCAGATCTCAATCCTTACCAGACCATATAGCAATTTTTGGAACACGGTGTTCAGTTGAGCCTCATATTCCACAAATACTAATTTGTGCCAATTGCTTACGTTTTGGACATCGCATGACACAATGTCGCAGTGCCACCCGTTGTAAGAAGTGTGGGGGCCCGCATACGATGGATTCATGCACTAGCACAGGTGATCCGCGATGCGTTCACTGTCAGGGCCCACATCTATCCAATGATAGACTATGTCCAGTATACGTACAACAACTAAAAGCACGCGAGGCCGTGGTCTACAACAAAGCTTCACCAATGACGAGTTGGAAATCCGCCCACAGACAGACGTATTCACAAGCAGCCTGCGTCACGCCGTCCTATCATGATGAAAACCAATTCCCACCGCTCCCACCGCCTGCATGGTCGCTTCCGAGTTCAGCCTCACCAAAGGCACTCAAAAACAACCCTATTATACCCACCTATCAAGAACAAGAGATACGTCACCAATCCAAAGCATCCACTATAAACCAAGTGCTTCAAACTCCCATTGCTATGGGCCACAACAAGCAAAGGCCAGCAGCTCCAAACTCAAAAACGCCCCATTATCCTCCTGTCCATCAGAGACTGTATATACCACAGCATCTACCTACAACTCCCATCATACAGAATCCTTACCCTCCGCAATTCCAGGATAAAGAGAAGTCTCCTTCAGCAGAAAATGCAGTGCTTATAGAGCACATATTGCAAATAATTTTGCAGATAATATATGAATTCCAATCATCTCCATCTGATACTCTCCATCTTGATCCGCTCCGCCGTCTTCTCACCAGCTTAGTAGTTAACAAGTAAAGAACCCATAACAACTATCCACCTTAACCGAGTGCTATGGCGCATACAATTTTACAATGGAACTCGCGTTCTCTCGCTGCCAACCGAGAGTCATTTCAGAGAGCATTAAGTACGATGAACGTATCCATTGCTACCCTATCAGAAACATGGCTGAAGACAGGAAGGAACATTTCATTTCCAAACATACACCGTGTATCGCAATGATCGTCAAGATGGCTGGGGAGGAGTTGCAATTGTAATTAAAACCTTAATACCACATACAGCGATCGCTATAGATCACGCCCATATAAAATCTTTCAAGCAATCGCCGTTAGAGCGCTGATAAGCCGACAGGAAGTCACCATAGTATCCCTGTACTGCCCACCTAGGAACGTCATCACAGAGCAGGAACGGCGCTATTTCATGCAACAGTTGGAGCAACCGCTACTAATCTGTGGCGACTTTAATGCACACAATACGACATGGGGGTGTGAAATATCAGACGTTTACGGAAGGACACTCTTGGAATTAATAGAAGAATATGAACTATTTATCTTAAATGACGGATCTGCAACAATACTTCCCCTGCCAGAACAACGGAAATCCGCCATAGATATTTCCCTGTGCTCAGCATCGCTTTCCTCGGAGTTCCGTTGGCGGGTCCTCCCTTCCACAATGGGATCCAACCATTTCCCAATAGAAATCACGACCATAAATCCAATCAATCTCCCTCCATACAAACCTTATTCCAAATGGAAATTAAATCAAGCAAACTGGATTAACTATAGACGAATCATGGAAAGGACTACCGACGGTATTCCAAATACGCTCCCTATAGCTGAAAAGTATAACGCTTTCATAAATAACATCAACTACGCAGCTAGCCAATCTATCCCACAAAAGAAGACTATAACTCACCCGCGAGGAATAACAGTACAATGGTGGAGCCCCAGAATGTGGAAGGATCATCGCAAAAAGAAAACTAGCTCTGAAATACTATAAACAGTTTCCAACCTGGGAAAATTTTCTAGGCTACAAAAAAAGCAGATGCAGAAACGAAGAGGACACTGAAACACCAGAAGAAAGAAAGCTGGAAAGCCTTTTGCAGCAAACTTTCCAAAGACACGCCCCTCTCAAAGATATGGTCAACCATAAATAAATTCAAAAAGAAGTGTGTACCCACCCGCTCTCTCCATTGTTGGACTGAAGAATTCGCGACATTGTGGCACCGCCTTCGGTAGCTTCTCCACCTGAGCCGTTACAATCGACTTCTACAGGTGAGAATCAGACGTTATCTCATGCGGCCCTTCAGACGAAACGAGCTAGAAAGAGCCCTCAAAAAAGCATCAAACACAGCTCCAGGGATTGACGGAATTCACTACAGCATGCTCGCCAAGTTGCCAAGTAACGCAAAACCACTCCTCCTTCAACTTTTCAACGTAATTTGGATTACAAGATATTTTCCTGAAGATTGGACTACACACATCATCGTACCCATCCCAAAGCAGGGGAAAAAACCCTAACGATGCCACGTCCTACCGACCCGACAACTTTGTCTTCTTGCATCGCCAAAACATTTGAACGACTAGTGAAACAACGATTAGAATGGTGGCTGGAACACAATAATCTATTACCCAGGACTCTGTTTGGATTCAGGAAGGCACATAGTACGATAGACAACCTCAGTCTTCTAACAGCAGATATAGAGAAGGTATTCACTGAAAAGGGATAGTTAACAGCCATATTCCTAGATATTTCAGGAGCCTATGACAATGTGGTGCCAACAGTGCTGCTTAAAAAAGCTAAAAGAAATTGGCATCCCAGCGCGGTACTGCCAAAACATCTACAATCTGTTTCGTCAACGTACCATATATATACGAAAGCAAGATAATACCTTTTTCGGACCTAGAACACTATCGAAGGGCCTACCCCAGGATCAATCCTCAGTCCGCTATTATATGCCATATATACCGCCAATCTGGAAAAAATATTTAGCACGCATATAAAAGTATTACAGTACGCTGATGACATCTGCATATATACCATGTCTCTCTCCTTGTATTTAACCTATCAATGGCTATCGGATGCGGCAATAACTTTATCTGTATGGACATCTGAGTGTGGACTTACACTCTCAGCACCTAATCAACTGTCGTGGTGTTCACAAGGAAGCGCTGCACATTCTGAGAACGCACCATACGGCTGGGACCATATACCTTCCCAATAGAAGCGTCGGCTAAACTTCTGGGCCTATATCTGGACAGCAAACTACATGGATCCGCCATATAAACTACATATTACAGAAGGTTGGAAAAGGCGGCTGAACATACTCCCGATCCATCACAGGAACATGGTGGGGAGCAGATCCTTCTACTCTACTAATCTTGTACCGATCCTTAATCCGTCCAGTAATAGATTATGGAAGCACCCTGTTCGGAAACGCGCCAAATACGTCTTGTAAAAACTGGACAGGGCTCAACATAGGGCCATAAGATTATGCCTAGGAGCAATGAGGTCTAGTCCTACCAATGCTCTTCTGATAGAAGCAAAGGAAATGCCCCTTTCTATACGCCGGGAACTTCTTACAAACAAATACCTCATCCGCATCTTTGCTATAAAGGAACATCCTTTACTAAAGAAGCTGTCAGTAATGAACAGAAGACTCACGAGGAACGGACCACCACCAGCGAAAAGAGTACCTCTACTATCAAAAGGATACAAGGAATATGAAAAGATTAAACCACTCGTATTAAAAGCCGCATTATTCCCGGCTTCCTGTATCCATAACGAATTTCAGTTTCTGAAACTACAAATATATTATCTACCAGAAAATATCATCCGGAGTAACAACATCAATACAGCAATTTCACACTTCTTGAACAAAACTTGGCCCAACTACATCCATATTTACAGCGACGGCTCTAAAACTACGGAAGGTACAGGAATACGCTTATTATTGCCCACATACTAACGAGTACGGACAAACATTACTACCTGCAGAGACGTCAATTTACACAGCGGAAACCATAGCCATTGTGCGCAGCTATCAAGTACGGGCTAGACAAGCACTTTCCAAGGATCTTAATACTTACTGACGCTAAGAGCGCTCTCCAGAAATTACAGAACCCAGTATGGAGTAACAAAATGCACCAATACCTGTATGAAATAATAAGATTAGCTTCAGAAGCTTCTGCAGTTGGCATACAAGTACATTTTCTCTGGTCATATAGGAATAATGAACAATGAAATCGTCGACCAGCTAGCGAAACAGAGCATCAACGAAGGGCACTTTGCAGGCATTCAGCTACCTTGGAGGGATTTCATACCACTAGTCTCTAGGAAGGCATACCTCAGTTGGAATGAAGACTGGTCCCGGACGCAGCTACTAAGAGGAAAACACTACTCAGCAGTACAACCTACAATACCGAAGACAGCGTGGTTCGCAGAGCACAATATTGCAAGAAGACACGCAACAACCATTATTAGAATGAGACTAGGACACGGTTGTTATCCTCACCACTTATGCCGCCTTCATATAATAGAAACACCTATATGCACCTTAGACCAAGAGACTCTCCTGTTCACGGTTCCAATCACAACGCAAACGTTTTTACAGGCGCCTCGAACAGCTTTCAGTCAAATTCCCAGCGAGCGTTACCACCATTCTTCAATCAAGAAATGTGCAGATCTACAAGGCAATAGTTCGCTTCCTTCAAGACACAGAACTGAAGATTTGAAGCCTCCAATACTCTGTAAGAAGAAAATAACAAACAAACATTAATGTATAATGCTGGCTAAATGGTCTCAGACCAAAGGCCAAATAAAAAAAATTTAAAAAAAATGGCGGCCGACAACCGGTGCCGTTTGAACTTACTTCAATCGAGTGAGCGACAACAATAAGAAAAATGTCGGTGCGGTGACGGTGCGGGCTCGGTGAGGTCTAGTGTGGCCCGAACTTGACTCATGCTTCTGCTAGCTTTGTAGTCACGTGATTTGCACTCGTGACTCGATAGCGGCGGACATGTGGACTTCTACGTTCTTGTCAAGAAACCTTCTTTGTTACTGTCGCAACGATATTACCATTATGTCACCAATTTGTACATTCCAGACTCCGGCTCGTTTCTTTTTGAACGTCCCTTATATTCGTAACATTTATTACAAATTATAAACTATACCTTTATATTATCATACAACTGTCAGCGGGCGTGACGCGAGCCGTCTGTGGCTCTAATAGGATCTACGTGATGACAGTGTTGTGGTTGTGGTGTTGCAGCGCGCCGCTGGAGCTGCGGGACGGGCAGTGGCGCTTCTCGCAGTGCCGGGTGCTGGCGGCCAACTGGTCTGCGGGGGCGGCGGGGGCGGAGGAGGCGGCGGCGCGCGCCAACGCCACGCAGCCGTGCGGCGCGGGCTGGCACTTCGACTACTCGCAGTACGCCACCACCGTCGTCACGGAGGTCAGTCAGTACCTCTGCATCTCCACTAGTGTTGTAAAAAAAAAAAAACAGTTTTTTTACTGACGTAAAAAAAAAACTGTGAAAAAACATGTTTTTTTTTCGGGACATGTTTTTTTTCATAACTACTAAATTTCAAATTTTTAAGGCATTTATCGTTTAATATGACTGTTTTAGAGTTTATACTAGTACTTATCTTGCTTTTAAATCTACTATATTTTTCTGGTTCAGTAGAAAAAAAAATTACAAAAATATTGTTAACATTGACTGAAGTTTTCTTTTACGAATGGGGACTTCCCGAAAAGGCTAGGTTGCGTGAGAAGGAATCCCCGTTCCCCATTGTTTGGATTGATACTCGCTATTTGAACTAGTGCAGCCAGGCCCTACAAATTTATCTGTAGACCTATGAATCTTTTCAAAAAATTATGAAATTTAACTACGGTTTTTTGCCTCCTTTTATTACTTGTTGTGCTTTCCTTATATTCGTATACTTGTTAAACTCGCAGCGTATAGTGATACTAAGTCATTGTCAGTAATTATGAATAACTAGCTGTTACCCGCGACTTCGTACGCGTGGACTTGGAGTTTCATTGCCAGAATTGGATATAGAAAACTGTTAGTAACGTAAGATTTGTCCCAAACAACACCGAGTCGACATAATATGATGGAAAGCCATCATTATATCATCCTATCGTCTAATCTGTCTCATGAAGAGATTAAATTTACAACATATTTAAAAACAGAAAAGTAAGCGAAGGTGCGGGGATGTGTGTGTGTGTGTGTGTGTGTGTGTGTGTGTGTGTGGGCGGGGTGGGGGGGGGGGGGGGTTAACTGATGGAAGCTTTATTTCAGCTTGGTTTTTTTCTTCTTTCTTCAACATGAGCATCTGAATCTTATAATCTAATAGCAGCACATTGTCTTCTAGACATGCACCTTAGGCCAGGTTTACGTTCGTAAGGCATGTCAAAAAGGAAGACAAATTGGTGCCAGAAACTTTTTTAAAGACACAAATGAATAGTACTGTGCAGAGCAAATTGACTTCTATACTAAATAATAAGTTTTGTTTCTTATCGAAATTTATTAACAAATCAAACACTAACAGACTGCGCGACTGAGAAACCAACGTAACATTACAGACTAACACACGAATCTGTCTGTCTGTCTTTCATCATTCGATAAGTTCTTAAAATTTAGTGACTAAAACTGTTATTGATACCGAAAAAATGTCCTGTGTCCTTCCTACACTATATCATTGTTAAATTCCATCAATATTCATATAACCATTTAGTCGTCAAAACGTAAAAAAAAGACAGAGACTAACTTCCACATTTATAATATGATAGCTGGTACACACGAATTCGTTCGTGATTGTAAAGAATTCATATTGACAGCTGTAGACATCTAACCACCATAGTGCAAGATGGGAGACTCGATACTATTACCACACACAAATACCAGTCTTCTGCGCTATGTAGTTCCGGCAGCAAAGTAAAATTTACGGATACACACAAGTCTTTGGATGAAAAACGAAAATATTCATGATCGACCAATTTCAAACACCGTATCTCACACACTCCCACAGTTACCGAATTTCAGCCAACGTTGTGATCGATGGGAGACTCTGTGTTACTACCACACACAAACGCCAGTGATCTGCGAATGATAGTTTTCACTTAAGTGATACACCATGACACATTCGTCTTTGGCAGAAATATGAAACTGCCGCAGGTCGATCATATTCATCCCCCATTTCTTCCACACCCCCATAGCTACAGACATCTAACAACCATAGTGCACGACAACAGACACGATTCTACTACCACACATAAACACCAATGCTCTATGCTATGTAGTCGTGGCAGGAAAGTGAAATCTGCGGAGACACATGCCTTTCGTCGAAATACGAAAATATCCTAGTTCAGCCACTTACAACCACCATATCCACCACAAAACCACAGTTTCTGAAATTCGGCCACTGTTGTGATCGAAAGGTGATTCTGTGATACTACCACACTCAAACGCCAGAGATCTGTGATCTATAGTTTTCGCTGAAAAGTGATACACCATGACACTTTTGTCTTTGGCAAAAGTATGAAATTGCCACAGGTCAACCACTTTCAACCCCCATTTCTCCCACACCCCCATAGCTACCGACATCTAACAACCATAGTGAACTACATGAGATACGATTCTACTACCAAACACAAACACAAATGCTCTATGCTATGTAGTTGTGGCAGAAAAGTGACATATGCGCAGACAGTCGAAATACGAAAAATATCCTTGGTCGGCCACTTACAACCACCATATCTACCACAGTACCACAGTTTCTGAAATTCGGCCGCTGTTGTGATCGAAAGGTGACTCTGTGCTACTACTACACACAAACGCCAGAGATCTGTGATCTATAGTTTTCGCTGAAAAGTGATACACCATGACACTTTTGTCTTTGGCAGAAGTATGAAATTGCCACAGGTCGACCACTTTCAACCCCCATTTCTCCCACACCCCCATAGCTACCGACATCTAACAACTATAGTGCACTACATGAGATACGATTCTACTACCAAACACAAACACAAATGCTCTATGCTATGTAGTTGTGGCAGAAAAGTGACATATGCGGAGACAGCCGAAATACGAAAATATCCTTGGTCGGCCACTTACAACCACCATATCTACCACACTACCACAGTTTCTGAAATTCGGCCGCTGTTGTGATCGAAAGGTGACTCTGTGCTACTACTACACACAAACGCCAGTTATCTGTGATCTATAGTTTTCGCTGAAAAGTGATACACCATGACACTTTTGTCTTTGGCAGAAGTATGAAATTGCCACAGGTCTACCACTTTCAACCCCCCTATCTACCACACCCCCATAGCTACCGACATCTAACAACCATAGTGCACGACAGGAAAGACGATTCTACTACCACACACAAACACCAAAGGTCTATGTTATGGTGTTGTGGCCGGAAAGAGAAGTATACGGAGATACAAATTTTTGGTCGAAATATGAAAACGCCCTGCACTGCCCAACTTTAATCATTATATCTCCCACATCCCCACAGCTATCGGCGTTCGGCCAACGTTGTGCACGACAGGAAACTCCATGCTACTTCCACCCACAAACATCAGTGATCTGTGCTAGGTAGTGGTGGCTGAAAAGTGAAATATAGGAAAAAAACACGTCTATTTTTATATATATATAAGATTTCCTTGCAACTGTTGGCGTAAACCAACGATTGAAAACAAATAAAGCTCCTATTTTGTATGATAATAGATTTAAATTCAAACTTAAAAGACCATAATACAGAACTATCGGCGCAGTCCTCATTCACAGTGTGTACTTTGCTCACAATTTAAAACTGCAATCTCAAAAGCTTTTGCATGCAATACAACCAGTAAAAGAAAATGTAACTATTTCCGAAGTTATGGATCTAGAGGGGACAGAAGAAGAAACAGAAAATTCTGACCAACTAGTGTTGGTAGTACTGATACTAGTGAATGTGGTACCGACATAGAGGATGAATAAAAAATTTTGTTGCCTATATAGATACATTTATGAATCATTATGTAAAATATTATATGATTTAGTACGGTTTAAAACACACATGTAAAATGTAAGTTCCATAAATAAAACTATAATTTATCAAATATATTTTTTCTGAAAAAAAAACAAATTTAGAAAAAAAACAAGGGTGCTAGGTTTTTTTCATGTTTTTTTTTCACAAATCTGAAAAAAAAATTTTTTTTTTCAGTTTGCAACACTAATCTCCACTACTAATAATAGGCACTATACTGCACTTCATGTGACCTTGCCGTTTCTTCACGACGCTGGAATTAATACATCTGTATAGACTAAAGGTTGTCTTTAACGATGTACATCCGAGAGTCAACAACAACCCGATACGCATAAAATACAGTAAATTTACTGCAAAATAAATTAGCAGCACCTCAACGAACCTATATTCATTATATTGTCAAGCCAGTAAGATCTTACCATCCGTAACCGTTATCATACAGTAATTTTCCAGATTGTTTTAATTTTTCGTTTGAGATTTTCAATGAAATATTATAGAAGTATTAGCTGCAAGAGATAAATGAAAGGAAACGAATTTAAATAAGAGATATAAAGTACCAAACAAGTGGAAGGGACTTGATGTGACGTCATGTCTATGAGTCACTTGAAAGACAGATACAGACCAGTTGTTTATAAAAAGACTAACTTGAAAGTAAACGAACATCTTTCGAAATTGTGTCGGACCAAGTTTGCCATCAGATACGATATTAACCCTCTCATGGTAACGACATCTAAAGGATTAACTGTAATAGATACCAAAATGTTAAGCCATAAGGAAAAATGTGATTAATATTTATGATTGTGGTTTAGTAAAATTAGCTCAAGGGTTCGCTGGAAACGAACCAAAGAAAAGAATCTCTTCAATCCTGTGCTAATATCCGTCGTTTATTCGCTCAATCTGTCCTTCCTCTCCTGCAGAGCTCTTCCTATCTACTGCACTCTTCTAATAACATATTTATCAAGTTATTGTGTTTATTTTTACAGATGCCGTTTCTGTATTTGTTTAGACTCTCCAATAAACTCGTTGGTTTATTACTTAAAACTGATTCATAATTTATTGTATCGATTCCTTTAACATCTTTTGTAGTACCGAACCTGAAATTCTTTAGGTTATTTTCCCTAAATAACATTTATTTCCAGCAACTGGTGCGATATCTACACATTGATGATATTTGCATATTATCATCACCCACTGGTTATTTTTTTTTTTTTTTTTTTTTTATAAGATCTGTATTTTCTCTTACAGCGTCTACTAAAATATCAAATAACCTTTAAAACAATCGTAAACGTTCATAAATGTTTGTTAAGACACAAGTTGTGACTGAGACCTCGTGCTGGGTTCCAAATTCCCAAAGTCCGTTGATTGCTGCACATTTAAAAATAGATGATCGGTATTACTTCTCGTCACTGTATAACAATGGAGAACTGGCTTTCGTTTCGCTGCTTCCTCTATATTTGCGGCACGCACCGCAAGACAATTACGACCACAGCGGGCGTACTGTACGCACTCACAGCGTGTAAGCTGTGCGCTCGGTTAATTTGCCCTCTCATCTCGCGGCTGTGGCGTTATCCGCCTACATCTGGGTACAAATTATTCATTGCGATACGCCACAAGGCTGGTCCCACCCCTACATCGAAACTCGGCACTCTCTAAAACACGCAGTGAACAGTCCATACGACCATGCATAAAACACGCTCTATTACTCACTGCGATATAAGCTGACTTGCTTGGAGGTTCTGTCGCGAAGGCTGAAAAGAGCTGTGATCGTAGAGTTCGACGAGCTAATAGGATACGAACACATTGTCGTATCGAAGAAAAGATGGTGACAACGCTAGTGAAACACTGTGTAATTATTTCATAGGCAATTTTTTTTTTAAGATCGGCTGATATTTGGTTATAATGAAATTGTTAATACCGTACGCATCACTTTGTTCATATTAGCCTGCTCATGAGTTTGGAATATATTCTACACCTGCTTTATTATTTTTTTTAAACAATAACAAAACGCTTTTTTTTTTTTTTTTTTTTAATATGGCCTTCGGTCTTTGCGACCATTTAGCCAGCTCGAATTTGTTTTTGTACCAACTGTTTTTTCACGCATTAATCATGATATTGCAGACACTACAGTAAGGACAGCACAAGACCAACACAACACTTAATTAAAACCACCCATGCCCGCTGCCGGAATCGAACCGGCGGCCCTTACCATGCGAGGCCAGCGTGCTAGCCCCTACACTGCCAGGGCCGGCAACAATACGCTTCTAGAGTAAGATAGGTTTCGTCCTATTCGTTCAGCCGCTCTTGTGGCGCCTATGTTGGAAGCAAACATTTCATTTCATTTTTCTTTCTTTCCTGGATGTATTTTCTGTAACGAATTTTGGTCAGGATGTTTTTAGAAATAATTCACTTGTAGACGCAGCTTAGAGGATAAGCGCGTTCCGTTTTTGGCTGCAAAGTGACTGACAAACAGTGGTGGGATGAGAAAATTCAACGGTTGCAAACAACATGTAATCAAAGAAATTACTGGAGCACGACGACAAAGCGTAAATTTTATAGAATCCTGACATTACAGGAATTTACTGAGCTGTTTTTTAGTGTTCTCACAATCAAACAGTTAAAGACTTCCTTTCCTGGAACCGGTATTTTGTTACAACACGATACTATATCAGTTGCGCTTTAATGACCCTCCATGCCATTAACAGCAGATATTATGTACACTTTATGTTATATTTATGCCATCATTCGATATTTTTTTTTTCCACTATGGAATTTCAAGAAGAAAACCACCGCTTGGCAGGGATGATAAGAGGACGTTGCAGATTGCGCACATTAAATTGAATATCTGACAAAATTTCGAATATAACCTTTCGTCAGCTGTAGAAAATCGTGTGGGTACGGGATGGGTGCGAGAGTGCAAACTAAAAATCTTTGTTTAATGGCGACTTATTGACGAGGATCTCAGAGTAGAAGCCATCACGAATAAGAAAGGATATCAATTAAGGAACACAGCAGACCCGAGAGCCATCCGTATCCCATCAGGGTATCTGTATTAAATATAAACCACCCTAATAATTTTTTGGCGCAAATAAAACTTAGAAATGTCGGTATTTCGTCAGATTTAGAAAATCTGTTTGCTGGATGACTGGATACGATCTTTCTTAAAATGATACACGGAGCGAGAGTACAGACGTAAGATATTGTCGACGATCATTCGGTATTTGATACCGCGTGGCCATCACTTATTGATCAGGAGTTTTGTACAATACACTGTGTAAACGATGCCGCAGCGCCTGCAGTTGATGTGTTGATGTGAGAGTGAAACAGCGGAGCTCTATAATCGTGACCGTGCATGTGACTACAAGCAGCAGGTCAGCTAGGCTCCTTGAGATACAGCAGTACAGGACCCTTGATGTCAACACGACACCGTGCTTCCTCTGCATTCGTCCACTGCCAAACACGGGAAGCAGTCCGAGCTAGCGGTAGGTGTTGTGTCAGTTCCAACAAGGGGTATTTATAAACAAGAGATTTCCCTAAATAGTTACATTCTATAGATCACGGGTCGGCAAAGCGCGGCTCTTGAGCCTCATGCGGCTCTTTGTGTATATTAATGCAGCTCTTTCACAACATTTTTTTTTATACATCTTTACCGATAATAATAGTACTAGCAGTAGTAGCAACGTCGGTGAGATCTAAAGACGAGGCCTCACCTGTGTGAACAAACGTTTTCCCACATGAATCTTACTAAAAACAATTTGTGAACCCGAATAACCGATGAGAAATTCATGTTCGAAATTAAAAATAAAAAGTACCGCACGTAGTATGGAAAACTATCTAAGGAAATGCAAGCGCATTGTTCTCATTCATTAAAATGATTATTATTTACGTGTGACTTATTTATGAATATATTATTTACAGAACCATATATATGATGGTGTATTGGTCCTTGGTGGTGACGTTACACATAGCACGGAAAATTCAAATGCTGAAGAGGGAAATTAGTCTGAAAATTCAAATATTGAGCCGAGGCATCTAAAAATTATCAAAAGAGTATTAGAAATGCTACCCTCCATTTACGCGATCCGTACTCGGTATTTTGCGGTAAAATGTCTCTCAACAAATCTACTGTACTATACAACTAGGGATTGCAATCCAGCAAAGCGGGATCCCGCAATCCCGCGGGATCCCGCAATCCCGTGGGATCCCGCATCATTAGACAGTCTGGTGGATCCCGCACAAAATTAAGCGGATCCGTAATCCGCAAAATCCGGCGGAAACGCGTGTCAGTCTGCGTGACTCGCTGCCCCACTCGGTCTCTGTTGGATATTTTGCACTGTTTGCCTGTACCCTTCCAGTTGGCATTTCACTCATGTGAACAAGCGTTTGTTTTTGTCAACCTTCGTCATTCGTAAATAAATAAATACACTTTTACGTATTCATCAAAACTTACGTTTGTTTCGAGTAAATATTTCTGTAATTTGAGTTATTGTGCGTATTTAGTACGATTTTCTAACTATATAATTATTTTTTAAGTGTCGCACACGTTATCTGAACTACACGGTTACAGCTTTTTATTCACGGTTTCATTATTGCCATTTTCTGTATTTGCAGATAAAGTAATTGTGACAATTTCCTAATTTGCGACTGAAAATTTGATTATTCGTTGATATGAAACTAATGTTATCGTAATTTTAACGATCGCCATACCTATTTATTTAACAGCTATCAAATGGAAATTGTATATCCTTTGATTTATTGTTGTTTTGGCCGCTGCCTCAATGCGTTTCTTTGACCAAAGCCGCCTTCTTACATGTGCCGCTCAGGCTTTCGATTAATCCCTCTTCTCCTTATTATTTCGACTAAGGTAAAAAAAGTTATAATGAAATTTTCACGGGTGTATCGACGAATTGTGTTGTAGGAACACCATACTTCGACGGCTGCCTCCGCCGTCTTCCTCACGTGTGTAATTTCGTGTGTTTGCAATGAAATCCCAAGATACAACCTATGAGGACTTCATTGCAATCATTCGCCGAGAAAGTCTCCTTTCTTACAAAAAATAGTAATTTCCACTCTAAAAACGTCGTTACGCCACGTAGGTAAATCTGAAATACTTGACAGTTTACGTGTTGGTGAGTAGTTTCTTTTAATAACATTGAATCAACTGTAATATCAATCAAGGAATCAGGAGATATAATAATGAATCACGCAAAAAAGACCAAGTCTCGTGCTTGTGCACTGAAAAAAGTTATGAGATCTTGTTCGGAGTCAAGTCTACACTTTACAGAGTATATTCACTTCACTTTGTGAAATTGAATGCTTTTTCTCGGTGTTATGGAACGTTTATTTAGAATAAAAAAATAAAAAAACAACTCTGGTTACTTGGCCATTATGCACACTATATTTTTAAACTTATATGATGTATTGTAAAGCAGATAATATGACCTAAGACTCAATAATTTCAATTTTTATTATTTATTTAAAAATTGGTTTAGATTAAAAAACGAAAATGTAAAACCTCGAAATACACTTAAGACACGCTAAAAAGTTTTAATGTCATTTTACCAATCAAAATATTGTTAACTGTTAATTTTTATCATTTAAAATTATTTATTAATTTAATTATTATTTAATTTATTAATGTTTATCTTTTTAAGCATATGCGTTAAAAAACTGTTTGTACCAATCCCGCACGGATCCCGCGGGATTGGCGCAAATCCGCGCGGATCCAGCGGGATTGAAAACACTGCGGGATTGCAATCCCTATATACAACACAGCGGGGAAACTCACTCTACTCTCAAAATTCACACGAAAATCAACGGTTCCCGATTTAGCTAACACATCCAATATTCATTCGGTTACGACCATTGTCAGATATATCGCAGATTCTTCAACGGCGTGACATTAAACCGTTTATGATAACACTGTTGATATCTGCCTTGTATACATGTAGTATAATCTTTTTTTTTCGCACTTTTATGTTCTTCGTTCTATTTCCTGTTGTAAAACCCACACAGACGTAAGGCATTTTAGAAACTAGTTCATTCATTATAAATTTGCAAATCTTACTACTTTGAGAATTTTTATTTACTAATTTGTTGTTGTATGTATGACGAACCAATGACGGTGCGAGTTTTACATTTTCAAGTAGCTGTATTCCTAAAAGCATGCTTACTCAAATTCAGACATTGAAATATCGGCCCTCGCGTTTAAGTTCACCCCATCCTGCGTTGTGCAATGCCCGAAGATCTTAAGTTTTTCTTCACTTATATGAGTCAGCTATGGCTGAGAATAAGTTCGTATTTAATCTCATCCAACAACAACGCGAATGCATTAGTTTTTATTTGATTACTAGCTGTTACCCGCGACTTCGTACGCGTGGACTTGGAGTTTCAATTCCAGAATTGGATATAGAAAACTGTTAGTAACGTAAGATTTGTCCCAAACAACACCGAGTCGACATAATATGATGGAAAGCCATCATTATATCATCCTATCGTCTAATCTGTCTCATGAAGAGAATCAATTTACAACATATTTAAAAACAGAAAGTAAGCGAAGGTACGGGGATGTGTGTGTGTGTGGGGGGGGGGGGGGGGGGGGGGGGGGGGGTTAACTGATGGCAGCTTTATTTCAGCTTGGTTTTTTCTTCTTTATTCAACATGAGCATCTGAATCTTATAATCTAATAGCAGCACATTGTCTTCTAGACATGCACCTTAGGCCAGGTTTACGTCCGTAAGGCATGTCAAAAAGGAAGACAAATTGGTGCCAGAAACTTTTATACAGACACAAATGAATAGTACAGTGCAGAGCAAATTGACTTCTATACTAAATAATAAGTTTTGTTTCTTATCGAAATTTATTAATAAATCAAACACTAACAGATTGCGTAACTGAGCAACCAACGTAACATTACAGACTAACACACGAATCCGACTGTCTTTCAACATTCGATAAGTTCTTAAAATTTCGTGACTAAAACTGTTATTCATGCCGAAAAAATGTCCTGTGTCCTTCCTACACTATTTCATTGTTAAATTCCATCAATATTGATATAGCCATTTAGTCGTCAAAACGTAACAAAAAGACAGAAACTTACTTCCACATTTATAATATAATAGCTGGTACCCACAACTTCGTTCGTGATTGTAAAGTATTCATATTGACAGCTGTAGACATCTAACCACCATAATGCACGATGGGAAACTCGATACTATTACCACACACAAATACCAATCTTCTGCGCTATGTAGTTCCGGCAGCAAAGTAAAATATACGGATACACACAAGTCTTTGGATGAAATACGAAAATATTCATGATCGACCAATTTCGAACACCATATCTCACACACTCCCACAGTTACCGAATTTCGGCCAACGTTGTGATCGATGGGTGACTCTGTGTTACTACCACACAAAAACGCCCGTAATCTGTGATTGATAGTTTTCACTTAAAAGTGATACAACGTGACACATGCGTCTTTGGCAGAAATATGAAATTGCCGCAGGTCGACCATTTTATCCCCCATTTCTCCCACACCCCCATAGCTACCGACATCTAACAACCATAGTGCACTACATGAGATACGATTCTACTACGAAAAACAAACAGCAATGCTCTATGCTATGTAGTTGTGGCAGAAAAGTGACATATGCGGAGACAGTCGAAATACGAAAATATCCTTGGTCGGCCACTTACAATCACCATATCTACCACACTACCACAGTTTCTGAAAATCGGCCGCTGTTGTGATCGAAAGGTGACGCTGTGCTACTACTACACACAAACGCCAGTTATCTGTGATCTATAGTTTTCGCTGAAAAGTGATACACCATGACACTTTTGTCTTTGGCAGAAGTATGAAATTGCCACAGGTCGATCACTTTCAACCCCCATATCTCCCACACCCCCATAGCTACCGACATCTAACAACCATAGTGCACTACATGAGATACGATTCTACTACCAAACACAAACACCAATGCTCTATGCTATGTAGTTGTGGCAGAAAAGTGACATATGCGGAGACAGTCGAAATACGAAAATATCCTTGGTCGGCCACTTACAACCACCATATCTACCACAGTACCACAGTTTCTGAAAATCGGCCGCTGTTGTGATCGAAAGGTGACTCTCTGCTACTACTACACACAAACGCCAGTTATCTGTGATCTATAGTTTTCGCTGAAAAGTGATACACCATGACACTTTTGTCTTTGGCCGAAGTATGAAATTGCCACAGGTCGATCACTTTCAACCCCCATATCTCCCACACCCCCATAGCTACCGACATCTAACAACCATAGTGCACTACATGAGATACGATTCTACTACAAACACAAACACCAATGCTCTATGCTATGTAGTTGTGGCAGAAAAGTGACATATGCGGAGACAGTCGAAATACGAAAATATCCTTGGTCGGCCACTTACAACCACCATATCTACCACAGTACCACAGTTTCTGAAAATCGGCCGCTGTTGTGATCGAAAGGTGACTCTGTGCTACTACTACACACAAACGCCAGTTATCTGTGATCTATAGTTTTCGCTGAAAAGTGATACACCATGACACATTTGTCTTTGGCAGAAGTATGAAAATGCCACAGGTCGATCACTTTCAACCCCCATATCTCCCACACCCCCATAGCTACCGACATCTAACAACCATAGTGCACTACATGAGATACGATTCTACTACCAAACACAAACACCAATGCTCTATGCTATGTAGTTGTGGCAGAAAAGTGACATATGCGGAGGACAGTCGAAATACGAAAATATCCTTGGTCGGCCACTTACAACCACCATATCTACCACAGTACCACAATTTCTGAAAATCGGCCGCTGTTGTGATCGAAAGGTGACTCTGTGCTACTACTACACACAAACACCTGTTATCTGTGATCTATAGTTTTGCTGAAAAGTGATACACCATGACACTTTTGTCTTTGGCAGAAGTATGAAATTGCCACAGGTCGACCACTTTCAACCCCCATATCTCCCACACCCCCATAGCTACCGACATCTAACAACCATAGTGCACGACAGGAAAGACGATTCTACTACCACACACAAATACCAAAGGTCTATGTTATGTAGTTGTGGCAGGAAAGAGAAGTATACGGAGATACGAATTTTTGGTCGAAATATGAAAACGCCCTGCACTGACCAACTTTAATCATTATATCTCCCACATCCCCACAGCTATCGGCATTCGGCCAACGTTGTGCACGACAGGAAACTCCATGCTACTTCCACCAACAAACATCAGTGATCTGTGCATGGTAGTGGTGGCTGAAAAGTGAAATATAGGAAAAAACACGTCTATTTTTATATATATATAAGATTGTAGGCCATTTTCTTCTACAGTTGCTTGATAAATTAGTATTTGTTGTTTAATAATACGCCATTACAAATGTTGGATATTGTTTTTATTTTCCGGACGCGTTTCGCCTCTCGCCGAGGTATCTTCAGCGTACAGTTTTGCTGTAATATGTGATTTGTTATTGATTTTTGAATACAATGATTTTTAGATTTACCAAAATTACTCTTATAAAGGCCGCATAATATTACTTATATTCATATAACAGTTTGATTACTAATATTTTTATATCCGTTTTGGATTATCATGCAAGACGTTTTGTTTACATAAGTATACTAGGATATGTTTTATATTGTAACTTACATTTTACATTTGCATTTTGAGGTGTGGTCGTTGCTCGCCTGCGACCTCAACCAGCATATTGTTTTTTACACTATTGCACTTGGTATAGTTTGCTCTCGTGACTTGACTAGCAATCAATTTTGAGGCATAGTTTTCAATGCACGACATTGTCAAACTTTATGTGTGCGCTTTTGCTATTCTGCTGTTTTCTTGACTGTGCTCTATCGGTAGTGTAGCGAGCGGCGAGTTAGAATTTCGTAATTGAATTTGTGTGTGTGTTTGCTTTGTTTTAGCTAAATGTGCATGTGTGGTGGATGGTGGAGACGCAACGTGGTATTATATTACTGTTGTGGTGGTTTTTTTTGTGTGTTTGTTGTTGTTTTACGTCATTTTCGATTTTTATTAGTTTGAACAAGGTTTGGTTGGTTAGGTTAACATGGACATTAAGTACGTGTTTTCCTGAGACTATTGCTTTTTGAATTTGATAATTTTCTTGCAGAGTTAAAATCTTTTGTTTTGTGTTGTTTGTTGTTAGGATTTTCATGTCTACATT
Source organism: Vandiemenella viatica (assembly GCA_031002005.1). Classification (NCBI taxonomy): domain Eukaryota; kingdom Metazoa; phylum Arthropoda; class Insecta; order Orthoptera; family Morabidae; genus Vandiemenella; species Vandiemenella viatica. Next base: position 10,028,498 of record JARYHS010008074.1, on the reverse strand, counting down.
TAAATTTGTGGGGAAATGATTATTGTCTAAGAGTGTTCAGCAAAAGTTGAATGATTGCTATACTTTAAGGCTCGCATGTGTTCCTTATATCTTGTCTGGAATTGTCTCCTTGTTTGGCCGATGTAAACTGCCTCACAATTCTGACATGTCAGTTGGTATATGCCAGAGTTATTGAATTTGTTTGTTTGTGATTGTGTTTGTGTTTGTGATTGTCTCAGATATTTCCGGAAACGACTTTCCTCAACGTAATTTAAATGCGCTGCATTTGTCCCTGAACGTGGTATCAGACAGCACAACAGAGAAAATAACTATGGCGGAATAGAAGCATACATACGTGACGAACTATGGTTTCTGAGCTTAATATAACAGGAAGGTTTATAATAATACTAATAGAAAGTAATCCGGCCATAATTTTTTATCGAAGACGAGAAATTTTCGATCAACAGATTTTAGATCTTAATCACATTTATTCGGATGCCCCCGGGACCAACCACAAATCACTCTTTCCAAGGAGACCTAGAATTTCTCTCATAATTTAAAGAAATCACCCATTTCCATCAATACACTGTCATAACGCTAGAAATTTCGCTGCATATTAAGTTTACAAATGGGGTTGTTTGACTAACTATTAAAAACCTTTTCTCACGGCTGCCTTTTCTACTATAAATTTTCATGGTAGGCTTCATGGTGGGAAGAATTATGAAAAACGTTTAAATCCCTGTTCGGGTTTCCAGGTTTCAGTTTTCCATAGTGTCAAAAAATCAATCCAGGAAAATAATGAAGACGAGGCATTTGGCTACAGTTTTTGGCCCTGCACACAAAAATTGACATATAACAACTGTGCTTGGTTGAGGGTTGAAATATTTCTGTGCCAGTAATTGCGTGCGGGAGTCGTTTACTCATCACTGTGTAAATACTTCAGGCAGGCGCCATCGTAATCTGCTTGGCACGCACCGCATTCCTGGTTTGTTAATAGCGTTGGATAATTGCTGCCTACTGGTTTCGCAGTATAATTGAGTTATTTCGTAGTCTGCAACTCTGTATTCCTTGTGGTTCCCTAATGGAAAATACCAGGCTGCATGAAAATAGCAGCACACGTGTATGTTGAGACACAAGAATCTGGGACAGTGACGTCATAGATAGAGACAGAAAATATGCCTAGGGCTGTGAAGTCATTGGATACGCCCCTCCATTTTGCCATTGGCATATTTAAAACGCCCGCCAGTGGCGTCATAAGACCGAGGTATAGGAATATTGAGATTTGGTATATGCGAATCGCCAGCCATGCTTAAAACTGTGACGTCACTAGGACAAGTGGAATATCTCAGCGGCTTGTTCAGAGAAATTTTAGTTCTTGAACTTGACTTAAAGGAGTATTCAAGATTAGCGTGAATATGATCAGGTAATGTTCCTGTTAAAAGAAATTCCAATATGCACCGCCGTGCACCTGCATTATTTTACCATGATAAGGCATGTTTAAAAATTAAAAGAGGAAAAAGATGATTCCGAAATGTTAATTAAATAAGAAGTGTTTATGGTTATGAAGGATTTTTTGTGTGGTAGCAATTTGTTTCAAACGTTTGCGTGACGCTTATCAACAAAACATTTGTGAATTATTCTAATAAAAACAATTAAATATTTTGATTAATTTTGAAAATGATCCTGTAATACAAAAAACACCAACAGAAACGAAATAAAATGCACAAAAAATAATAATAAAAAGTGTTATCCCAATCGACGTTCAAACATACGACCTTCTACGTCCCTAAGACCCTTTTTACCCACGCAGCTACCTGGACAAGTTGGCCCAGTTACATCTCAACATGTTAATAGTAATCACTTAAAATATCATAATTTTTTCCTCTTGAGTTAAAGTGAAACACGATCGGTAAATATATAAACAGATAAAAAAAAGCAGTTTCTTTAACAGTAATTTTTATCATTATTTCTCATTTTTTATCAGCAGTTAGTATAAATTGCCCACAACATCCAGTAATTTAATTCTTGTGTCTTCCTGATACCTACAATATAGCTTGCATTTTTCTCGTCGATATTTCCTAAACAATTAATTCACTTTATAGTTTTGGTCGCACTTATGGACGATTTCTGTTAAGCATTAAATTTCAATTTTAGTATAAATGATTGTTAAATTGATGATGTTACGTTTTTCAGCTCCATAAAATAAAAGTCAGCCGTTCGTTCTATAAAAATCCCAACAAATAAGGCGTTTTTTTCTTTATTTTTTCGCTGTAGAGTACAACAAAATTGTTCTCCATTTTTTATTCCGAACTAAAACTCATTAATAATTAAAAATATCCTGGAATAAACAATAAAAAAGGTAAAAATTTTGATAACTTCAGCCGCAGCCGTTACGTCACTAGAGCGATCACCAATCGCAGAGTATTTTCTGTCACGTGACCATAGGTAAGAAAGGAATTTATTTTTATTGTAAATAATCCATATTTTCTTTAAAAATAACTTCCCTTGGCCGCAATCTATGCGCATAACAACATTTTGTAATTAATTTTCAATACAGTCAAATATCCTATTTCGTAACCTTCATGCTTTCAGGGTCAAAGCTCTTAGCTCGGAGGGGGCCAAGTATAATTCCACTGCGGCTACCTGCCTAACTGTCCCACTTTCAATCGACTCCAAACATATTTGCAATCATGCAAAATAACCAAATGAATTCGCAGTTATGTCACTGCACTGGAATATCTGCATGTTGTCCGTAATTTTGGTCGATAATTGTGTGATAACTTTTTTCCTCCTACACAGGTGAAAATTAAAAGCGCAATGCCCAGACGGAGTTGTGATAAATGAATGAAATTTGTCCTCAAGTATCCACATATGAGGAGTATTAAATTATTAAAAACTAAAAGTTTTAGATGGAATAGTACGAGAATTACGGAGCTATTTACTATGCAAAATTGCTATTTTTAGTGTATAGGTGGTGAACAGTGTTGTAGAACATAAATTTTTTGTCCATAAATTCTTGTTGACCAAGTAAGTCAAAGCGAAGAGTGACGACCGTCTACACCAAAACGTCTAACTGTGAGAGAGGTTTGAAATGGTTGCATCATATCGTGAAATCTCCCGAAATATTTTCCGTAGTGCTGACTGTTGCTGACATACTGGTGGCTGTAAGCCAAATCCAAGCAGTCGTTACAGACCCGGAACATTGTAAACCAATTCCTTGAAGCTGAGTTACACTCTCTGACCCCTACGAAATGTTTTCCCTTAATCTGACTTCATTGCCAGCATCGTCTACCCTGGTGCAAAGTGCAAAGGGACGCGTGAATGACGGACATTTGTGTTTAGAGACAAATCGCAATTCTGTCTGTGAGAAAGTGATAATGGACAAAATCTACGTGGCGTAGTGGAGGAAGGGCTTACCTTGTTGTGATTTCAGAATGTCACACATTTACGGACACTGGTGTCCTGATTTGGGGGCAACCACTTTCTACAGTGGTACTGAGTTGGTTGCTGTTGAAGGCACAATTACCACCCACCGCTAAGTGGACGAGGTGCTGCACTCTGTTATGTTACCCTTCATGCCCACCAACCAAATCGCGTCTCAGGATAACGCCCGTCCTTATATTGTGGCCTTCACAACATAAGCCTTGCAAGAATTTACGATCACAGTTTGGGCCGCACGGTCCTCATATTTCTTCCCAATAGAGCATGTCTGAAACGCCAGGAATAGACACATTAGACCATATGGTCACCCAGCACAAACTGTGCAAAAAAAAACTGACTGCACAAGACATGCAGGCGTGGAGAGACATACCCCAAGAAGACATCCGAACACTTATTGATTCACTGCCGGCAAGGATCCACGAAGGTGGCTGCACTTCTTACTGACAACTGTATTTAAAAGTAATAAGCTTAGCCTGAGCCACTTCAGTTTGTAATCATTCAAAAAAGTGGATCTATCCCATTCGTCACAGTTTAATTGCAACAAAAAATACAATGTTACGGAAATGTGTTAGCACAATTTTCAACAGAACGTAAGCCTGCTATAAGTCTTTTTATATATATATATATCGCAGACCTTCATGAGACATTAAATATGAATTAAGCATCACTTTTATTACGTGTGTTCATTTTCTTATCACAAATATCTAATATATAAATGTGAATCTCACTTTCCATGCAGTAAGAACACTTTGTTGCAGTAATTAATGCAGAGGACATATCTCACTCAGTATGTGAGAGTTTATCTCTTGAGAAACAGAAGATATGTTTGGAAGACTGCGGTGTTTCCTAGCGGATTCGAACTGGGTAACTGAAGTATTTCGTTGCTTGCATTGCGCTGCGGCGACTCACTTGTTTCCTCGCGCTTGCCCGTGTCACTTGCCGACACTGGAGCCGGGACTGCCTTTGAAGTCGTCGCGAACAAAACCTCAGCAAGCAATGACGCGCCTCCGAGCGACCGCGGCGCTTGCCGACATCGCATTGCTTACGGACCAACAGATATGAAAATGATCTTCAAAGACAGAGAGTCAGTATTGCTCAAGATATTGTCTTGACTAAAAAAATATATTAAGTGTTATAAAAATAACCGAAAGCGAATTTAATTTCCGTTTGAGATCCAACCAAAAATTATATGACATGCTTGAAAAGGTATCAAACGGAATTACGAAAAGGAGATTAGCTTTCTATTGGCACATCAAGAGATTGGAACCAGAAAGAATGGCAAAGAAAATACTCAACTTTCAAGATAACAGGAACACTCAAGTTCCATAAATGAAGGAACCTCCAGTGGCGGATCCCGGATTTTGGTTTGGGTGGGGATTGAGTGGATTTTGATTTGGGGGGGGGGGACTTGAGTCGGGCTGAAATAGGAGGGGGGTTAACGACAGAAATCATGCCGCCCTTAAAAGATCAGTAGAGCTTAAAAACAAAGGTGTCCAAAATTACGATGTCGGGGGTAAACCTAGATACTTTGGGGGGGGGGGGAGAGGGCTTGAGCCCCCTAGCCCCCCCCCCCCTGGATTCACCACTGCTCACTACCTTGTTTCATCTGTTGCCACACATGCTCTGTGTTTCAAATAAACAATATGAATTATAGTCATATTAACACCGCTTCCCCTTTTAACACGTTTGCGACTAATATCACTTTTAATACAAATCTCTTTCTCGTGTGGTTAGTGGTAGTGTTTGTTTCTATGTATCATTTAACCAGTAAAGTGTTTATTTATAATTCAATGTGTTATTACGTCTGCAAGTACATGTAAAGATATATATAAAAAAAAAATCTATTATGGCCCACGACGTTTAATATTAACAGAATAAGCTCCGTTTCTCGTTGTTTAGTTACGCCATATCTTATTTTATTATATTATAATGGAGCATATACACTTCTGGCCATATACAGGGAATTTGAGTGCTTCTTCTCTATTCATTTACTTTCACAATTTCTGTGTTTTTATGTTAACTTCTCAAAAAAAATCAAAAAAATCAAAAAAAATCGCTGCACTAGGGAAAAAAAGTAGAGAGAGAGATGCAGGATGATAACCTGTTGCATGAAGAAATAAATCACCTTCTTATGAAGTCAGCAACTCTCATCCTAAGAGCCAAGGGAGCGTGCATAAACCACGTAGCTCCATTTTGGCCTACTGTGAACCCCCCCACGTAGCCTTACGTGGCTTTTGCTTCTACTCCCCCCCCCCCCCCCCCCCCCACGTAGCACGTAGCTTTTTTCCCTTTTGATTCCACAAGACATTTTGTACTGTTTTCTCTTGTCAGCCGATTGTAAATTATATAAACAGATAATTAACTGAGGGAAATAAATATTCACATGCTGTTGTGAGTTCTGTTCCTCATTTTAACTCTGAAAATGTTATGAAAGGAAAGTTACGTGGCCTGGCTCGGAACCCCCCCCCCCCCTCTACCCACGTAGCGCAGCGTAGCCTTCCAGCCAACCCCCCCCCCCTTGGACCGAGCCACGTGGATTGTGCACGCTCCCCAATGAATGATCAGATGAAAGTACCGTGAGTCTAACAATGTAGTATAAAGCTTATTACTGCAGTCCAGTGGTGATGGAACGTTCGCAATCAATAGCCTTGAGTGAACCAGAATAAGTTCTAAGGATGCCTTCAGTGTTTGCAGAATCTATCAGACACCTTTGCTTCCAACTATTCGCTGAATAACCAAAAACCCTTTCAGTGTTTGAGATAGCAGCTGAAATTACGGCTTGTTACGTGTTACGCTAGCTTAAAGCATTAGTAAACCTAAGTTTTTATTTATTCTCTGCTTGTACTTATCTAAAATGAATTATTTTCTTCAATCTAAAAATAGAGAATTCTTTATCTGTGTAATTTACGTGATAGGACTTACTCTGAGCGTGCCTTCCTACAGTATATTGGAGCTCAGATTTCTAGCCCTAAGAATCCTTGTTACTGACGGTGAATTCAATTGCATTTTAAATCCTTTCTTCCTAAACGTACAAGAAATAAATATTCCAAAACACATCACCTACTCAGGCCGACAGCTCTAGCTCAAAGACACGAGACAAACAATGTCTGAGTCCTGCCAGGCATCAGAAGCAGCTGGCTTCGGTAGTGTATAGGCTAGAGTGCCGATGGTCGCCGGTTCGAGTCCGGCCGAGGGCATGGGTGTTTATGTCCAGTTTGTGTTGTGTGTGTCCTGTGTTGTCCTACGAATTGAGCGTTCACATAAAAATTCGGAAAGATTCATTAACATTGACAATATATAAAATACATTGAGCGCTGGCTGAATGGCTACAGGCCGATTGCCATATACAGATATATAAAAAAAAAGTATCAGCTCGGATCTTCCACTACGTTTGTAGGCCGTTGTAATTACCACATATAAGCTAACATCGACCACAAATTGTTATAATTATTACAGTTAATTGTTAACAAAGTGTTCCCTATATTTAAAAAATAATTATATCCGTATTTGGAATTACAGGGCAGTGATTGTCCAAGATTCGCTTTGTTTGTTTATTGCTTTACGCCTCGTGGATGTTGAGGTCATTAGAGACCGGAAAGGCCTGGAAGGAAGGAAAGGAAAGGAACTCGGTAATTGCCATTTGGAAGAAACAATTGCGACATTCGCGTGGAGTGATTTTGGAAAAAACATGGAAAGCCAAAATATGGTTGCCCAGACGGATCCCCGTCCTCTCGAATGTAAAGCCAGAGCGTTACCATTCACGCACCACGCTCCATCAAAGACTCGCATTGTGCTCTATGCTTAGTTCGAATCCACGTTACGGTATAATCAAACCATTAAAAAAAAATCATGCCTCAATCTGTTTCATGTTATTTTATAGGCTTATTTCATGCTCAGGGAGTATTCGCATCCAGAAGCAGTGAGCTGTTTTCGTTACAATACTGCGGTTGAAGTTAATTCGATATATATTACTCAAAATTATCATTTAATTTGACACTTGGTTAGTTTTTTTGTTTGTTTATTATTGGATAACTATGCCATTTATATTTTTCAGTTTATCCCATACATATTCTGAATGCTAAGTCTAAGACACAGTATTTTCGAATTTGTTAAAATTCATTTATTTTTTTAAAGTAGACATAGAATTGTATATATTTTGGGTCGTCCCACTTAGGAAAACAGGATAACATATTTTTAAGATTTTGAATTTTTAGATTTACCTTATATTTTGTTACATACCAAGTTTATCACATGGGCAGTTTTCCTGAATGATCTTTTTGTAACCTTAAACTGTGTGATACAATATTTTTAAATTTGTCAAAACATATTTATTTGAGAAGTTAGACATAAATTCAAAAATTTATATTGTTTTTTTTTTCTCACTAAGGAGAACAAAAAGCCAAAATTTTGAAATTCCAATAATTTTTTCGGGAGTTTAGACAAAAATAAATACAGTTTTTCTGAATACACGCCCAAAGATCTATTATTCGATGGCTTAAAATAAAAGCAATTTATTTTTTACTAAAACATTTTTATTTTTGTTGTAACTCGTTTATGTTTTAAGTCAACCATGTACATTATTACTATAATTTGACTGACACAACATTTTTTAGAGAAACATACTAAAACTTTGTAATTTCGAAAAATATTGTATTTGGTGTGCATTTCTAGTTTAGACCTTCCACATGCGATATGTTTCTCCTCGCACCCTTCATTTAATGTAAGTTCTAATTAAACCTTATCAGTTTCGTTTACTAAACTAATATTGGTTTTTATAAGTCATTTAATATTGAAGTTTAAGAGTGACCACGCTTAGAAGAACAATATTATAAAATTTTGCAAACAAAATTGTTTTGCAAAAACTATATTATTTTTTTGTGGTAAATTTGGACAAACACTTTTTTCGAATTCCCTTTATTTTATAGCTTGGGTTTTATAATAACTCTAAATGTTTCTAAAAGGTAACTACAATGCCCGATCCTTTGGCGTTGATGGTTGCGGCGCCGGTATGCTGTCTGGTGTGAGTCCTATTGGTGGAAAAGTATTTCATCAGGCCTTGGCCGCCAGAAAAGGAGAGGTGGTGAGAGGCGATTCGTAACCGCCGCAGTACTGGTTTATACCCCAGTCACGTCCGGGATGCGAAGGGAGTGAAGGTGATGGTGATTTATTCCTCGGATGGCAACGTTAAGCTTGGCGGTATCTGGCTAAATGGGCTGACTCCAGGTTCCACCCTCTCCTTTCCATCACAACCCAAACAACTCACTATACTATACTGACCAGTCACACTTTGCACTAACACACTCAAAACAGTAACACGTACGTAGACCTCCATAACAGAGGAAGGCAAGGGGAACCATTCCATTTACTTTCCAAAAGCTACGATGTATTTTTTATTCTATATCAAACTTTTTTATTTAAATTTACATTTCAAATGTACTACATAATTAAAGTTCTATATCATCTACTCCCACAACATACTCAGCCAGTTATTATTAAATATCCTGCCAGATTTACCACTCATGCTTAAGCGCCACCGTTCTGGACTCTATGAGTGAGTGGAATTTGTAGATTGCTTTGTGTAAGTATAATTCACCTTGAACGTTCCGTGGTTCTGTGTGTCCAGACTTCAAAGAGATAGAAAAAATAATTATTTTTTTCTGTGTCTTTAAAAAAATTTGAAATCTAAAGCTTTTACGGAGCTGGTACGACAAAGTTTTAAAGATGGCGATGTGAGCTTTATCACTGTACATTAAACTAATCCTGAAATGTTTCAGTTACTTAAGTACGAGGCTTCCCACGCAAATACATGGATTTTATATCAATAATGGCGCCTATATATTGGAATTGGAAAATTCTACACGTATAAAAATAAACACTCTAACAGTGGCAACTACTGATTTTCAAGCCAAATTATCAAAACCCTGTATGTGTAAATATTTGTATGTCACAGCGCGTCAAATACGGGAATGAAATTGGGCTTTGGTTATCTGGTACCACTTCAAAAGCCCCGTTTCCTTGCACCTGTAAGTGGTATGATCCAAAATGTAATAAAAGAGGTTTTTGTGGGGTTATTTTTATAGTTATTATTTAATTTTGTTTTATTTATTTTTGTGTGGAAGAAGTGTGAATTTAAAAGTCATAGAAATACGATCTAGACATAAAATAACGTATGTAATGCAGACTAAGATGTATTTAATGTTAAGTATCCATAAAAAATCAAAATTCAACAGCTTGCGTCAAAAGGGAGGCCGTAAATACTGATATTGAATAAAACGTATATTTCTTTACAAAAATTGATTACTACCAATTAATAATAGAACGACATTAATTAATACAGGAATGGTTTTGCAATGTGAATAGACATGCAGGGTTACTGGGTTCGCTGTGCATTAATTCAAAACCGTTATCATTTAAGTTAATTCTTGATAGTTTTCTTTGGTCTCGGCATTATCGTTTGATAGAGTTGATGCACGGTGGGACCCTACACTCAGAGCGTTACACGGTGTGTTATACGGGCGAGTAGTCACTTGTGCACAACACCATATCTACATCTACATCTACACATATACTCTGCAATTCACAAAATTGTGGGTGGCAGAGGGTGCTCAGCACCAAAGCTAATCTCTTTGTTGTGAATTCCAATCCCTAATGGTACGAGGGAAAAAAGAATTCATATAAGAATCATTGCGGCACCTTATTTCTCTAATCTTATCTTTCCTGTCATTCCGGCTCAAATAGGTTGGTGGACGAAGTATTTCACTACATTCGTAAGTGAAAGTGGGAGTACACATGTTTACCAATAAATTTAACGAAACCTGCGTCGTCTATCTACCAGAGACTCCCGGCCTAGTATAATAATCAGTTCTGTGACGCTTCCATAAGGACTGTAGCAAGCGGTCACGAATCCAGCGGGTCTTCTCTGTACTTTCTCTATACTTTCAATCAACCCCTTACGAAACGGATCCCAAATGGCACAACAATAATAAAAAAATTGGACGCACAATAGATTTGTACGCTATATCCTTTGTTTGTTCATTACAATTTTTCAGTATTCGACCTATGAATCGCAGCCTAGAATTAGCTCCACCTACTAACGAATTAATGTGTAAGTCCCATTTCATGTTCCTTTGTACTGTTACTCCCAAATAATTCATAGAATCGACCATATCAATAACTGAATTGTTTAACTCGTATTTCTGAACAATTGGATTCTTTTTGTTAGTTATGCTCATTGTCTTGCACTTTTTACATTTTAGCGTAAGTTGCCACTCAGCGCACCATGCCAAAATAATATCCAGATCACGCTGAATTTCTAAGCAATCGCCCAAATTCCTTACTTCCCTATAAATAACCGCATCATCAGCAAACAATCTAAAACGGCTTTTCACTTTGTCTCCGAGATCGTTTATAAAAATTAAGAAAAGAAGTGGTCCTATTACACTTCCTTGAGGTACACCCGATGTAACATCTAGACTAGAAGAACTTTCTCCTTCAACGACGACATACTGCGACCGACCAGTTAGAAAATCCTTTATCCATTCGCAAAGCTGATCCGATATACCGTACGCTCGTAGGTTCGCTAAAAGGCGGTTGTGTAGCACAGAGTCAAAGGCTTTTTTGAAAATCTAAAAAATGGCATCTACTTGTGAACCTTGTAAGGAAACATAGTTCCTTACATTTTTTTTATTATTATTATTTCAGTTTCATTGTTTTATGTTTGTATATTTAAAGGTAAGATTATGTTTTTTGTGTGTGTGTTTAATTTATTTCATTTTGTAATAGGAAAAGATACGTTAATAGTTACTATGCAAGAGCAAAGATGTGTGTGTGACAAGAAAATCTTTGGCGGAGGTAAATAACAGATGAGAAGCAGAGATAAAATTGATGACGGGCGAAGGCATGAATTGGTTTCGTCGCTCGAATAGTAATCGACATAATAAGAGAGAATATTGAGTTTTTAATGATTTGTTGAATGTGTAATTTGTGAAGCAAATGATGAGTGAAATATATAGAAAAGTGAAATGAAGTTTTTCTTAGTTTATTGTATGTTGTTTGAATCATACAGACCAATTAAGTAGCAGAAACTACAAGATTCCATGGATTCTGTGGTGAGTAATATCCACCCGAGGCAAATCTAGGAATCATAATAAAAGGTCGGTTTCTTACATGTGGCGAACGTGACGAGAACGCAGAACTAAGTAATTAGTTCGGTAATTAAAGAGCCAGCAATCTTCGGGATACGAAACAATAATGGATACGAGGACTTTGGTAATAACATCGGAGCGAGTAATTGACCAAATGGAAAGTGAAATGAGTGCCAGTGCAATAGTTTCTGGAAAAATTAATAGCAGTATGAATTCGGGATACGAATGTCAAGAACGATCTATGGGTGAGATTAGTACTGAGTTTTTTCATGAGTACCCAACAGTTACCGGAACCGAAAAGAAATTTTGTAGAGAAGAGAGTTATTCCATCGAAACGATGCTGGCGATGATTTTAAAAAACCAACAAGAAATTAAACAAGACATGCAAGAATTGGAACAGAGTCAGCAACAAGCAATACAAGAATGGAGGAGAGCACGTAAGGAAAAGCTAGAAGTTGAAACAGAAGAAGATGGAAGAGAGGAGAACAATGAAGATCAGCAGGAAAATGGTGAAAAACAGAAAGTAACAGAAGATTGCAGTGAACCAGAGGAAATTATTTCTACAGTTAGGAAAGTAGAAAAACAAGAGAATGAAAGGAAATTTCAGACGATTTTGGTGAATGATTATATAGGAACACATAGAAAAGAAGAAGACAATGAAGAAAAACCGATGCATGATATCAAGAGAAGAGACAAAGAGAACCAAGCAACAGAAGCAAAATACCAAGGAGAGGAATGGAAAGAAGAAGACAATGAAGAAAAACCGATGCATGATATCAAGAGAAGAGACAAAGAGAACCAAGCAACAGAAGCAAAATACCAAGGAGAGGAATGGAAAGAAGAAGACAATGAAGAAAAACCGATGCATGATATCAAGAGAAGAGACAAAAAGAACCAAGCAACAGAAGCAAAATACGAAGGAGAGGAATGGAAGGAAGAAGTGATGGAATGTGATAAAAGGAAGAACATAGGCAAAGAAGTAAGAAAAATAATGAACTGGAAAGTAAGGAAGAGACGAGGGCTAAATTTGGAGTATGAAGGCAGAAATGTGAAAAGACGTAAGTCTAAGGATGTGCTTTACACCATCAGGGATACTACGAATAACAAATGAGTTTTTAACCCAGATGGTGGAGAAAAGAAAAGTTAACATCTATTGTTTTGTTGTTCAATTGTATTCATTTATATGTTGTAAGATTGTTGCGTTTAAAAACATAAAGGATTTGAAATGGTACAGAGAAAGAGTGGAGCGATGACCATTGTACAGAATGAATGAAACATTTTAAGGAACATTATGTAAGAAGTAATCACCAAAAATTTGATTGACAAAAATTTTTGTGAAAATTGGCCGAGCGGATATGTAAGGAAACATAGTTCCTTACATTTTTTTTATTATTATTAGTTCAGTTTCATTGTTATATGTTTGTATATTTAAAGGTAAAATTATGTATTGTGTGTGTGTGTTTAATTTATTTCATTTTGTAATAGGAAAAGATACGTTAATAGTTACTATGCAAGAGCAAAGATGTGTGTGTGACAAGAAAATCTTTGGCGGAGGTAAATAACAGATGAGAAGCAGAGATAAAATTGATGGCGGGCGAAGGCATGAATTGGTTTCGTCGCTCGAATAGTAATCGACATAATAAGAGAGAATATTGAGTTTTTAATGATTTGTTGAATGTGTAATTTGTGAAGCAAATGATGAGTGAAATATATAGAAAAGTGAAATGAAGTTTTTCTTAGTTTATTGTATGTTGTTTGAATCATACAGACCAATTAAGTAGCAGAAACTACAAGATTCCATGGATTCTGTGGTGAGTAATATCCACCCGAGACAAATCTAGGAATCATAATAAAAGGTCGGTTTCTTACAACCTGCATCAATAACTTTCATTACGTCGTATGTAAATAGGGCCAGCTGTGTTTCACATGATCTTTTCTTCTGAAATCCGTGTTGATTTGTTGTAAGAAAATTATTATCGTCTAGAAATTTCATAATGTTCGAGCATATAATATGCTCCATAACTCTACTACAAACAGATGTTATAGATATTGGACGATAGTTTCCAGCATCACTTCGATCACCTTTCTTGAAAATAGGAGTTACTTGCGCGATTTTCCAGTCTGAAGGTACTTTTCGCTCTTCTAATGATTTACTGAATATATCAGACAGAAATGGTCTGATTTCCGCCGCATATTCTGAAAATACTGTTACTGGAATTCCATCAGGGCCCGGTGCTTTCCCCCACTTCAGGAGCTCTAATTGCTTAATGATACCTGCAGAATCTATTCGTAATTATTCCATCACCAACTCGACACGGTGTGGGAAAACGAGAGCACTATCCTTATTTTCATCAGTAAATGAATTTTTGAATACAGTATTTAGTACGTTAGCTTTATCGCGGCTTTCATTAACCTCTGAACATTCACGAATTAGTGCTGGAATATTGCTATTGGTAAAAATTGACTTTTCATACATACGACCAAAATATCCGGCCAAATGTGAGCACTTTACCGTAAATAATTGTGCATCAAACGTCGTCAGCTACGTAGTGACCCATCTGATGATCGTAAGCCCACACAAGCTAATGAGGGCTTAAAACGTTGAACACTTCAAGTATGCATGACTTCCGGCCAGCCGTCGTGATGTTAGAAATCATAAGACCCTCTTCTTGTCTTTGGAAACTGGCTTTTCTCCCCTCTCCCTCCATCGTCCTTCTTGAATTATCAATCGTCTCGTTTCCAGGCTCACATGCCAACGGAATTTCCAAAAAAAACGTCACAGATTTTAAATAAAATATTTGTACTGGCAATACTCCCTCCCACTCATCCACGTCACCAAACTTTCTGCACAGAGATTGGCAAACATCGTCTCTGGCATTCCAGGCTCGTTAGTGGGAGCTCCCCTAACTCCCTTTGGTTTAACTGCTGTGGTTGTGAATTGACGTGATCGTTCGGGCGGACTACCTGCGAGGATCACCTAATCAGGTTTACCGCTCTCCAAGCACTCACTCTAAAATCGCTTTTCTGTGGAAGCTCGTTTATTGTTCGGGGTGTGCGTCCCTTCGTCGCGACAACGTATCGCGATGGTCAGCTCACACACTCGTCCCATGCGATGATAAAGCCTATTACAGTAATAATGTCCTCACATAATTCCTGATAGGCTGAATTTGCCGCAATCTTCAAAATAGTTGCATCTAAAGCGGGAAGAAGTATTTTGATGTTGAATGTCATTTCTACCAATTTGTATAGTTTTTAGAATAGTTTTGTTATACAGATAGCGTACAGTGACCAGTTGACGGCTTTAAATATCAAACTCCCGAGAATTAACTCTTGAAATATAACTGCAATAGTATATGGTAAAACATGACATCTGTTGGTGTAAGGTGCTTGCCAATTACAGGCATTCTAATCGGGCGGCACATTTACAAATTGCCCTTCTCAATCTCTTAGTCATTTGTATACAGCCACCTAAGCATTATATACAGTGTGTTACAAAAAGGTAGGGCCAAACTTTCAGGAAACATTCCTCACACACAAACAAAGAAAATATGTTATGTGTACATGTGTCCGGAAACGCTTACTTTCCATATTAGAGCTCATTTTATTACTTCTCGTCAAATCACATTAAACATGGAATGGAAACACACAGCAACAGAACGTACCAGCGTTACTTCAAACACTTTGTTACAGGAAATGTTCAAAATGTCCTCCGTTAGCGAGGATACATGCATCCACCCTCCGTCGCATGGAATCCCTGATGCGCTGATGCAGCCCTGGAGAATGGCGTATTGTACCACAGCCGTCCACAATACGAGTGGTGAATCGAGGAAGTACAGTACATACTAACGAAACTAAAATGAGCTCTAACATGGAAAGTAAGCGTTTCCGGACACATTTCCACATAACATATTTTATTTGTTTGTGTGTGAGGAATGTTTCCTGAAAGTTTGGCCGTACCTTTTTGTAACACCCTGTATAAGGAACATGTCGTCCAACGCCCATTCATGCTGTAGGCAGTGAAGTGGAGGCGTCAAATTAAGACCAAAAAGGTGTTGTTCGTTTTATGACAACGCAAGGAGTAAGGGGAACGGACATTCATCGAAGAATATCACAAGTGTAGACCTACCGTGAATACTGCATGTCCCGTGCAATGATCAAGGTGTGCCACAAGCGCTTCAGGGATGACGGGTGTAGTTAGCCGATGATGCACGGTCTGGGACACAACATCGTATTACCGATGAGATCGTCCAGCTGGCTGATGGACTCGCTACCCGGACCAGCTGAGTTACAGTGAAAGCGGTAGCCGCCGAGGTCGTATTGAGCGTCGGAAGTGTTCACACCATCACGACGGAAAGACTGAACTGGCGTAAAGTGTGCGCCCAGTGGGGTGCCCCACAGTCTTCAACCACAATAGGAAGCATGTCGAATGGCCCGCTCTCTTGATCATCTGCAGCGCTATGCCAGGGAAGGGAATGAGTTCCTGCACGAGTCGTGGCTGGAGATTAGTCTTGGTGTTATCACTTCGAACCAGAATCGAAACGAAATAGTCTCCAGTCGAAACATCGAGGGTCACCACCAATAACAAAATCCAAGGCCATCCATACAAGTCCAGGAAAGGTTATGCCGACGTTCTTCTTTGACCAAGACGGCTCCTTCTGACAGACTTCGTGCAGCACCGAGCCAACAGTGACTGCTCAGCGTTACTCGAAAACCTTGACCACCCTGCGCCAAGCGATCAAATCAAAACGACCAGGCTCCCTCCATACAGCCCAGACCTCTCTCCCTGCGATTACGCCATTTTTGGTCCCCTAAAAAAGGCTCTGAGGGGCAAACGATTCACCTCGGACGACGACGTCAAGCAGCACGTGATGTACTGGTTCACATCGCAGGCCAAGGAATTTTGCAAGACAGCGATTCACCGCCTTATGTCGCAGTGGGACAAGTGCCTCAACTTCTGAAATACAGGTACTAGTTTCTGTTCCTAGGCCTCTGGCTCGTTACTTTTTAACCGACTTCAGAAAGGAGGAGGTTCTCAATTCGACTGATTTTTTTTTTTTTTTTTTTTTTTTTTTGATGTATGTTCAGTGATATCTTCGCCAATTTTAAACCGATTTAAATGAAATTTTTATAGTGGATAGAGTATACCTTCAAAGTGGTCCCAAATGAATTTCATTGAGAACCCACCCCTTCTACCCCTTTACACACTTAACTTTTATACAAACCCACACTTTTTACCCGATTTTGATGGAACTTTGGAAATGTATAGTAAAAAGTAAACAAAAAAATACTGTCAACTTTTGGTTTGAAAAAACCGAACACCTCTCCCCCTATCCACCCCTTAATTTTTGCTAATGTTCTTTATACAAAGCTAAAGTAGACACCATTAATGATCTCCATTAAAGTTGGCATATACATGTAATTTTTCATGGAAAAGGTTTCTGACCCAAAAAAAATTAAAAAAACACCCCTCTCTCCCTTTAAACCCCTTAATTTTTATACAAACCCAAAGTTTTTACCCGATTTCAATGGAACTTTGGACAAGTGCTGTCAAAATTTGGTTTGAAAAAACTGAACCCCTCTCACCCCATCCATCCCTTAATTTTTACCAAAGTTATTTATACAAAACTGTAGTCGACATCACTTAACTGATCTCCATTAAAGTTGTCATTTACATGTAATATTTCATGGACTGGGTTTCTGACCAAAAAAATAAAAAAGCCAACCCATCTCCCCCTTTACACCCCTTAATTTTATAAAAACCTATATTTCATATCTGATTTTGATTGAACTTTGGCAATGTATACTTTCAAACAAACAGAAAAATCTTGTCAACATTTGGTCTGCCAAAGCTCAACCCCTCTCTCTCCTACCAACCTCTTAATTTTTGTATTTTTTTATATATATATATAAAAAGCTACAGTCGCCACCGTTTGACCTATTACCATGAAAGTTGGCGCTTATATGTATTTTTCCACGAGGAAGGTTTCTGACCAAAAAACCACCCCACACCCCATTAAACCGTTTAATTTTTATACAAACCCACAGTTTTTATCCAGTTTAGATAGAACTTAGCTAACTTTTATTGTAAAACAAAGAGAAAAATAATGTCAGCTTTTGGTTTGCAATAACTGAACCCTTTTCCCCATTTCCGGCCCTTGACTTTAGTCAATTTTCTTTTTGAAAAGCTACAGTTGACACCATTTGACCGATCTGTATGAAAGTTGGCATATATATATATATATATATATATATATATTTTTTTTTATGGAGAAAATTTCTGACAAAAAAATTAAAAAAACTACCCTAGCTCCCCTTTTACATTCCTTAATGTTTGTACAAACCCACATTTTAATCCGATTTCAGTGGAACTTCGCATGTGTATACTTTAAAGCAAATAGAAAAAGAAACATACTACTCACATTACTTTGACAAAAACACAAACCCTATTCCCCTTTCTACCCCTTTAAATACTGTCAATGTTCATTATATAAAGTTACCGTTTCTATCGGATTTTGAAGGAAGTATGCACATGTATACTTCAAAACAAACAGAAAAATACTGTGTGCATTTGGTTTAAAGAAGCCAAACCTCTCTTCCCCTTTCCACCCCTTTAATCTACACAAAGCACAGTTTCTATCTGTTCTGAAGAAAGTTTGCAAATGTATACTTTATAAAATACACAACAATTGTGTTTAAATTAGGTTGCAGAAGCCCTACCCCTCTTCCCTTCTACCCCCACCCTCCTAATTTCTAATGTTCTTTATAGATACCTACCGTTTTAATCAGCTTTCGATGGAACACTGCAAATGTATACTTAGGAACAAAGAGAAACATTCTGTTTACAAAACCCAGCCGCTCACTCCCTTACCCCATTTAATTTTTGGAAATCTTCTTTACACAAAGCTACGGTTTTTATCTGATTTCGATGGAACTTTGCACATGTATACTTTAAAACAATGAGAAAAATACTGTCCACACTACCTTAACAAAAACCAAACTACTATTCACCTCCACCCCCCTTAATTATTTTTTTATACAAACCTAAAATTTTTATATGATGTCAATAGAAATTTACAAACTTATATTTTAAATCAATCAGAAAAAAATCTACATTTGGTATACAAAAGCCCAATCCCTCTTCTCCTTTACTCCCATCGTTTATAGTTTCCAATGTTCTTTACAAAATCCACAGTTTTAAGTACCATCAAAATCAATTAAGCTATTTTTAAGTCATTGCAATATATATATATAAAATGTATGTGTCCTAATGTCTCAACATGTACTTCAGATTTCAACTTGGACTCCGAGCTTTTACATATTTTCTGTGTGATGCCGGAACGAACAGATATATTCCAGAGACAGATTTGTGTATGTGATATGTATTAATGTCCAGATGTTACATTTTTCGATTATCGAGCAGCAGCTTAAACAGATGTTATGATTAGATCGAAACACAGCCTGGATCAAAATGTAAACTGACATTCCTTAACACAACATCCAATTCACCCCATTCTGAAAGTTGTTGTAACGACATATTTTTTAAAAAAGTATTCGCTTTAACCACTGAGCTACCAGGAAGTTGGCAAAATGAGAACTGCTGTGACATATTTAAATACAAATTAACTATAATACCTCTAAAAATTTAAAAATGAAATAATTGTTAAATAAACATAACAACTGCCTTCAAAAAAAGGGCACTAAAATTTTTAAAATAACTTTATACCTTGCTTAGAAGAAAGTAAATTTAAATGGACAGTATTTTACATTACTGTTATTGAAATTTTGACATTAATTAGTTATTTTTGGAGTCGGTGCCAGCCAAAGCAAGAAAAAACAAAAAGATAAAAACAATAATACATAAATATAATGTTACTACTTACCTACAATTAATTCTAGAAACATTTTTCAACAAAACTGAAACATATAGATGATACACCAATATTATGCTAACTATAAAGTGTTCACTGCATGATGCAGCCTACCAACTGACACTGTAGCGCCAGAGATATGCCTGGATAACCAACGAGGCCGAGCCACAGATAACATACCGTTAATTTGTTTCCCTAAGCTGTCTCCCGCAATAAAACTATCTTCCTCACGACATTAAAATATTTGGAATTTTTGTTGGTACTCTCGGTTCGCTTCGAACACCAAATAAAGTTCAGTAATTCGTTCTGACAGCTGGCACAGACTCCATAAATAACTAATTAATGTTAAAATTTCAATAATAGTAATGTAAAATATTGTCCATTTAAATTTACTTTCTTCTAAGCAAGGTATAAAGTTATTTTAAAATTTTTAGTGCCCTTTTTTGAAGGCGGTTTTTATGTTTTTTAAACAATTATTTTTGAAGCAGACTTATAGTTCGCGTTGCTGGAATCCTGAGATTTTCAATATCCCAAGATGCTGAGAGTTAGTATTCTTTTCTATTTCAATTTCACTAAGTTCATAACAAATTTCATCAGAAAGAAATGCCGATGCAACAGATGAAAGTAAAGAATAATATATGAGGAAACTGTCTTCTTTAAGAAGGAAGCTCTCGCACTGAAGTGTGAAAATATCTTTGTTCTAAACAGATATCCGAATTTTGTCGTTCTTATTAGAAGTGGCATCACGTTTGTGTGTTACTTACGTATCAAATTCGCCATTAATCGATATTTCAGGTACAGCTGGGAACAAAATTCACGTGACCGCTCGCATTTTTATAATGCTTTGCTCTAGACACGAATATAACAAGGGACAGCATAACCGGTAGGCGGTACACTAAATTCGAAATAGACCACAAATTCTCAGTACTCTCTATAATATTCTTAAAAAATTGTCCCGTATTCAAGAGTCTCGTAGACAAAGTATAGAGGTCTACAGTGAATATAATTACGAATTACACATTGTTTAGCCATAATAATTACTAAAATAACGAAAAAGCTGAGTTTTAGATGAATGTCACCACTTTTAACATAACATTGCTAGCCGTCGCGTTGCAGCGTTATTTTTTTTATTTTATTTTTATTTAAAAAAAATATAAACAGGTGACCTTCATTAGCAAATACAGTTATATGACATATGATGAAACTATTCCCAAAAATAGGAACCGAAAAAATAATAGAAACGATCAGAGATTTTGAAGGAACGGTTCACTTTGTCAAGAAGTACAGAGTCACATAGGCGTGCATGACAAATGAACACAAAGATTGTTCGTAAGTAGAAAGTGTTTTAATGCAAATACGCAAATGGTGATGCATGAAACGAAATATAGCCTAATTATACCTAGCTACATCAATGGTTCACAAAATACAAGGTGAAATAATAACTAGCAGTGAAGGACGTTACTTACATTCAAGGCACCTGGTGTTATCTATATCTCCTTAGACACTCACTGAAAATAATAATGTTGACAAAAATATATAAAAAAAATCAATAGTGATAATAATAATTACGAAATATAAACTCGTTTCAAATGTGAAGTAGCAGTTTCAGGTTTTGAAGCTTCATGAATGAAAGCAGAAAAACATTGATATCTCCCGTAATTGTTGCTACTTCGGACGCTTGCTTCAAGTTTTTTGTCATGCTTTACTTCTTCCTGAACGAGATCCATGGGTGAGATGTGACGCTCGTGTCTAGTATTCGAGATGACGAGGATTCAAACCTAAACCGCCCATCTCCGTAGTTTCCCTACCTCGCTCAAGGTGAATGTCGCTTTAGTTATTTCCTTCAAAAGGCCATGGTCAAATTCTTTCCAATCTTAGTAGGCAAATGTTGGATTCGAAAAAAAAAAAAAAAACTTTTTATGTATCGCCCACTCGATTAAAACAGTAGTGACAAAATAATAATAATAATACTTTTTAACCACAAGAAATTTAACAAATAAAAAATATTACGTCCCTTCGGTGTGGTTTGGACATTTTTCTTTTGTGAATTTAAGTTATCCGCCCCAAAACATTTAATTAATTACAATATACAAGCGCAAACCAAAAGGCGTCTGGAGATGTTGGGGAGTCAGTGCGGAGGAGGCGTAGTTGATTGAGGCGCGTGACTCTGGTGTAGAAGATCCCCTGTGCGATACCCGGGACAAGGCTAACATTTTTATAGGTATTAAAACTGATCACACGCTCTCGAAGATCTTTGGTTTGTTAAAGTGAAGATGCCTCGACGCTCTGTGTTTTAGATTCCACTTTAAATTGTAGGCCCCTTTTAGGATTACCAGGCTTGTTTAGACGACTACGATAGAGAGGCATTAAGCAGGCGTTAAGGAACTGTCACTAGGTAATTGAGGCCGTACGAAATTATATTATTACACTCCAACCGATAAACCAATTTGTAAGATTTTTTGACAGTTTGTCAGGTGGAAGAGCAGCAAACAACACTGGGACATCTTCGTGTCGAAGACACACATGCTTTTAGATTGCTAGCCTAAAGTTCTAGAACAGATTTGTTGCAGGTTTGTTCCCAACAGAACACATTGTGTCGATCCGTTCCCGCCACCGTCAGCTTCCAGTAATTGACGCGTCTGAGTTTGCACTGTCTCCCAGTTCGTAGAACCATCTCGCAAAGTTTTCAACTTCTAGTATGTGTTGTATCTATTTGAAGGACAAAAATTCGTCTAGGTGGAAATATGTATCTATTCTTACGATCTTATATACGTTGTGAAAACGAAATTTTTGCTTAATGTTTTCGCCATTAATGTCCATATGCATTAGATAATTATGTATTGAAAACATATATCTTATTCCTCTCTACTACGAAGGAACAAGCAAATATTAATGTAAAGACCTATACGAGTAGCAAAATGCATTTAAGAATATTAAGATACAGAATCTGGAAAGCAGGCGTGCTGTAGCGTAGTTCTTTAGTGCACTTGGAAGTGTGTTTTATTTCAACTAACTTCACTACGTGGTCTCTTTAAGACCATGCGTGTTTACTAAGGAAGAGGAACTCTCCAGCTAGCTCCAGGAAATTTACCAATATGCGGCTCGAGCCGACCTCGGTAGCGTATGGGCTAGAGCGCTAGCTCCGCGTGCCGAAGGGCGCCGGTTCGAGTCCGGCCGCGGGCATGGGTGTTAAAGTGTTGTGTCTGTGAATGTCGTGTCCATCCCGTGGTGTGTCTAATTAGCTGGAAAAAAATTCATATATCGAGCTGGCTGTATGACCTAAGATGCCGACGAAAGCTATTGAAACCAGTATACTCAATTCCTCCCCCCAACCCCCCAAAAAAAAAAAAAAAAAAAAAAATGCGGCTCAGAGACAAAGCGAAACAGGAAGTAAATACTAGACCAATGCTACGATGAAGTGTTTACTTTATAGCGCCAACGTGGTAACGAAGTACTACTATTCTATAAAATTAGCTCTAATAAGGTCTCTAAAGAAAGGAAACTAATGGTCATATAACTACATTCTGGGCTGTAAGGATGGAGAGAACAGTCGAAGGTAAGAGCTGTAGAGGAAGACAGAGATTTTAATATATGAAGCAGATAATTGAGGACGTGGGTTGTAAGGCGTATGTTGATATGAAAAGGTTAGGGCAAGATAGGAACGGATGGACAATTGCATCAAACCAGTCTAAAATCTGTTCCACGATTAAGTATGTTATCTTTTGAATGCGACGAGGAAACTAAATCCGTTGCTTCTCGCTTCTACAGGACGAATCCAATATATGTATTGAACTGTTTTTTGAGCAGGACAACAGCAATCAACTGTGCATTCAAGTGCGTTATCACCAAGAACTAATCAAGATGGTGGGTAGGCCACTGGTTTGTTTTGAAATCAACGTTTCTACAGTGCATTTGGTGGCGAGTCATATACAATTGTCGGAAGGGAACTTAATTCTCGATGGCTCGCCTGCTGTGTTTGGGAAGGGTAAGCCTAGTCTGATTGTGCGGGCTCCAGGTACCATTCAATGACGTTCATCTACACAATACACTATTCAGTCAACTGCGAACATAACACAATAATTAAAAGCAGATGAAGTGAAAATATTGACGACCTTATCTGCGAAACAGAATTTAGTACGACTCCTACCAGGAGTACCCAATCAAACTACGGAGAGAGGGACATCAAAGTAAAACATATAAGCAACTGTGCTTAGATGTGTAAAAGCATTATTAAAAAATCAGAAATTTTAATGCGACGAGACCATATGTCACCCGTCGGTAAAACCAAAATTTGTAGTCAGACACAGAGTATCCGGTGGTGGGACGCATCGCGAATTCACCTGAGCCAAGGGTAGAAATATTAGCGCACTCGAAACAAAATAAAGTAAATGTTGTACATATTGTATAAATTGTAAAATTTTGGTAAATTAGAGTAAAATATTTTTAAGATCGCGTCAGAATTGAGCCGTCTGGCGACGTTTCGGAAGCTTGCACTGCTTCATTGTCAAGCCCCCGCTTAACATTACTAAAGTCTGCCGCACGGTAGTAGTCTTGACAATGGAAGCAGTGGAAGCTTCCGAAACGTCGCCAGACGGCTCAATTCTGACGCGGCTTGAAACCCGAGAAGTTTTTATCAAGCATTGCCGCCGCGAAAACGTACATAATTATCTATTTTTAAGATGTTTATATTTCCTAAATTATGTAAATTTTTCATGTATTGTGTAAATTTACTTCAATATACCTGACTAAGCTATTCCTGATTTCTGTCAAAGAATGTATATACAAACCAGCCCTACTTCTCTATTCATGTGAGTTCTCTATGCGTTTTGAACCATCAATTGAATAAGAAACGACTATCGTAAGAAATGTTGCAATGTTTTCCGCATCAAAATTTATAGAAATTTGAATGTGATAGTTTTTTAACTCTCTGACAGACAGCAGAATAGAAATTTGAAGCATTTCGTGATTTAAAAGAAGAGATGATGTTAGGTAGGGTGAAAGGAAAATGGGAGTAATGTTAAAAAGTAGTTGTCAAAATAAGAAAACAACTACATGCTCCCAGTCACTAACACTTGGGAGACGTGTACAACCTTGCATTGTCAAGGCAACAGGCGTCTGTCGAACCAATACCAGGCACCATCCTTCACAAGTGATTACCGCAACACACGGAGGTGGAACAATATCTTTATGCTGTCCAAAGAGGTCAGAGCATTGAATTTCTAGAGGCTGTGACTTCAGAGTGCCTGCGGTCTCATTAGTGTTTGTAAAGTCGGGTAAAGCGAAATTTATTGTGACGTGTGGGAGAAAGGGTTTGTGTTTTGAAGGTGGTTAATACGCAGATACTCCTACAGTATTATACTTTTTGCTATTGAAATTACTTGCCTCATTTGCACTGAAACAGTTACAAAAAACAGTGTACGGGTTTCAGTATCCTCCAATAACCGGAAATACGTTATATTATTGCAACAAAATATTTTAAAATTTCACATCTATCTCAATAAGAAGTTATTTCCAAATTGTTAAAACCGCTATTTGTGGTGTGTGTGACGAATGTCCTGAGGCATTATTTCATGACTTTGATACGCCGTAGTATAAGAATGATTATTTTTTCTGATAATATTAATTATCACAAGATGGAAGCCAAGTAAATAAGTGGAAGATACTCTTGGACTAAACCTACGGACTGTTTCGAAACGCTGAGGTTCTATCTCGTTTCAGTCATTCCAGTAGGATTAGAAAATAAGGAGTTGGTAAGAAAATTGTGTGTAATGTTCGTTGCTGGAACCGACGTAGAGTTGCAGTTGTGTGATTGCTTTCGGCTTAGTGTCTGATGTGATTGCATTGATGTGTTGCAGTGGGAGCTGGTTTGTGACAAGGACTACTACACGACGGTGGCGCTGGTGTTGCTCGGCGTGGGCGGCCTCATCGGGAACTACATTTTCGGCTACCTGCAGGACAGGTCAGTGGAAACTGATGTGAACTGGGTTTCAGTAGAGTGGTGTGAATCTAGCGATCGATTTCGGAAAAAGTTTACACAACTTAAAATCGTATAGCCTATCTTAAATTCTGCATTATATCTTAAATTGAACAAGAAATGATAAATCGTTCGAATCGAGAGCTTATATGCTTCCAGATTACAATGCATCGCAGATAAACACACTTTCCAAAGACCACTGTGTAATACTGTTAAACACGTTTTGAATTCCGTTAATATCTTCTTTTTTTGATAGCTAATATCGGTTATCTATTTCTTCAATTTTCCAAAATACAGTATTACGTTAGACTATAGAAAAAACTAAATCAGCGCTACATCAAATATTAATATTTCAGTTAGCGTAACGAAATTGTGTAATTTAATGTACTGTGTACGTTACAAAGACAAAACATTAAAAACTTTCATATTTTGCTTCTAGATGAAGGGTCGTGGTGACGCTGCTACAATGTCAGCCTTGCATAAACCATGCTCAGAGTCCAACCTTGCACATCAGAAATTTCTTGGATTTGCTTGCATTTTACGATATTCGACTGTAGCAAAGTGGGAACTACAAATTTTCTTCTTAACATCAGTAATAATCATTAAAAATGCTATTGTGGATACGGAAAAGTAACATAGTGTAAATGCGTTTACAACCAAAGAACGAATTAGAAATTGTTGCCCGTGGATGACGTTTGGATTGTAAGCCATAATTTATTCCAAGTAAACGAAATATAAATCCAGAATAATTTCCACCGATTTTTGCATCAAAAACGTCGTATGAATAAAAGCACGGAATCCCAATTTTTTTCATCACACGTTCTGTCCAACCTACGAGGGTAATGGAAACATAAAAAGTATCTATTTAATCAAATTCTGATCAATTTTCATGGGTCTGAAACCAAACTCAAATAATGAGACGTGAAATAATCAGAACTAGAGAAGAACGTGGAATCAGTGGCTACATTGCATGGACTGTGTTCAACATAACACTGTAAGTGATTTGTAATATTACTCGCATGGTTTGATGCAAAACAAATAGTGTATTATTGCGAGGAACATTAAGTATTCTATGTCGTTACTATTTACCCTCTTCATTATATTTATCAAAAGTTTAACATTCAAAGCACGTATTTGAATATTATGTAATGTGTTTGTTCTACTTTTTAATACGTTATATTAACTTGAACATGGTAATTACGAATAAAAGTAATTGCAGTACCCGTTGGGGCCAAGGCCTTTCTTGTTGCTATGGTATTTCGTTCAACTAACGTCTACAAGAGAACTGGTAAGTAATGCATTTAGATGTGTCTTCCTACAAAGCGACAGTGACAAATAGGAAGTATCAATACCCTGAAAATAGCCTCAGCTGTGTTTGGCAAATAAAACTCGAATATTTCCATTGACCAGCCAGTTCTACGACGGAACACATATCAGTTAAAATACAACTGAAAATTAGGTGCGTTCTGTCATGCAGTATTCGCTGCAGGTGTCCTAAAACTGGTGGCTATTACATAGTGAGGCGAAGTATTCCAATAAAAAAGTTAATAAAAGCGAATATTAGCAGTGCAAAATGACTCGCTGTTTGTATCCTCCAGAAGTAAAGACGGGTTTTAAAAAAGCAATCATCTGAAATGTGACAGTGTAGGGCGTAACAATTTCAATACGCCGCGTCGGTGAGTACATCACAACTAACAGCGACCGAGCGTGTTGGTGAGTCGTGATGCTCTCTGGAGGACGCGGGTTCGAATCGCCGTCAGACCATTCAGTTTTGGGATTTGTGTTTTCCACGCTTCCCCAAAATCTCTTCAGGCTAATGATTCCTTCAAAAAGGGAATAACCTAATTCGGAAAAAAAGGTTGAAATGAGTTATAACTAACTGTTATGAGTTACGTCACTGAAGCAATCCCAAGTTTCAAATCATTACATAGTTTCGTTGCAACTGTATAGACTTATTATGTTGTATGTCTGGAAAGTGAATTGTTTGATCTAGATCTGAAACATGGTACAAATATGTGTGAAACGGATGACTCAAGTCCATTACTTATTGTACCATTTACAAAGGAAATCAGGCCCTCTTCTGTCGCTGGACTCTAGCACACAAACTAAATAAGTTCACCTATGATGTATTTTTTTTTTTTTTTACTATCTCATCGTTTAAAAGATCGTCAAGGAGAGGACTTCGATATTTTTTACTATTCAGAGACAAGAGTGGTTGCCAAAGTGACCGATTTTTGACCATTTTTGCTACAGGTTCTATCTAAAAAATTTTGTTAGACGATAACTCGAAATTTTTCGTATCCCATATTTAAGAGACGAGGACTACGAACATTTAAATCTAATATCGTTGGTAAGTTGAGAGAAAAATATCCCGTCACACGTTGTATTGGACGTGTCAGAGGTAATCACGGCGAACACTTCTGGCCTCTATCAATCTCCAGCATGCCAAGAACAGCGCTCAAATGGAACTGACACAAACCTTCTCATCTGTTAGAAGTCACGCTGATACGATATGCATTTCAACTCCTCACTCTCAGCGCTGCACGAAGTTCGGAACCCTATTGAAATGCGACCAGCAGTTCGTTTGTGAATCAGCAACAAACAAACAAAAATTTATACAGCGTTCGATTTGTCTTCTGTATGTGATTAGTGGTGCCTCACACTCACTATCTGAAAAATATCGATTTGCTGGTTTTGTTTTGTTTACAGTTTTAATATACAGTAATCAAAGACTTGAAAATTGGATTAGTGGTAAGGGAACCTTGCACTATCAGGGTTTCAGTTCTCTAATGATCTAAACACATCTTTCACATGTGGTAGGTGTGACGGCGATCTCGCGCCACACACATTTTTGGGTTAGGTTGCGGACACAGTTCCTTGTTTCTGCAATGGTCCCCACGTTCTTGCACGTGGTACTAAGTAACAGTATAACTATTATAGTTCCATCATGAAGAAATGCATTCTGAATTTAAATTTTTAATATAATTTCATTCATTTGCCTACCAAAATCATTATTTTTGTTTGAAACTACAGTATTGTCCCCTTCAAAGTAGTTCTCGGCGATAGCAGCGCTTGAAGTATTCATCTGGTAGGGCTGTTAACTGGTCGGTCACAGACTTTTGAATGTTCTCCAGAATTCCAAAATGACGTAGTTTTAAGACATATTTCAATTACGGGAAAAGGAAAAAGTCACAAGGAGTTAAATCGAGTTAATTTGGGGGTTGAGAAACAACAGGAATGCATTTTTAGGTAAAAAATTAACAGAAGGAAAAAGTTGTGTGACACGGGGCATTGTCATCATGAATCATCCACTTGTCTCCAGTGTCTGATCTCACACGAATTACTCTTTTCCCGAGACTTTCAAGGACACCTTCGTAAAACACTTGGTTGACAGTTTGTCCTGGAGGAACAAATTCTTCATACACGATACGCCAACTGTAAAAAAAAAGAAAATCGGAATTGTTTTGATCTTTGATCTGCTCATTCAACATTTTTTCGGTCTAGGACTCTAGGAGATGCCGGAGTGTGCCACTCTTTGCTTTTCCGCTTTGTTTCAGGATCGAACTCATCACCTGTGATCACATGATTCAAGAATTCTAGGTCATTGTCAATCCTCTCACGAAGATCAACACACACTTTTCTTCGATTGGCCTTCTGTTCAGTTGAGAGGTTTTTTGGCAACATTTTTTTTTAAATTTATTTATTGACATTCGGTTATGTAACCATACAGCCATCACTTGTAACATGATTCATTATGTTTAACTAATAACATGTTTGATTATACTCATTACTATATTGCATCTGTTAATTATTGTTATACTTATGCTACTTACCATTTTGATTATATTGGTTACAATTTTAAATAGAACTTATCTAATCGTAATTACTTTCAGGTATAAAACCGAATCGCTGTAGCAATTGATACAATTCGTTTTGAAGTCATTTTGCAGGTATACGTGAGGCAACACCGACATTGGTATTCATGAGTCAAAATTATTATTTTATTTTGTTCACGTTCGGTTATATGACCATACAGCCGTGAATTGTAAGATAATTCATTATGGTTAATTATTTACAGGTTTGATTACACTATTTACAATCTTGCTTATGCTAATTATAGTTGTACTTAGGCTACTTACAGTTTTTATTATACTGATGACAATTTCAACTCATACTTATCTGCTCGTAGTTACAAACTTTTTTTTTTAATGGCTTTCGGCGGCTAAGGCCATTCAGCCAGCTCAATGTGATCATATTTTAGCTTCCAGTGAACAATTAGTCATCCAGTGTACATCGTATCTTTCTATGTATGGACACCACAGGACGGACAGGACATTCACACAGACACACAACACTTAACATCCATGCCCGCGGCCGGATTCGAAACGGCGACCTTCGGCACGTGGCCCCTACGCTACCGAGGCCGGCCAGTTATAATCTTTCAGGAATAAAACAGAATTGTAGTCATTTATACAATTCATTTTATGCTTATTGACATTTTTATTTACCGATGGTGAGGTCTTAGATTTCTATATTTCCATTTTTTAGGAATCTAATAAGGCTGTTGTATACTGCTTTGTCATCACTAACTAGGAGTAGGATTAGGTTGGTAGGGAGAGGGATTCCTATGTTGACTAATTCCTCGATCATGGTATCCTGGGCCCGTTTAAATTTTCTACAGGAAAATATGTGGTTGGTGTCTCCTATAGTCTGATCTGAACAGTCACAGAGAGGAGATTCCCTCAGACCTCGTCGATAGAGGTGGCTGGGGAATCTTCCGTGGTTGAACCGCAGCCTGGAAATCATTGTTGTTAGTCGTCTGCTTGTGATCCATTTATAAAACCAAGGTTGAGGTGGAATAGTTGGTTGTATGCTTCCATAGTGCGAAGCTTTGGTGGTTAGAGATGTTCTCCATTCTTCTTGCTATTTTTCTTTGGCTCGTTTTTTGATTGTGAGAATTATATCTGACGTCGGGAGGTTCATATCATCTTTAAATCCGTTGAGGATGGCCTGTTTTGCTAAAGTATCCACTTGTTCATTGTATTTTATACCTTTGTGAGCTGGAACCCATAGCAGGTAGGTAGTGATTCCCCGTTCTTTACTGCTTTTTATTTGTTTCCTAATTTCTAAGATTGTCATTGGGAGGTGATAATTCCACGTGTTGTTATGTAGCCGTTTTAAGACACTCATGGAGTCCGTTAGTATGATGCTTTTGTCCGCTTGGATCATTTGGATATACTTAACCGCCTGCAGTATGGCTTTCGCTTCAGCTGTGAAAATAGATGTTTCTTCATGTAGCGAGAATTGAGCTGAATGATTAGTGTTGGGGCAGAAGAAAGCTGCTCCTACTCTGTTTTCCTCGCAATTCTTTGAGCCGTCTGTGTAAATTTTAACTGTGTTTTTCCCTATCTCTGCGAGGAGTCTATTTAGTTTCTGGATTAAGGTTGGATTTGTGTCTCCTTCCAGAAAGTGAACGTGGATTTCTTCCAGTCGAAGTTCGTATTGTTCTTGAAAGATGGGGTGTATGTCGTAAGAAGCTACTTTATATTTAGACCAAAGTTTGTAAGCATTTAGAAGCGGGAGCTTGAGTCGGCTCTTTCCTTTGTTCGCTGGTGGATATTAAGTACCAATTTTTCCATTATGAATTTTTCCTCAAGATATGATCGTCGTATATGAAGGGGAGGTTCTCCTGCCTCCACTAATAGGGCGTTAATTGGGGTTGAGCGTATTGCCCCGACACAAGCTCTTAGGCAAGCTGCTTGAAGTCTATCTAGTTTTTTGAGGGCGTCCTTCCTAGCGTATTGGTAAAACATGGAACCGTATTCTAATAGCGATCTAATTAGTGTTCGGTAAAGTAGTGGGAGCGTTTTTGGGTGGGAGCCCCACCAAGTACCTAACACCATTCTTATTATATTTAGTCGGGAATTTGATTTTGCTATCAGCTGATCGATATGCTGGGACCAGTTAAGGCGGCTGTCCAGTAACATTCGCAAGAACCGTGCTTGTTTCTTAACTGAGAGTTTATATGGACCTATTTGGATATTGTCCGAGTCGTGGGTGATTTTTCTCTTTGAAAAGTAGACTACTGATGATTTTACCGGTGAAAGTTCAAAACCATTGGTGTGTAGCCATTTGATGAGGGCTGTAATTGCCTTGTTCAATAGGTTACTTCCTGTTGTGACACATCGTTGGCATATATAACCACGTCGTCTGCAAATTGGAGTGAGATAATATTCGTAGGTATGGAGTATATTATATCACTTATGTATAGTAAAAACAGGATTGGGCTGAGGATTGCTCCTTGAGGTAACCCTTGATTAACAATACGCGGTCCTACTCGATTTTTCTTTGAGCTGACATAGATTATCCTCTCCGATAATAGGGAGAAGAGTCCTTTCACAAGTTTCATCGGTACCCCTAATATCTCCAGTTTGTGCATCAAATGAGGGATTCTGACGTTGTCGTAAGCTGATTGGATGTCTAGGAAGACCGCTACGAAATATTGCTTGTTGCAGAATGAGAGGTAAATGTCCGACGTCAAGATCGCTAGGTTGTCTAGTACGCTTTTCCCCTTACGAAATCCGAATTGTGAGTTGGGAATCAGGTTGTTCGCCTCCACCCACCATTCTAATCTGTTCTTGATGAGACGTTCTAGTGTTTTTTCTACACATGACATTAATGATATCGGTCTGTACGTTGTCGCTTTGGTGGGTTCTTTTCCTTGTTTTAATATTGGAATGATAACCTGAATTCTCCATTCCGCCGGAATAGGTTCTTTCATCCAAATTTTATTAAAGATGTTTAGAAGTCTCTGCAAGTCATCTGGAGGCATGTTTCTTAGTATAGCGTAATGGATTGCATCTATTCCAGGCGAAGAGTCGGAGGATCGCTTTAAGGCTTGTTGTAGTTCTGTCATGGTAAATGGCGTGCATAGTTGGTGGTCCGATGCTTCCTGCGGGTTTAGCGAGAAGTTGGAGTCCTCCTCCTGGACTGTGGAAGGAGCGATTCTGTCTGCAATGTCTTCAAGGGTTGTTGTACTGCTTTTGGGGGTCTCGTTGTTGAAACAATTATTTTTAAGCTTCCTAATCGTGGACCAAACAGAAGAGATATTCGAATCCTTCCCCAATGTTTCACAGAATTTTATCCAGTTTTGACGCTTTTGCGTTTTGAGCGTTCTTTTTGTTCGTGCGTTAATTTGTAAATAAGACATATAGTGTTGAAGGTCAGGGTTCTTTCTGTATAAGTTAAGAGCTAGTCTTCTTTGGGCTATTGCTTTCGAAAATGTTGGGTTCCACCATATTGGTTGGCGATTTTGCTTGGCGCTTTGGTAGTCTTTTCGTTGAATAGATTTGTCTGCTGCCTCTGAAATCACATTTGTCAGTTTTTTATAGCTCTCGTTTCCCGTAGATTGTTCTGTGATACCTCTGGAAATTTGTTCAATTCGTCTCCTGTATTGGGACCAGTCGGCTCTATTGACGTTCCATCTGATTGTTGGATGAGCTGTAGTTTCTTTGGTTAGTGGGCATCAGATATTTAAAAGTATCGGATAGTGGTCAGATCCCAATGAATCACTGAGCACTCTCCATGTCGCTATGGTTGCCAGATTGGGGGAGCAGAGAGTTAGGTCCACTGTGAGTTGGATCTTCCTGGTGATGGGACCATTGTTCGGCTGCCGTCGTTTACTATTACCAGATTGTTGTCTTCTGCCATATCCTTAACTGTCGATCCTCTCAGGTCGTTGTAGTGACAGCCCCAGCTCTGATTATGTGCGTTAAAATCGCCGGCCAGAATCATTGGTGAGTTTATTTGGCCGATAAGATTTGTCCAGTCGTTTGGAGTGATTTTTGTTTTTGGGCAGCAATAGATGGAAATTATGTTGACTGTTGACTGGGTGGTTCGTATCCGTATTGCTACTGCTTGGAAGGGTTCGTGTGGAATATTCTGTTGCACCAATATCGCCACTCCTCCTCTACCGTCCAGTCTGTCATTCCTGTACACCTTGTAGGATTTGAAACTGACCTCTCTATTTGGTTTGAACCATGTTTCTGACAATATGGCTATGTCGACATTGTTTTGAGTGAGTGCTGAAATTAGGCTTTCTCTGTTCGCCCAAACTGATCTTCCGTTCCATTGTAAGATACTTAGATATTGGGATACCGTGGTGTTGTTATTTTTCTTATCCATTGTTATTACTTCTTTGGATGCTTTCTTATTATTATGTTAAGGGCTCCTTTTGTTCTAGTTGTTAGGTTGAGTTGTTCCAGGATGGGGTTGAGCTTCTATTATATATTGATCCTGAGAAATTGGAGGGCCCTGAGAGAAGTCCTTTAATGTAGTGGCAATAAGGTCTCTGATATTATGTGGTAAGTTATCGGAGAATGCCATTTGTACGATCACTGTGATCAAGTTTTGTATCTTTTCTACTAGATATTCGTTTGCTGTTTGGGCGTTTTGGCTATAGGGATTATTAGTACTTGGGAATGCTGGTTGGGTTGGTGCCCTCATAAGAAGTTCATGCGGAACCTGAGAAGAATTTCTGTGGGTAGTTCGTTATGTGTCCCTAGGTGGCCAGTTATAATCATTACCCTTGTTGTCTATTCTGACCGTTGGTTTCTGTTGGCGGGGTGGAGGGCCTTCTGATCGATTTTAAATCTTTAGAGGGGCTGTTGGTGGTGGGTTCAGGGTATTCTGAACTGTGGTTGGAACTTTTATAACTTTGTTTGTAGCTCTAATCATAGAAGGGTTGGTTGCTTGATTATAAAATGTTCTCTCTCTATTCTGTGTCAAATGTTCGGCTGTTATTGTGGCATAAGTTTTTTGTTCGATGCTTGCTAGCGCCTCCTGGTAAGATATCCCCTCGTAAACTCTTTTTCTATTTATCTGTAGTTGTTTTTGGTACTGAGGGCAGGTGCGATCAATGGAGAGATGGGGCCCGTCACAATGGGCACAAGTAGGTGGTCCTGAATTTTTACACTCTTTGAAAGGGTGGTTTACAGAACAATGGCTACATCTAGGTTGACTCCGACATTGTTTACTAAGATGACCGTACCTCAAAAATTGGAAACATTGAAGGACCGAAGAGATGTACGGTTCTTACTCCATGGATTATGACGTATTCTGGACGGCGTTGCGCTTTGAAGGTAATTGCACAAACTGGGAAGGGTATTCTCTGGTCTCTATCGGTATCACTTGTATTTTTGGTGAATCGCCTTATTCATACTACTTGAACGTCACATCTTATCACTTCCGTTATCTATTCTTCCGTTGGTGAAATGTCTACATTTCTTATAATGCCTTGGCGGGTTGTTAAGGAAATGGGGATGTAAGCTTCAATGTTGTGCATAGGGAGAATTTTGCTTTGGGCTGGGGCGTTAGCACTTGGTCCGGAAATTGTCTCGATTCTAATGCGGTTTCCGCCTGACTTAGTAATGTTCACTATGTTTTTGGTTACTAGTTCGCCTTCTTGGTGGATCAGCTTGCCGACTGCCATGGGATGTAGTCTACCAACGTTGCTCACTTTGCTTTCTACAAAAACGATATACGGGCCACCGTCATACCATTCATATTTGTTCGCTATTTTTACCACTGGCCCAGCGCTTGGTCGTTGATCACTTACCGCAGTCGGTACTGGGGTAGTGTTGCTTCCTGTTGCCGGTGCTGCTGCGGTGAGCTGCTGATGCTGGTTTCTGCCAACTTCCACCCTTGGAAGTTTTTCAGAGCTGTCGGCTGCTGTTGTGTTGTCGATGTCTCGGAGCAGGCGCTTGTTCGACTGCTTTTGAAGAGGCATTTCTTCTTCTGATGATGGTAGCACTTTTGTGGAGTTGTCTAAGTTTAACACTGTGTTCAACGCTTCACCGACTACCTCTCCTATGTTGGAACCTATACCGTTCTCGTTAACTGCATTACCAACAAGGAGGCCGATTGGGCCCCCTTGTCCATAATCTCCACGAAACATGGTGGAGATTATGTTATCTGTAGAACTTAGATTGTCGCTGTTGCACTTGTAGTTAAATTTAGTAGTCACTCTTGGTTCACGTAAAAATATTTGCACCTGTTACTCGTAAGTTGTCTGCAGAACTTAATGTGGCGCACTCAACTGTAAATAAGCTTCACTCGCTGACTGATTGAAATTAAAATTACTTACTCAAAAGCTGTTCACCGTAGTAAACTATTTCACTCACTAAAACGAGAATAATCGAATGAATATAACGTTTTTGGAGCGACAGAATACAAAGCGTGTTGCTATATAAACAACCAGAGATAATGTTGTGGCACCATTTTGGTAATAACTTTTCGCACGTCCAAATCGTCTGTCAAAAATTGATGTATGGTGAAAGTGTTTAAACGTAACTGTTCACTCATCATCCTTATGTTAAATCACGGTCTCATCTCACAACAGCACTCACACATTCAACATTTTCGTCGGTTTTTGAAGTTGAGCGAGGTTGATCTTCAACGTGTTCTCGGCCTTCCAAAAATGATTTGTGTTAGCGAAAACTTGGACTCTTGGTAAAAAATGTTCCGCATATGCCTGTTCCAACTTTTCAAAGGTCTTTCTTGCTGATTCCCCAAGTTTAACACAAAACTTGACTGCACAATGTTGCTCTAAATTCCGATGCTCCATTTTCGTAACACACACCAAAAGCACAACTTCACTGATGGCTCTGTCAAAAATAATGTGTTAGCTGAACGGAGTTGAAACTCGGGCTGAGCATGTTGATGGGATGCCTAGCACACACCGGTCAATCAATTGCCTCAAAAAGTTTAGATAAAATACAGACAACTTTATTTTTGCTGTAGAGATTTTTATAAGTTTTTTTGATGGATTTCATTATTTCTGAGGCTTATTAATAACTGGTAGAAAACGTTTTGCTTTAGGATACGGCTTATGCATTTGCCCAATTTTGATTTTTTTTTAAAGTTTTGTTTTACTTTTGGTCATGAATAGAGGAAGGTCAGAAAATAGATCTAATTTAACACAACTTTCCTTGGAAGCTAAAAGAAAATTCTTTTTGTATGTATGAAGAATACAGAATATAACTAAGATACAGTTTTTTTTTCGTGGCTTTGCGGTTCGGAAGAAAGTTTAAAAAAAGTCTCATTTTAAGTGGGAACTTGCATGGGACGCCCGCTAAATTGAGCACGCACTAGTGGTGACACACAAATGCGTCACGACAATTCACACTCCCCCACAACCAGTGTTTTTTTTTATTTTTATTTTTTTATTTGCAGGGTTTCACATAAACAGAGTTACAAACATCAATAGCAAGTGGAAATATCAACATTATTCAACACTGCACAGGAACCAATCACCGCAAACGTAACAGGACAGTGGTAGCAGAAGTATGTGCAAGAAAGTCCTAGACACCGAGATTACATTTATTCCCTTTGATAGTGTCACCGGAGTTGTTCAAAGCTTCCACAGTGACTTTAGAGAGATGCACCAAGTGTTAGCGGAGACAGTCACATGCATTGAATTTACTTGCATTGATAAGGGGCAGTGCAGATGAATCTAGCAAACCAGATGAATTTCAGAATAACAGGTGTTTCACACACAACGAATTCCTTCACAAATAAATAAAATCAAAGCTTCTTAACCCCTGGAGACGGTCGGGGATTGCTTCCTGTGGAGAGCCACAGCCAGTTCTGAATCTTCTTCATGCCCCCTCATCTTCTATTTATGAGACCCTTCATGTCAGGGTGATGCTATTTTCTGGGAAGGTATATAAGTATGTTGAACATTGTCCTATTACACACAGGAGCTGAGAAGTAAATAACTTAGTGAATCCGGTAGACGAAAAGTTTGAAATCAGCTTGCTTTCTGTCCATTTCGTTAAATATATTAGAATATGATTAACGGAATACAGGTTCTATATAAAAATATCCTGGGTAGCATATCTATCTATTCCAGATACTCGTAACATAAAACAAAGCTTTGGCGATTTAAACAGTGGAGATGCAGACGGAAATGAGCACATGTTGTCAAACGGCTCACTAGACTATGGGAATAATAATTTACCGCCAGAGAAACTAAATCTCTTTAAGCTCTCAGATCTGCAGTTTATCTCAAG
This sequence comes from Vandiemenella viatica, assembly GCA_031002005.1. Taxonomy (NCBI): domain Eukaryota; kingdom Metazoa; phylum Arthropoda; class Insecta; order Orthoptera; family Morabidae; genus Vandiemenella; species Vandiemenella viatica. The sequence goes on along the minus strand of JARYHS010008074.1, from coordinate 9,991,021 downwards.
ACACACACTGTTCATTTTTTATCTGGCACAAAACCAGAAAACACTATAAAGCACGCAAAAACAGCACTGCCTCACTGAAAGCAATTCACAGTTTGACAGGTGACTAAATGGGAAATGGTTCGGTGCGTCTCAAATTGAATTATAGCAAAATTATTTGATGGTTCATGACAGTTCATTAATGTCTTTGTGTCCTCCCCCTTACCCGTTAAAGGACACATACTGTAACCTCAAATTCGATGCAAGACGCACCAACCTCTGGCTCACAGCCCCATTTCACAGACGCCGCCTCTATCCTCTCGCACTTGAAATCCTGTGCCTCCTAAAACTGAAGAAAATACCATAGCTTACGAGCACCCTCTAGACTGTTACGATTATTGAAAACACGAGTTTTGATAATCCTTGGCACTGTGAAATCAGCATACGGGTTGATAATATAACAAACCTAGCAGCCACAGGGTAGTGGGTTTCATTTACATCTACATCTACATATATACTCTGCAATTCACAAAATTGTGGGTGACAGAGGGTGCTCAGCACCAAAGCTAATCTCTTTGTTGTGCTTTCCAATCCCTAATGGTACGAGGGAAAAAAGAATTCATATAAGAATCATTGCGGCACCTTATTTCTCTAATCTTATCTTTCTTGTCATTCCGACTCAAATAGGTTGGTGGAGGAAGTATTTCACTACACTCAAAAGTGAAGGTGGGAGTATACATGTTTACCAATAACTTTAAACGAAACTTGCGTCGTCTATCTACAAGAGACTCCCAACCTAGTCTACTAATCAGTTCTGTGACGCTTTCATAAGGACTGTAGCAAGCGGTCACGAATCGAGCGGCTCTTCTCTGTACTTTCTCTATACTTTCGATCAACCCCTTACGAAACGGGTCCCAAATGGCACAACAATAGTCCAAATGTGGACCCACAAGAGATTTGTAAGCTATCTCCTTTGTTTGTTCATTACAATTGTTCAATATTCGACCTATGAATCGCAGCCTAGAATTTGCTCTACCTACTAACGAATTAATGTGTAAGTCGCATTTCATGTTCCTTTGTACTGTTACTCCCAAATATTTCATAGAATTGACCATATCAATAACTGAATTGTTTAAGTCGTATTTCTGAACAATTGGATTCTTTTTGTTAGTTATGCTCATTGTCTTGCACTTTTTACAATTTAGCGTAAGTTGCCACTCAGCGCACCATGCCAAAATAATATCCAGATCACGCTGAATTTCTAAGCAATCGGCCAAATTCCTTACTTCCCTATAAATAACCGTATCATCAGCAAACAATCTAAAAAAGACTTTTCACTTTGTGTCCGAGATCGTTTATAAAAATTAGGAAAAGAAATCAAGATAAAATTTACCATGGAATATCATTTTAAATTCCTGTGTATCTTAATTTTCTCTTCTTACACACCCGTCAAACTGCCATTTCATGAAATCTAATAGTTTACGGTGTAAAACTCAGTTCCTTTTGGGTAGTGTTCCACCCAGCGAACCGCAGACAAGCAGAAAATACGGCCGTTCCACACTAACAGTGATATCCCTGATAATTTTTGTACCACAGCAAATATGTACTTGTTCGGTATTTTTTCTGCTTGGCACATCGGTAAAATTGTCGTTTGAATAACTCTATGTGTACAAATTAGCGCGGTAAAGGGGCTGAGCGTCACAGAAAACATCGGCTGGAGCTGCTGTATCAGCTTGGGACTTAAAGTGCAGGTCCGACTGTACAGTACACATTGAGCACTCTCAACGTCCCCATTTTGCCTGGCAACTATCAACCTGTTATGCAACAGTCTACACAGATACGTCATAAATCTTTGAGACAGCCTGAATGTTTTCAGTATCCAGACAAGCATCGGGCTGATCTGTGTTTCTTTGAACGTTAAGCTTTTTCTGAACTATAATGGGAGAGGCGATAGTAAATGATTTTCTAACCACTGTTCAAGATAGGATTTAACCATTTTTCGGGTACATTTCTCACTACCATACATCATTGTCAAAAAATAGATGTCAGAGAATATTCCACCCATGGTAGGGCTAATGTTTTCAAAATACTGTCCAGCACAATTTTCCCCGATTCCACACCCGTTTCAGATGTCTTCTTAGATCTTCTGATCATATCAATAGTAGGAATGTTTCTTTATTACAGGTAAAGCATAAACACTTTAAGCCATTAAATTTTTAACAATCCAAATAATTCATTTTAAGAACGGTCAATTTATTAATTATACTAGGGAACGAAGACTAGGACAAATCTTAGGCAATTTCAAAAACCGATATCCAAACCAAAATATGTTTTTGCTGCAGTTTTGTGTGGAAATTATAACTGGACGCTTGTTCCGAAAACACAGCAGAGCGTCTCTCGTGCATCAGGTGAGCTCAAACATCAAAGAAAAAGAATGATGCTGAGAAAACTCTGCTTCTCACGCCAGCAGACAGTATGCAAACAAGTGTTTCACAGCGTCCGTATGAATAACGCATTACATTAAGAAGAGCGGCCGTTTCTTTCCAGGCAGAAATTGCAAGGAGCATAAACTTACATCATGCCTTCATCGCCTGTGTTTGCAGTCGGTAAAAAATTTAATTTTTCGTAAATTTTTGTTCTTTATTTTCAAGACACAATCCTTTTACAAAACTTGCTTTATTGCAAATATCTGTGTTGCGTTGTTGTGACTTAATATTCTAAAATCATTTGTAGTCATTTAAAAATAAATAACAGCACTTTACGATAACTACTGACATAACAAGATGTTATTTAGTGTTCTCAGGACTTAAAGACTAAGCGATTTATTACAATTTCAAAGCTACTGAACTAGCCGAAGTTACTTTCAGAATGTCGCAGAATTATAGTGATTCCATTGTGCGTGAAAAGTGCCCTTATGTCGTATGCTGCCGGCACTGTCAGCTACAGTGAATATTGTTCGGTCGAGCCCCCCCCCCCCCCCCCGCTTAATAGTTACGATTTTCTATTTGCGTGTACTGCACCTCTATCCCTCTACCTTGGTCGCCGTAAACTCACAGAATAGAGGAGACCTGGAGTTTTACGAGGAACCTGAACTACTATCCGTTTTGGCGTACATCACTCGAAAAACAGCAAAGTTCTGACACAGTGAAAGTTCAGTTAAAGGACTTGTAGAAATTCCAGCTGAGACTGGGATTCAAACCGTGAACCTGCCGAGAGGAACACTAGTAACACAACACAACGCTCTAATAAACCACCATGATGAACTCTGCAGATGCTCTTTGTACATGACCATGCAATATGTGTATACAAATTTGTACTCTGTATAAGATATCAAAACCACAGGACGGATGAACTGTGGATTTTATTACACTGGAAGGAATAAACAAAGTGTCGCATGTGGAGCTCTTCTTTTTTTAATTTTGTTTGTCTGATACGTATAGGCGATACATTCACAGCAGTTGTTTATTACGTTTCAGTTAACGTTATCAAGGTACTCTACAATTTAATCAATTCGATTTTTTTTCAAAATTGTAATACTGGAAACATAATAGTGGATTGTTTTACAATTTTATTTTTAGTGACAGTAAAGTATAAAAATAAAATTAAGATAGGAGATTAAAATCGCTCCATATTTCTGTGTTCTATTTCTCGTTGCATTAGTCTGGAAGACCATTTACTTGTGAAAAATCAATAAAATTAAGTATTTCCTCAGCAACAATTTTTATAATTAGCCTTCTTCGTCTTGTAATTTCTCTGATGTCATAGTTGCCACGCATTGCTCCTCTGTCCATGGAGGAAGTAAATATATGGAGGAGAAATGACGTTAAATCTGTGACGCCGCCTATAAACTCTCGGCTGGTGGCGGCAGCGGCCATATTGCGAATCCATACAAATACAAAGTTCACATTGTGTTTGATGCTGTGATTATTTAATTTTCTTATGTGTATAAGTGTTTTGTAATGCCATCTTGTGTTGCATGAGGGACAAAGAATTTATCTATTATTGTCAGTGATTTCATGAGAACAATGTTAGTGACAGAACGTCTATCGCGATAGAAACTACTTCCAGCTATTCCCAATTAATCTTACGATGTATGGTAACAAGATAACTATTTTTATTCTGGTCTAGGCCACATTTCAACCTAACCACAAGTGGTAGTAATAAAACTGAAATATCCAATCTGTGTGTCCACCATGTAATTCATTGTGGCTTTGGCAGAATTAATTTTTGGTCCAGGCCGCGTCCCAACCCAGTCCCCTCAATTTGGAGACAGTATATCCCGCAAACTAAGCAAGATATCGAACAATTTTATTCTTTATTTTCGATTTTTTTCGTCGTGTTACATAAGAATATATCATCAAATTCGACTTTTGCGAAATTTTTCTTCTGCATTTCAACTCAAGAAACCTCACTTTTGAGACAGTATATCTCGAGAACTAGGTGAGATATGGAAAATTTTTAATCTTTATTTTTTATTTGTATCGTCTTTTTAAATAAGTATCCATTATCAAATTTGACTATGACCAAGTTTTTGTTCTGAATTTCAACTTAAAACATCTCACATTTGAGACGGAATATCTCGAAAACAAGCAGGATATATAAAAAAAATTATTCTTCATTTTTTATTTGTCTCATCGAGTTACATAATAATCCATCAGCAGATTGCGGCGTTACGTTTATCGTAGAGCCCCTTGAGGTTTTTGTACATATACCCCGTTTCTGTATGGATGCGACCTAGCCCCCCACTCCTCCTCCGCCCGGCGTTACTTCAATGCGTGGTGAAGGTCTCTAGCGCCATGCCTCTGTCGTCACTGTACCTACAATTTATCGTTGATTTCGAAAAACCGTGCATTCGTAGCGTACTTCACATACAGAAAACAAAGTTTGCTAGAAGTAATGTTGTGAGTCCGTAAAATTCCGGTAAGATGCGTTCCATAACAGTGAGTGTTAAAAGCTCGTGCAATAATGTGTTCACTCTGCTAATAATTCAATTATAGCAGGTTTTAGGATTCTGAGCTCGCGTATAGCTTTGTCATTGGCACTCATACAATCTGTAAACTCGTATATAATGATTCTGTTGAAAAACATTCCCTCATCTTTGCAACTATGTAGACGATAGGGCTGAAGAGCCAAGCCTTTAGGAAACACTTATTGGAAGTATGTTACAGATTGGAATTGAACCAAGTGCCACTCGAGTCATATTTTGGCTTCCTAGATACAGGAGTTAGGAATGTGAGGAAACAGATATTTCAGGTCTTCACCTAATATATGGATAGCAGCTGTTCATCAATATACTTCAATATCAATTGATTGGAAGAAGACAATTTAAGTCACTTTCACTAATGCAAACATTCCAGGGAATAAGCTTGAACACAAAGTTATGGATGCTCTCTGAGGGCACAGTAATATGATTGCGTAGACTTCAGAGATAGTTGTTTGTGTTATCTCGGTTCTCTGCGTGGAGACGCGTCGATTTATTGAAACCCAACGTTTCAGCCATTGTGCTTTCACTTTCATCCACGGACCGATAATTTTAATAAATCGTAGCGGCTCCACCCGGATGACGGAGATAATAAACACGGTTATACGATTACCACTTTTTGGTAAATGTTGCAAAATATTTCCCTTCGGCCATTAATTTTTGGCATTATTGAATGCAGATTGTGCGTTTTAAAAATTTAAAAAAATAGCAAAATAAAAAAAAAAAACTCACCAGGAGTCAATAACATTACGAGATCACCAGGGAAAACGGCAGCAAGCAAAACGGTGCGGTTGATATTACCTCACACAAAGCGGCCGCATAAAGAACTATCCGATGGCTAACACCAAAATCTGGATAACCGGTCGGAGATTTGGACTCACGCCCAGGCCCAAACTTTACCGCTTAAGCCGGCTACTCACTAGCGAGCTGTAACTGTAACTAACAGATACACTAACCACGTTCTATTGTGGACGCGTGAAGCGAACTTCGCTCTCGACGAACACCGAGCCGCCTCACTGAGCGTACTTACCAGCGAGCTGTAACTGTAACCAAACGGATACAGTTACGAGGTTCTAGTGTGTACGCTCACTGTAACCGTACCGACAAGCCGACTCTATCGGCAGTGTTCGTTTGGAGCTCCGCGATGTCGGACGACTTGCGCAGCATACTTACTGACCGAGGTTGGTGGGTGAACTGTTAGCGTTCTGGCCTCGCATTCGGGAGGTCGGGCATCCAGATTTGGGTTTTCCATGGTTTCCCCAAATCACTCCAGGCGAATGCCGGGATGCTTCCTTCAAAAAGGCCATGGCCGAATTCATTCCCGTTCCTCGTCCACAGTCCCATCCCGCCTCTAATGACCTTAGCTGTCGACGGGGCGTAAAGCAATAGTAAAATAAAAAAAAGCATACTTTCTTGCATATGCTTTACTGGATGATTATGAACGACCATGAAGATGGCGTATTCATGGAATGTATAGAGAAAGAAGTGATCTAATTCTTCTTTTAAGAAATCAACAAATGAGTGGTCATTACAAAAATTTCACGAGAATCTGTCCAACTGATTTTGAGTATCTAATGAACATTATTGGGCCCAAGAAACACTTCGTTCCGAGAAGCGGCGTCGATTCAAGGCAGATTAGCTGTGACGGCGAAATACTTAGTTAGTAGTGATTCTTTTACAAGTTTACAATATATTTTTTCGCATTTCCAAACAAGCCATAACCTGAATTGTCCCTGAAGTGTGCCAGGCGCTGATTGGAGCTTTGAAAGAATAAATCAAGGTAATCCTTAATTCAATTATAATAAAATAATAATGTAATTTTTTTAAAAAAATCATGCATAATTTTCATACATAATTTTCTAAACTCATATCTGATGAATACTCGCTATTGTTGCTGTACGGGGAGTATGGCGGGTTGTGCAGAGGAGTTTATTGGTTTTGATTTGGGGAAGAAGTGGAAATGCAAGTTATAATTGGATTAATAGTGGAGGAAGAAGCTGAAGGTGTGGAACTTGTGTAGTGGAGTAATAACCATAATTTTGTATTGAGTTATAATGTCCAAGATCAGCACGCATAATTATTTGAAATATTTAAAGTTGAATTGTATTTTTATTTCCTTGGTAGAGTTTTTAAATTTTTCCTGTATAAAATCAAAATCCTGTTTCGGTTTATCTGCCGAATATTTCAGTATTCCGAAAGCCTTTTTCAGCAATTGTAATTTCGGATCTGATTTTAGCTTTTTATTGAATGGTTCACGTAGTACAGCGTCATTGTGTTTTTGTGTTCCCATTGAGGTCCTCCACCTACAAATAATTTTTTTGTTTATTAATGATTAATAATAATTTAAATAATTTTAGTTATTTTAAGGTTTATTTAGCCTTGCAAAATTAAGGCTGCCAATCCTTGTGATTCCATAGGACACTGCTTTCGTGATAGGCTTCTATCAGCTGAAGACATTTATCTACTCATGACGCTTGAGGATACTGGTAGGTTCGCAGCGTGCAACAACCTTCACTCTCGACGTCCACGAGCGCAATGCGAGCGCCCTTTGATTCGCTGCGAACGCAACGCGTTCTGCTCGCGGCAGGCTCGCGAGCCACGTACTCACTATCGTATTTGGTAACAGTAACGTGCAACGGTTACAGTTGCAGGTCGCTAGTGAGTACGCGACTTTACGCACTCCGCTCGTTATGAGGATCCACAGAAACACTGAACAGGCATAGCTGATACGTAAGTGTACTCGCAGCAACTATTGGCGCTCCAGTGGCAGAGTGCTGAAACACCCGTATCATAAATATTGTCTGCGACATTCTGAATTTTCTAAACCGGCATAGGAAGGAATGTGAAGTGTAGTGCAGGGCACAGCAGGAAATTTCCTAGGGAACAGAAGTTGCTGATGTTTACAAGTTTTGTCAACCAATATACACTTCAGCTGTTTATTTAAGGCCAACAGAACCTGATAACTTTATGTAAAAAATGCACCTTAAGGAGCTTAACGCAGACTTTAAATACATGCGGACGACAGTGTTGTAGAGATGAAATATGATCTCAAGTTCGGTATTAATTCAGTTTAGTGTAGTCGCTCTATGTACCTGAAAATAGCTCGCCATTTTTCTTTGATGTTTGCACACACCTATTCGCTGTAGCCACGCGGCGTAATTGATCGTGAGGCGTTATGTGCGGTGAGGTTGGACTCCGCAGTTCGTGGTTTCACGATCGATTCTACTGTAATGGGTTTCTCGCTTCAACGACATGCACACGCCGGACTACAAAGTAGTTTGTGAAGATCATGTCGAAATGCTGGAGTAATCTGAGAAAATACCACACTGCCTAAAGGATGTAGCGCCCATGGAAAAGATATCGCGCAGCATCCTATCACGGTATGGCAGCAATGCTCCATGGAATGCATTCTTATTACTTAGAGTCCGTTGGGAGTTGAAATGATATGGCTGTATTTTCGTAATTGATGGTAATTATCTATAATTAATTTTAAATATTCATTCAGTTATTTCTTTAAATTCCTGATTGAAAAGATTGTTTGATTCATTATCCAGATACATGTAAGATTAAAACATATTATAACTTTACAATTTATTTCATATAGGGGAGAACTGGGGAATGGTAGCCTACTAACGATAATGTGAAATAAGAGAGCCTTACAAACGACTTTTTGCATCTTTTTTTAAATTTATATTCTGTTACGTCTTATCCATTGATTTTGTAAAACATAACGAAAACGGATACTTCAATGAAGAAAAAAAGAAGAAAAACATATTAACTCAAATGGCTCTCATTACCCAGTCAACTGGGTGAGTGGAGCCCCCCATAAGGTAATGGGAGCCCCCCATAGGGTAATGGAAGCCATAGTTAAATTACTCCATAATACTGTCAGAACTTTAGTTTTCTTAACAAAACTGAAAATTAATACAATTCATTTCATTCTTGTGGATCTCAAAATTAACCATTTACTTTTTGTGCATTAGAAATTGTTTTATTCCTAGCGCAAAATTTACAAATCAAGGACTGTTCATCATCAATCTCTCAGCCCGCAAGACACGAGAGTGTCATTTGATTCCTCTTCTGTATAGCAAAGCAAACGAACGATATTTATACAGGGGCCATATCTTTCATCGCAAGTTAAAATCGATGAAGATTATGACAAACGGCTTGTAGCTCTAGATCTCCAATTAGGTTGTCTATCCCTCATTGTATTCATCGTTAGTTTCCTTTTCTTTCTTTATTTTTAAAAAAATTAATTTAGTTTTTTATTTGCAGCAGTAAATGTGGATATTTTCTTCCTCACACAGGTATTGAGTGATGTCTTCTCATCAGTCGTTTTTCCTTTATTTTCTTAAGAGTGTAACAGTAAAAATCTCTGAATGTTGTTTCTATGAGCTTTCTTTCGGGGGTTGCTGTCCTAATTTTGGCGTAGGGGAAATTATGGAGTAATCAGAGCGAACCTCCAATTTTCCCTGGCTCATGGGTCTTATTACCCACATTTTAACGCTTTCGTTAAAAGTAAAATATATACATAGTATAATTAAACTAAGTTAATGATGCAACCATTACAACATATTAAGATTACTTTGTAAGCAATATAAGAAACTCGCCTGCTTACGATAATAGCAGCAAGAATTACAGTCGGACAGCCGAAAACACACTGTGTCGTTTGTTTGGAAGCTTTGGGCGTCTGAGCCACCTCTTGCAATATGCATGAATGATGCCCTCTAGGGAGCCTTCATCGAAACTCGCAGGTTTCTAGCAGGCAATATTCAAATTATTAAGGCACCCAATACCCATAGGCTTCTATTCCCTATATATGGCTCACAGACATAAGATGAATTTAATTTTAATGTTAATGAACAATAATTTTCATCGAGGTAATACCTTTTCCTACATCAATGGCCTCTAAAATAAGCAATTCGACAATACAGGTCAAAATACATCACTCATTAGATTAATACCGTTCTGAATTTATTATCAATAGTTAGCATTTACAATTTGAAGCAAAACGCGTAATGCAATAACTCATTCGAAGTTAGTATCTTCTGCATCACTCATAAAAATAACTGAATTAAACTTTGATACACAAATACATCGTAAAATTTCTCTGTTTATAAATAAGGAATTTAGAGACTCTTATGGGTCAAATTTCTTTACTCAGGGCAGCAACATGAAGGATTGAAATTCAGACACCGTTGTAGAAAATGAGGCAAAGTTTTTACCGTCTTATCAGCTTCCACCCAGTCAGCAAACATAGTCTGCAGTAACTGATAATTTTTAAGTCACCCTGTGATTTAGAATCCGGTCACATAATTTTCTCCCCGCGCTTTGGTCAGTCTCACGGAGTTGGGAACTGGCGATGCTCCAAGTGAAGAAGAACGTCATAAGACCTCGACAATGTGATGGTCCAATCAGCTTCCTTGCTCTTCCAACTTCTCTCCCCACAGGTAAAACATAAAACCAAAATCATAAATAAAATACTATTTCCTAAACTGTAACGTTTTTGACTAAATTATGTGCACCTCCAAACACTCTCAGATCCACGCATCGTTTCATTGACCCAACGCTGATCAAATAGTAACTTCCCGACGTTTTGCGTGATCCAGCGGAGTTTTCTTTCTTTGTCTCTCTTCTTCTGTTGTCGCGACGTTAATCTGACATATCTTGACAGTGTCATTTATAACGCTGGCTTAGAAGCTGTCGCATTTTTACATAAGTAAATTTCTTAAGTCTCGGTTGTCGATGCACAGAAAGGTGTCTGGTCCCCAACCCCCTCTCATGAGCTGTGACATATCATTCAAACTATGGCAGATAGCGAAAGGCCCTTGTCAGTCCCTCTTTGTGACTCCGTGTTCTGGCTTGAATAAATTCTTCGAAACTTTCCTTAAGAAACAAAGTTCTCCCGAAATTGATTCCCACACCGCGGAAATGTGATGATACGCCTGCGTAATGCATGTCTTATTACATTGACCTGATAATTCATTGTTATACTCAATGTAGATACCAGTCATATCACAGAGTACTCATACTAGCGTATTGAAAATGAACGTTCCAACTCTAGTGCGCAGGTGCTTTGAAGACAAACGTAAAACAGATGAGCATATTGTACTTCCGTGACTTGCGATGCTCCGTCCACAACAAGCAAGATTTATAGGCCGATTCCTCTGGTTCCGGGTACGCTTGCTGAATTAGTGATCCATGAGGCCAAATCCATGGTCTGTCAGAATACTGTTAACGCTTATTAACGTACTGCTACCGTCTGCATGTTTGTACCCACCCTAAACTGTAATGGTACGCGCTCACTACAGCAGGCCGCATCGCATTGCATCAGATCGCATCAGGTCGCATCGCAATGAGTGGAAATGCTCCAACGCACATCTGGACGCAGCGAGTCGCATTTCTTTTATTGTCACTGCCTTCGGTTCTCGACGATTATTCAGCTGCTTCTGCACTGCAAATGGACACATCAGACAAAGGGCTCTTATTTTTATATATTCATTGATGAAGAAGAAAATTAAGCAGAAAAGGCAATGGGTTTAATTTAAAAAGGAATTTTCCGCATTTGCAACATTAGATGGCAAACATGTTCTAACAGTTCTCCCGAATTGCGGTTCTCTTAATTTTTAATGCAGACATTCATGGTTTTAATAGCCTTTGCTGTTGCTAAATATCGTTTTGGTCGTGGGAGGATTGGGAAAAAAATTAAAATGGCAAAACATTTAGCCACAACAATTTAGGTGAGGCAATGGCTGCAGGAAAACTGAATTTGCAAGTTAACAACTGAGATAAATGTAGTATGTAATAGTATTGGATGAAGCTTTTCCCCTTTCGAGATCAGGCCTATTCCAGAATATCAGATAAAATGAAATGAAGAGAAACAAACTTTTAATTACAGGCTCAATAAACTATGTAGGGTGATCGATAACTGCTTTGGTGTTATAGGTAGAAGGTTTCAAATCTGTGAAAGAAGAATGTCGGTGTTACCTAATAAGATAAATAAATTAATACTAGCCACGTGCTGCATTCATAACCTTTTGATTAACGATATTTGAATTGGGTTGTAGTAGGTAAGAACGAAAATGACAACAAAGAAATTTCAATACTTGACTTACACAGGTTTACATCAGAAATCATTAAGATTTGGAATAATTTCACAAAATATTTTTAAACAATTAGGTTAATTGGTAACAGGAAGCTTTACAAGTGGCATTCAAAGAAAGTGGTAGAAAATTATAATACACACGTAAAATAAACAAAAAATAAAATGACATTACATTAAACCTGGTTGTTTTCACTAGTTTCCTATTTCCACCCAAATATTGTTTTGTTATTATATTTTGCGTCTTGTAAATCATAAAACTCTTTGAACGTCATTACTAATGAGATGCAGTGCTCTTTACCCAGTACGTTTGAATAGTTTAAGTTAAAACATACACGCAAAGAACAAGTGCGCATGAGCTAGAAATTTTATAATTTTTTCATCTTTATTAAAGTTCATAAAGTAATTAAATTTTCAAATTGTAATTACTTATATTTTTTTCAAAAATCATCCACCATCCTGCTTGGAAATTTGCAGCTAATTTTGTTGAAGTAATTCAGTTAATTCACAGAAATTGGAACACACAAGTTACAAAAGTCATTCAGTACTGTTGGAGCTCCTATCGCAAACCTGTTCGCGACTGAGCGCATCGAGGCGCACAGGCGGAAAAATACGCCTAGGGAAGCGATCCGGCAGTGAGACGCGACGCGGCCCGCCCCGCCCCGACTCGACCCGCCTGTGGTGTGCGTTACCCCATTAGAATCAGTGTAGGCGATTGTAGACGCATTTCTGTGATGCGATGCGACGCGATGCGGCCCGCCCTAGTGAGCGCGTACCTTAAAGGAGTTTTGGCACACCAGCGCCTACGCAGCTCGCAGGAAGCAACATTGTTTACTGCTACTTCTGAAGTAACTCGCTAAATCTAAAGGTGACTCATCCAGGCCATGCGCGCCTCTCTACTACATCGCAGATGGATGATATTCGCTCTGACAATCGAAAGATATTCTCTGGCAACTGTAGTGACACATCTGACATGGAAAACAGTGACAGCGATGGCGAGAGTTACGCTGTCAATGACACAGAAAGATAGTAAAAAGTGCAGAGAATACAAAAGCAATGTCATCTTTTAATCTTTTTTTTTTTTTTTTTTTTTTTTTTTTTTTTTTTTTTTTTTGTAATTCGGCATTCGGTTTGAGACCATACAGCATTCAACATCATTACAAAGCTTCTTATATCCATCAAACAGATCTATTTACACATTTCCTTATCTTAACTTGATACAATCTTGTTGAATGAATAATAAATAATGGTCACTAAATTATAACATAGTGAGGATATATTGTAAGTGATGCTATTTACAAATTTTCAAATTTCAAGTGCCATCTTGAGGACCGTAATCTAAAAAAGCGTTGCTAGACAATACATCAACTAGACTTAGTAATCATCGGTTCTGTTTATCCATTATTAACTATGGATTAGTCTAAATCGCCGTATTTCTTTGACAGGTCATCTGTAGAGGGTTGATCTGTCTGGTGTCTGTCCCAATCGGTAGATTGGTGAGAATACTGTTAATTGTGCCATGCTAGTTGTTGTGCTTGCGTGGAAATGGGGTTGGTTGTGGTGTGGGCTTTAGGTTTGAAGTATAGTCATTTCCTATTTTAACTTCCAAGGTTGATTAGAATTCTATCCCTCCATCTTTTAAGTATGTGGCGAGGATGCTAAGTATTACTTTGATGTTGCTGGAAAGTAGGAGGGTTACGTTTGTCGGCAGGGGGAAGCCGTTCTTGGCAAGATCTTTCATCATTTGGTCCTGGAGTTGTTGGTATTTATTGCATGAGAATATTATATGATTGATGTCTCCTATTGCCTGATCTGAGCAGTCGCAGTATGGGGAATCTCTAAACCCTATTCGGTGTAGGTGGCTGGGGAAGTTACCGTGGTTAAATCGGGCTCTCGATATCGTAGTGATTAATCGTCTGCTACTGTTCCAGTTGTAAAACCAAGGTTTTGGAGATATTCTCGGTTGAATGATTGTATAATATGAGGCTTTGATTTTTGAGGAGATCGTCCATTCCTCTTGCCATTTTTCCTTGGCTCTTACTTTGATGTTATGTGTTATATCCGAGATCGGGAGTTGCATGTTGATTTCCTTTCCCTCATGGATAGCTTGTTTTGCCAGGGCGTCCACAGGTTCGTTATGTTCTATGCCGCTGTACGATGGAATCCACATCAGAGTAGTCGTAATGCCAAGTTCCCTGTTCCGTTTTAGTTGTTGTAGAATTTCCAATATAATAGTTTGAGTATGGCTATTCCACGTAATATTTTGTAAGCACTTTAGTACGCTGAGGGAATCCGTCAAATGTCCATTGAGTATATCAAGTATAGAAGCGGGCTTAATATAGCTCCCTGAGGCAGTCCTTGGATGACTATGCGTGGATCTATGTTTTTCTTCTTCGAACTGACGTATATTATTCTCTCCGATAGGAGGGAGAAAAGTCCTGCCACAAATTTCTTCGGGATTCCTAGCATTTTCAATTTGTGAATGAGGATGGATATGTTGACTTTATCGTGTGTGGATTGTATGTTGTTGTTGTTGCCTTAGGGCGCGTCAACGACTGGGTTATTAGTGGCGGATTGTATGTCTAGGAAGATCGCTCCGAGTTATTGTTTATTAAGAAAGGTGAGGTTGATGTCTGAGATCAAATAGCCAGGTTGTCTGTTGTGTTTTTCCCATTTCTGAATCTGGTTTGGGAGTTAGGTATCAAGTTCTTCGCTTCCACCCACCATTATAATCTATTTTTTATTAGTCGCTCTAGCGTTTTTCCTACGCAGGACATAAGTGATATGGGTCTGTAGGAAGTCGCTGTTTTCTTAGTACGGGAATTATGACTTGCGTTCTCAATTCTAGTGGAATTGGTTCCTTCATCCAAATCCGTTTGAATCTATTTAGAAGTAGCTGCAGGTCAGGTTGGGGCATGTTTGATATCATCGAGTAGTGAATACCATCTATCCCAGCAGGGGGGGGGTGTCAGAGGACCGCTTGAGGACTTGATGTAGTTCTTTAATGTCGAACGGCCTGCACAGAAAGTGTGTCGGAAGACTCGTGAGGGGTTAATCTGAAGTTTGGTTCCTCCCTCGGTACTGTAGCAGGGGCGATTCTGTCCATGATCTCTTCCAAAATGATGTGTTGATAGTAAGGGCGCCCGTGTTGAATTTGTTATCCTTGAGGCTTCTCACTGTGGCCCAGATAGAGGAAACGTTTGAGTTTTTTCGCATAGTTTCGCAGTAACTGATCCAGTTTAGGCGTTTTTGGTTTTTTTAAAATCTTTATGGCCCTAGCATTGGTCTGTAGGAATGCTATGTAGTGGTGCAGATCAGAATTCTTTCTGTATGTGGATAGTGCGAGACGTCTTTGGGCCACTGCTTTGGAGCATAATGCGTTCCACCATAATGGCGGACGGTTTTTCCTAGTGTTGTTAAAATTTTTCCAACGAATTGCTATTTCAGCTGCTTCTGAAATTATATTTTCCAGGTTTCTATAAGTTTCAGCGCCCGTGGAATATTCACTGGTTTCACTTATTTTTTCCTCCATTAGTCTCCTGTAATGGGGCCAGTCCGCTCTATTTGTATTCCATTGGATAGTTGGGTAGCTTGCGTTATCCTTCGTGTATGGGCAGCCAATTGTTAACAAAATAGGGAAATGGTCGGATCCCATTGGGTCTCTCTAGACTTCCCAGTTAGAGATAGAGGCCAAGTTAGGTGAGCATAACGTTAAGTCCTCAGCCGAAGGAAGTTTACCTGGTTTCCGGAGCATAGTAGGGTTACCGTCATTTACGATTATCAGGTTGTAATCTTCTGCCATATCACTAATTATTGTACCACGTGGGTCGTTTTAATGGAACTCCCAACTCTTGTTGTGTGCGTAGAAGTCTCCGGCCAGAATCATTGGTGGGTTTATTTGTCCGTTCAGTTTTGACCAATCGTTCGGTCTGATTACTGAGCTAGGGCTGCAGTAAATAGACACTATAGTGAATATTAATTGGTTGGCTCGGATCCTTACCGCCACTGCTTGGAAAGGTAAATTGTCCGTGTTGAGTTGGACTGGGTCGTGAGACACGTTGTTGTACGCGTATACCATTATGGCCACTCTTGCTTTTCCGTCTGCTCTATCATTTCTTTTAGAGGGTGTATGAGTTGAACGTAACTTTTGTGTTTGGTTTAAACCATGTTTCGGATAACACCACTATATCTATTCTGCTTCGTATTAATTCTGTAATAAGGCTCTCTCTATTTGACCATACCGACCTCCCATTCGATTGAAGTATGTTTAGTTGCTGAGAGGTTAAAGAATTGCTTGTGTTGCTGTCCATAGTTGGGTGGTTTATGTTCCGTTGTTGGTTAGTATTTCCTGTAGTTGATTGCCGATGGAGATCGGGTCGATTGGGCCCCCTGATCTAACCACTTCGATCATGAAAGTGATAAAAATCAGAAGATTTTCAATTAGTGGAGAGGATTTGCTAATTGGAGTAGTGGTTTCTGTACTCCCTAGAATGTGAGTTGAATCTAATGTCGGAGAATGGGTCGTTGGTTCCCGGAGGTTATTGATTATTGGGTTTATTTGGCCATCACTCCTGGGGATCTTGACTCTGTTTCCCGCTGCTTTGGGAAGGACCGGGTTTGCTTTTGTCCGGCGGTGTGGGATAGTATTTCGGATACTATCGTGAATATGGGATTGGTATACTTGGGCGCTGTTATCGTCGTACGCTACCGAGGAATGGGGAAGGAGAGATGGCGGGGCCGCTTGGCTGGGTACTGCAAGAGTAGGAGCTTCCTTTAGAAGTTAATTGCCTATTTCGACAGGATGCGGGCTGGATGCTGCTGCGTTAGCATATGATCGTGGATTTACGGTTGGAAACCAGATATGAGTACTGTTATTTACCATTTTTTGCTTTCTCTCCACTCGCTGTTTATATTCTGGGCACACCCGGTCTGTAGATAGGTGGACATCTGCCGTACAGTTTTTTAAGATATGGGGCCCTGCGCATCTGCTACATCGGGGTTGGCTTTTACATTGGGTTTGGATATGATTATATCTAAGGCACTGGTAGCACTGGATGACAGGTGGCACATACGGTTGCACTTCGCATCGCATTTCGAACAGATAGACAAATTGGGGCAGTGTTTGTGACTGGAAAGTTAGCATGCACACTGGGAGAGGGTGGATCAGGCTACCACGTTCAACCATGGCTTTTTTTTTTGTTGTGAATCTCCTAACTTTTAAAACAGGGAAAGGAGAGGCTATTTCACTGAGGATTTCGTCTCGAGAAAACGTGGTATCAATGTTTTCGAATTACTCCCTGCTTCCTAATCATGTAAAAAGGGATGTATGCGTCTAAAAGGTTGTCCTTAATAGCCCAGGCATTTTAGGTTTTAACCTCAAAAAAATAATGTAGAGCTGAAATTTGGCAGAGACGTTCCTTAGTACCTTAGAAACAAGTACTAAAAAGTCCCCACCTGTAGGGTGTCCGCGTCATAGTTTTTTTTAGGTCAAAAGGGCTTAAATAGGGATTGAGTGCCAAATCTGTATAAACTCATTGTAAAATTTAAAATGGCAGACTCTGTAACGTTTTATTGCACCCTAGGTAATTAGGATAGGCTAACCACTGCATAAAAGTGTAATATCGGCACTATTATTATTTTAAAGTAAAAGTATAGTCACATTTTATCATGAAGGCAGTACGAAACATAACTTTTTTTTTCAATTTCTCTGCATTGCGGAAAAACTGCCAAAGTTACCAGGTCGGGACCTATGATAAAAGTTGTAGTACACACTTTCAGCATAAAAATGGTATATCGTTCATCCCTCTGCGACATATGGTTGTCGAGATACACGTTGAAACAAGCACACGTGAGTCAACGCTGGGCCGAGAGCTCCGCGCATCGCTCCCCGGCCATTATGGGTATTAACGTGAAAAAAATATAATGTAGACCTGAAAATCGGTACAGATATTACTTAATACCTAAGAATCATGTCTTGAAAAGTCTCCATCTCTGAGGTGTCCTGTTCATAGTTTTATTAGGGTAAAAGTTTTTAATTAGGGCTTAAATGTCATAATCAGTATAAACGTCTGGTAGATCTTAAAATATCAGCTTTTGTATCATTTAATTGCACTGTAAGTAATTGGAAAAGCTAATTATTGAAATACGGCGTAGTTTTGGACGTAATTATTGGACAGAAGTAAAAAAATCTCACATTTGATAGTGAAACAGGTACGAAATATGACTTGTTTTGTAACAAAGTCAGATTTGCTAAACACTATCGAAGGCCTATTATCAAAGTTACAGAACGCAGTTTCAGCATTGAAATGGTGTATTCATCATTTTTTTGTGACAAAACGGTTGGTGAGATATCATCGAAACATTCGAAACAACGCATAAGCGCCGATCCACTTACCCATCCTCGTCTGTCTGCATCATTCTAATCTCTTCGAACAGTGCGCTGAGATTTTGGGCCCTTGGCATTATATCTAAACTGACAGAAAGAAACCTTGAAAATGACGAAACATTTTGCAAAATTATAAATTATACAAATTTTAATTAAAATCTTTGAATGAAATTTAAAGTTCAGCATCATCATCATACTCATCATCTGAACTATTATAGGTGACTTTATCGCATGCAGATCTTCGGCAATGTCCACACATTAGTTAACATTACAGCCCACAAGGCACACATTCAAATCTATTTCGCAGATGTTCTTACAATTGCAGGGCACCAAATTGAGGAGATGATCCGGAGTAGGTGCAAGTCGATTAGTCACTAGCACAAGAGCTCCATTCTGAATTTTCCATCCCCAATCTTCAGGACCAAAAGAATTTCCTAGCCATTCTTGAGTCTGTAAGTATATTTGTATAGAATGGATGGCCAATATACCATATATTCGTAGAGAATGTCGCTCACATGCTGCATATGTTGGTGGAAGGGACGCAAGCTGGAAGGATGCAGTGACTGGTTGGGTTGCGAACTTACGACTGTATTTTATTACAGAATTTCATGGATATTTTGACACTGATATTTAAAATTGTCATAGAGGGCAACGGCAAACGATGGATCTGAACACATGGCAACGGAAAGGAAGGAGCGTCGTCGATGTGCTGGGGGGAAAAAATCTGCCAATGTTTTCGGTCACCACAACACGGTTGTCACTTCACTCCAAGCTGAGCTTTTGAAAAACTATTATAACATAAATGAGCTAGTCGAATTACTTGTAAACAAATTGAAGACTGCGGGTCATCATGACATTCAGTGTAAAGGAGATGCGGATGCCGGCATTGCATCGTTTGCACTTGATTAATGCAGGGGTCAAGAGGTAGCGGTCATTTCCAACGATACGGATGTCCTCGTTGGTAGCAAGACTTAGTGAAAGCAGTCGTATAAATGTAGTTCAACCTGTCACAAGCAAAACTGCTAGCAAGGTCTTCAACGTGGCAGAACTCTGCAAATCCATCACAAAGATGAAAAACTCTGCACCTTATTGTCATGCATTCACTGGGTGCGATACTCCCAGCGCTCTTTTTGGCAAAGGAAAAAAAACAAGACTGGAAGTAATTGAAGGGTTCTGCAGTACTGCATGACAAAGTGGAAACATTCGAACTTCCCAATGCACAGAAAGAAGACATAATATCCGCAAGAAAGACGTTTGCCGTTGCCCTCTATGACAATTTTAAATATCAGTGTCAAAATATCCATAAAATTCTGGTAATAAAATACAATCGTAAGTTCGCAACCTTCCAGCTTGCGTCTCTTCCACCAACATATGCAGCATGTGAGCGACATTCTCTACGAATATATGGTATATTGGCCATCCATTCTATACAAATATACTTACAGACTCAAGAATGGCTAGGAAATTCTTTTGGTCCTGAAGATTGGGGATGGAAAATTCAGAATGGAGCTCTTGTGCTAGTGACTAATCGACTTGCACCTACTCCGGATCATCTCCTCAATTTGGTGCCCTGCAATTGTAAGAACATCTGCGAAATAGATTTGAATGTGTGCCTTGTGGGCTGGAATGTTAACTAATGTGTGGACATTGTCGAAGATCTGCATGCGATAAAGTCACATATAATAGTTCAGATAATGAGTATGATGATGAAGCTGAACTTTAAATTTCATTCAAAGATTTTAATTAAAATTTGTATAATTTATAATTTTGCAAAATGTTTCGTCATTTTCAAGGTTTCTTTCTGTCAGTTTAGAAATAATGCCAAGGGCACAAAATCTCAGCGCACTGTTCGAAGAGATTAGAATGATGCAGACAGACGAGGATGGGTAAGTGGAACGGCGCTTATGCTTAGCTCTGCGCGTTGTTTCGAATGTTTCGATGATATCTCACCAACCGTTTTGTCACAAAAAAATGATGAATACACCATTTCAATGCTGAAACTGCGTTCTGTAACTTTGATAATAGGCTTTCGATAGTGTTTAGCAAATCTGACTTTGTTACAAAACAAGTCATATTTCGTACCTGTTTCACTATCAAATGTGAGATTTTTTTACTTCTGTCCAATAATTACGTCCAAAACTACGCCGTATTTCAATAATTAGCTTTTCCAATTACTTATAGTGCAATTAAATGATACAAAAGCTGATATTTTAAGATCTACAAGACGTTTATACTGATTATGACATTTAAGCCCTAATTAAAAACTTTTACCCTAATAAAACTATGAACAGGACACCTCAGAGATGGAGACTTTTCAAGACATGATTCTTAGGTATTAAGTAATATCTGTACCGATTTTCAGGTCTACATTATATTTTTTTCACGTTAATACCCATAATGGCCGGGAAGCAGTGCGCGGAGCTCTCGGCCCAGCGTTGACTCACGTGTGCTTGTTTCAACGTGTATCTCGACAACCATATGTCGCAGAGGGATGAACGATATACCATTTTTATGCTGAAAGTGTGTACTACAACTTTTATCATAGGTACCGACCTGGTAACTTTGGCAGTTTTTCCGCAATGCAGAGAAATTGAAAAAAAAAGTTATGTTTCGTACTGCCTTCATGATAAAATGTGACTATACTTTTACTTTAAAATAATAATAGTGCCGATATTACACTTTTATGCAGTGGTTAGCCTATCCTAATTACCTAGGGTGAAATAAAACGTTACAGAGTCTGCCATTTTAAATTTTACAATGAGTTTATACAGATTTGGCACTCAATCCCTATTTAAGCCCTTTTGACCTAAAAAAAACTATGACGCGGACACCCTAGAGGTGGGGACTTTTTAGTACTTGTTTCTAAGGTACTAAGGAACGTCTGTGCCAAATTTCAGCTCTACATTATTTTTTTCGAGGTTAACCCTAAAATCTGTCTAAAATGCCTGTACTATAAGTATCTTCAGATCAACTATTGAGTTAGCGGAGGCGCTGGAATATGTTTGAATCCTGATTCAGTTGCGACCGGTAGATGTAATATTAATATTTTCTGATCCTAGTTGATTGTTAAGTTCAAAGAGTATTTTCCCTACTGCCATGGGGTGGAGTCTGCCTACATTATTATTTATGCTTTCCACTATTACCAAGTAAGGCCCATTGTCTGTAGGTGAATACCTATTGCTTTGATTATTTTGATTTAAAAGGTTATTAGGACTAGCTTGGTTGCTAATTGAAGCCGACTGCGGCTGAGATGTTAGTACTAGGGTTGAGCTTGAATCCTAAGTGGTTATACTCTCCGTAGCTGGTGGAACTATTACAATACTAGGCTGCGTCACTGCTACTAAACTTTCTACCTGTTGCACTTTTAAGTCAAATTGTTTCGCTCGTTTACTCACTGGGTTAGGCTCGTTGATTTCCTGCGGAGAGCGTGAACATGGGCGGGGGTGTAGTCGCCCTTTTGGATTCTGTCGAGATTGTTGAAGAGCAGTGGGAGCTTCCATCTGGCCGAGTTAAATCTCTTCGATGGCTGAGTGCGGGTGGAGGGTATGCTGGTTCTTGTCCGTGTTGCGGTAGATGAATGACTGGAAGTTGGCTGTTGTCTCGAGGTGACGGAGGGGCCTGGAGTTCTTCATCGCCCCAGGCTGTCTCTTCCGCTGCATTCTCCATTCTGTAGTACGAATGTAACGCCGCGCCCACTGACTGACTGATTGGAGGTGTATGTTCGGAGTTTTCTGTCATAGTGTTTCGAGTAAGGATTGCAATCCCGCAGTGTTTTCAATCCCGCGGGATCCGCGCGGGATTTGCGCCAATACCGCGGGATCCCGCGGGATCCGTGCAGGATTGGTACAAACAGTTTTTTACTCATATATTTAAAACATAGTTACTTAAAACGTTAATAAATTAAATAATAATTAAATTAATAAATAATTTATAATGTTAAATTATAAAAATTAACAGTTAACAATATTTTGATTGACAAAATGATATTAAAACTTTTTAGCGTGTCATAAGTGTATTTCCAGGTCTTACATTTTTGTTTTTTAATCTAAACCAATTTTTAAATAAATAATAATTTGGAAAATGTTGAGTCTTAGGTCATATTATGTGCTTTACAATACATCATATAAGTTTAAAAATATGGTTTGCTTAATGGCCAAGTTACCAGAGTTTTTTTTTTTTTTTTTTTTTTTTTTTTTTTTTTTTTTTTTAATTCTAAATAAACGTTCCATAACACCGAGAAAAGCATTCCATTTCACAAAGTGAGGTGAATATACTCTGTAAAGTGTAGACTTGGCTCAGAACAAGATCTCATAACTTTTTGTCACTGCACAAGCACGAGACTTGTCCTTTTTGCGTGATTCATTATTATACCTCCTGATTCCTTGATTGATATTACAGTTGATTCAATGTTATTAAAAGAAACTACTCACCAACACGTAAACTGTCAAGTATTTCAGATATACTTATGTGGCGTAACGACGGTTTTAGAGAGGAAATTGTTATTTTTTAGTAAGAAAGGAGACTTTCTCGGCGAATGATTGCAGTGAAGTCCTCATAGGTTGTATCTCCGGATTTCATTGCAAACACACGAAATTTCACACGGGAGGAAGACGGCGGAGGCAGCCGTCGAAGTATGGTGTTCCTACAACACAATTCGTCGATACACCTGTGAAAATTTCATTATAACTTTTCTTACCTTTAGTCGAAATAATAACAAGAAGAAAGTCTGAGTGGCACATGTTGGCAGGTGGCTTTCGTCAAAGAAACGCATTGAGGCAGCGGCCAAAACAACAATAAGTCAAAGGATATACAATTTCCTTTTGATAGCTGTTAAATAAATAGGTACACGATCGTTAAAATTACGATAACATTAGTTTCATATCAACGAATAATCAAATTTTCAGCCGCAAATTAGCAAATTGTCACAATTATTATCAGCAAATACAGAAAATGGGAATAATGAAACCATGAATAAAAAGCTGTAACCGTGTAGGTCAGATAACGTGTGCGACACTTAAAAAATAATTATATAGTTAGAAAATCGTACTAAATACGTACCATAACTCAAATTACAGAAATGTGTACTCGAAACAAACGTTAAGTTTTGATGAATACGTAAAAGTGTATTTATTCACTTACGAATGACGAAGGTTGACAAAAACAAACGTTTGTTCAAACGAGTCAAATGCCGGCTGGAAGGGTACAGGTAAACAGTGCAAAATATCCAACAGAGACCGAGTGGGGCAGCGAGTCACGCAGACTGACACGCGTTTCCGCCGGATTTTGCGGATTGCGGATCCGCTTAATTTTGTGCGGGATCCGCCAGATCGTCTAATGATGCGGGATCCCGCGGGATTGCGGGATCCCACTTTGCTGGATTGCAATCCCTAGTTCCGAGACTAAGTCTTTGGAACACTATGTTGTTCAGGAGCGTAATATTTGGGTGCACGGCAGTGCACCCGCCAAGTCAACAGCACTGCCTACCCTTTTCTCGAAGCAATTCGGGCAATTTTTGAACCTCAATTTCTTCGGTCATATTTATGCTACATGTCTCAAATTTCTGTTATGCATAGATATCAGCGATCTTAGCAAACGTACTAAATTTTATTTTAGTACTGTTCTTAGTTCGTAAGTTATTCGGATGCAAACTTCAGAGATTTTGTCACTCCCTCACTCACTGACTGACTGATGATCATCAAAATTCTAAGGCACTTCCAGTAGCCGTAGAAAGCTGAAATTTGGTACACAGATAAAATTTTACTCACATATTATAAGAAAAGTCTGACACTCGTAAATTTTCATATACCTACTCCCTTACCTACCCCTAACGTGAAATCGCTTTCTACCCTAATTACTTTATAAAGCCCTAATTTTCACTGTAGAGTGAGCTTAATATGTTTAACTAAATTGTTTAATTATACTTCTTTCCTTTTCTTACTTTTGAAGTTATTAAAATTCAAAATTTTATTTCGGCACAACACCACGATATCAAATTTCCAATGTACTTACAGTAATCCTAGAAACAAGTAATTTGGTACACATATATGGTTTCATCCCAATTTCATAAGAAAAATATGATATTGGAGTTTTTCCCCGTATTTATCTATATATAAAAAGATGAATGTTTATTTGTTAATTCTTCATACAAATCCACAGTTTTCATCC
The DNA here is from genome assembly GCA_031002005.1 of Vandiemenella viatica. Taxonomy (NCBI): domain Eukaryota; kingdom Metazoa; phylum Arthropoda; class Insecta; order Orthoptera; family Morabidae; genus Vandiemenella; species Vandiemenella viatica. Next base: position 9,966,412 of record JARYHS010008074.1, on the reverse strand, counting down.
AATCTCGATGAACCTTTGCACACTTATCCTTTGAAACATGGAGCAAAATACTGTTTACATTTGGTTGAACAATTTCCCGTCACATTGTAATATAATTTTGAAAAATTACCGAAACGAACATAGACCGACGTTTAGGATGTGAAGACTCTGTAGTTCCATATACTATCGTGGGCTGGTGGCCCATTGGTTAACGCGTTTGCTTACTAATGTGTATACCGCCGGATCAAATCCCAAGGTAGGCAAAGATTTTTAAAAATTGTTTTTGATCGTAAGAGTCACGCCTGGACCGTCGGTTATTCGGATTGAATGTTAAACTGTAGGTATCACAAACTTAGGGGTGCACTGCGAGGAAAATCGTAAGTAGTCTTGCAATGCTTTAAGTGTACACTTTTTTACGGTATTTTGACCGCTCAGGGGTGATTCGCAGTCAGTGTGTGTGTGCTCTGCAGTAATAATACTATAAATGCGGAAGTAAGTATCTATCTTTTTGTTATGTTTTGACGACTAAATGCCTATACCGGTATTGACGGAATTTGACAATAAAACCTGTAGGCAGAGCACAGGAAATTTTTTCGGTATGATTGACCGTAGTAGTCACGAAATTTTGAGAACTTGTCGAATGGTGACAGAGAGACGGATGTGTGTGTTAGTCTGTAATGTTAGGTCGGTTGCCCAAGTTGCGTTTCTTGCAGATTATGTTAGTGAATAATTTGTTAATAAATTGCGTTTAGAGAAAAAAAAACGTATTATTTAGTATAGATGTAGATTTTCTCTGTCCTCTTTCTTTGCGTCTGTTTAAATGTTTCTGGTACCAGTTTATTTTGCCTTCTTTTTTCACATGCCTTGCGGGCGTAAACTAGTCTTAGTTGTAGTTCTAGCAGAACACGAGCAGCTATAGTTATTAGAACCAAAGAATAGGATGTTCATGCTGAAAAAAAAAAGTTGAAGTAAAAATGGGTGTGCCACAGGGTAGCGTATTGGGACCATTGCTATTCATTATTCTAATGAATAATTGTGTTGATTGTTTACTATCTGAACTTAGATTGTTTGCAGATGACATAATGCTGTATAAAAGAATCAAAACGATAGAGGATTGTAAACAGTTGCAGGGTGATCTGGACAAGATATCTAGTTGGGTTGGTAAACATGGAATGAAGATAAATGCAAAGAAGAGTCAGCTTATTAGATACACAAATAAAAAACAAAAGGTTAATTATGAATATAAGGTGGGGAAAGAGTTGCTTGCTGAAGACTTGAAATGTAAATATCTTGGAATTACTTTTGATAACAAACTTAACTGGGCAGGACACATTTGACAGGTGGTAGGAAAAGGTTTCAAAGTTCTACACTTGTTGGAGAGAGTGATGAGGGGATGTACGAGAGAAGTCAAGGAATTGGATTACAAAACTTTGGTCAGACCATTGCTCGAATATGGTAGTGTAGTATGGGACCCTCATTTTACGTATCAAACACAGGAGTTGGAGAGGGTGCAAAGAAGGCCTGCTAGATTTGTTTCTGGAAATTAACGCAGAATGCAATCAGTGACGGATATGATAAAGGAGCTGGAATGAGATTCATTGCAAGACAGGAGGAGAATGAGGAGGGTCATGGGAGTGTACAGGGCATATACTGGCGATGAGGCATGGAAAGATATTGCAATAGGTATGAAAAGTAGTGCATGGAAGGGAAAAGATGACCATGACCACAAGCTGGCACTCGATTTCAGGCACTAAGGGTGTAGGAAGATTCTCTTTTTTAGGTAAGGGTGTCAGGGATTGGAATGAGTAACCAAGGGGAATGACGAATAACTTACCGAACACTTTGAAAGAATTTAAAGATAAAATTTGTTGAGGGCAAATGTAGGTAGGTGCAGAATAGGGGTAAGATGGGTGTGTAGGGAAATTGCCACCGGAGCCTGTGCTCCAATGAAATTAAATTAAATTAAAAAGAAGAAAAGACCTATCTGAATTAAACCTGCCCTAAGTTAACCCCCCCCCCCTCCCCATTCCCAACACCTTCGTTTGTTTTTTGTTTTTCAATATGTTGGGAATTTATTCTGCTCAAGAGATAGGTTCGACGGTGGAGTAATATAGTTATGGGTTTCCTGTCATATTATGCCGATTTGGTGTTGTTTGGGACCAATCCTTCGTTAGCAAAAACTTTCTATATCCAATTCTGGCAAATAAATTCTTAATCTACGTGTACGAAATCGCAGGTATCACCTAGTTTAATTATAATCCCAAACATGAAAAATTATGGCACATATTTGCGGCTTAATTACTTTGCTCCTGATGTAGCTATAAACCTGACATTTCTATACTATATAGAGGCAAACAAGTTTTTTTAAAAAAATGCTTTAAATTTTACTTTGTTCCTATGGTTAGTTTGGAAGTTACTTGTTATTTATTTGAGGTGGTAGATAAACCAGCCGCAATGCTCATTGCTAGGTTACGACGTACGATAATTGTTGGAAATGACATTGCTGATTTTCTTTGTATTTATTCAATGGAAACCCAAACGTGAAACGTTCCGGTACATATTTGCAGGTTAATTGTTTTGTTCTGGATGAATCAGTATGCTCAAACCGTCTAACGTGTCTCATGAAGAGAATCGATTTCCAACATATTTAAAAACAGAAAAACAAAAGAAGGTGGGGCGGAGGGTGTGCGGGGATGTGTGTGTGTGTGGGAGGGGGTGTGTGTGTGTATGTGTGAGGGGGGGGGGTGTTTAACTAATTGCAGCTTTATTTCAGCTTGGTCTATTCTTCTTTCTTTAGCATGATCATCAAATTCTTGGGTTCTAATAACTTTAGCTGCTTGCGTTCTGCTAGAGCTACACTATAGGCTAGGTCTACGCCAGCAAGGCATGTCAAAAAATAAGACAAAATAAACTGGTGCCAGAAACTTTTAAGCAGACACAAAATAATAGTACAGTGCAGAGCAAATCGAGCTCTATACTAAATAATACGATTTATCTTTAAACGAAATTTAATAACAAATCATACACTAACAAATCGCGCGAGAAGCACAGCTTGAGCAACCGATGTAACATTACAAACTAACACACGTCACCATTCGATAAGTTCTAAAAATTTCGTGAATACAACTGTTATTCATACCGAAAAATATTTCCGGTTTCCTTCCTACAGATACACAGTATTTCCTTGTCAAACTCCATCATTATTGGTATAGCCACTAAGTCGTCAAAACGTAACAAAAAGACAGAGAACTACTTCCGCATTTATAATTTGAGTGCACGGCACTGCACCCGACAAGTCGAGTCAACGGCGGCACTGCCTACCCTTTTCTCGAAGCGATTCGGGCCATTTTTGAACCTCAATTTCTTCGGTCGTATTTATGCTACATGTCTCAAATTTCTGTTATGCATAGATATCAGCAATATTAGCAAACGTACTAAATTTTATTTCGATACTGGTCTTACTTCGGTTGTTGTTAGGATGCAAACTACTGCGATTTTGTCACTCACTTACTCACTGACTCACTGATGATCATCAAAACTCTAAGGTTCTTCCCGTAGCCGTGAAATTTGCTACACAGATACAATTTTACTCACATACCCACAAACTCGTAAATTTCCATATATCTACCCCTTACCAACCCTTAAGTGAAATCACTTCCTACCCTAATAACTTTATACACTTCAGATTTGCTTACTAAGTTCAACTAATGTGTTAAATTTTACTTATTTGCTTTTCTTATTCTGGAAGTTAATGAAATTCAAAATTTTATTTCGACCACGACACCCCGATATCAAAATTCCACTGTACCTCCAGTCATCCCAGAAACAAGTAATTTGGTACACATATATTATTTCATTTCGATATCATGAGAAAATTCTAATTTTGGAGTTTTCTCCCGTATTTATTTAATTACAATCCCAAACATGAAAAATTGCGGCTTAATTGCTTTGCTCTCGATGAAGCTACATGGCTGTGAATTTTTTAATGCAAAGAGATAAGCAAGTTTAAGTGATATCTTAAATTTTACTTTGGTCTTATGCTTAGTTTGGAAGTTACTAGTAATTTATTTATGGTTGTAGTTAGGCCAGCGGCAATCTGCATTGCTCGGCTACGGGCACATTAATTGTTTTCAGTGATTGGGGCATTTAAACGTATATTTGTCTTAAAATCTGAAATGTTCTTATTAACCGATTTTCAAATGGAATTATTACATTTGAGTGGTGATTCAGGATAAGAGATAAACTTACAAAAAGAAATGAGATCCCACAAAAACAATTCTTGTAAAAATAGGCCAAGTCTCGTGTTCGTGCAGTGACAAAAAGTTATGAGATCTTCTTCTGAGCCAAGTCTACACTTTACAGTGTGTATTCACTTCACTTTATGAGACAGAATGTTTTTTTTCGGTATCATAGATCGTTTATTTAGGATAAAAAATCTGATGACTTGGCCATTATGCACGCCATGTTTTAGTTAACGTACACAAACTTATAAAAACGTTAAAGTCAAGATTTACCTAGCTATTTTTCGAATTTGACAAGTATATATATTATTCCCTCAATTTAAGTTCAAATTATGACATGCATATGGCCAAGTCATCAGATTTTTTATCTTAAATAAACGATCTATGATACCGAAAAAAAACCATTCTGTTTCATAAAGTGAAGTGAATACACACTGTAAAGTGTAGACTTGGCTCAGAAGAAGATCTCATAACTTTTTGTCACTGCACGAACACGAGACTTGTTTTACAAGAATTGTTTTTGTGGGATTAAGCTTTCTTTGTAGCTACTGTTTACATGATACTTCTATAACACTTCTAATAGGGTGCTAATGACCTCGATGTCGACGCGCTCTAAAACAACAACAACACTTCTAATAAACAGGCGGTAGAAATACTATTGCTCTGTAAACGAATCGTGAAGAACGCCAATGCTCTACGACTGGTTGCTTCACTAAACCCGTATGAGGAAGTTGGCTCGTCGGCTGCTCGAGTGGACCTCATCTTTTAATCTGCTAAGAATAAATGAAAAGGGAATCGTTTCCTACGTCACAAGAAATAGGCCCACGATTAGAGACACATCCGTCTCAGGAACGTATTTTAAACGATAGGGGAACAAAATTCATTGTACACTCGTTAATTTGTTCCAATCCCTGACACCCTTATGAAAAAAATAATATTTAACCCACTCCCTTATGAATGAAATCGAGAGCCAGCTTGTGGTCATGGCTGTTTTTCCCCTTCCATGCACTATTACTACTTCTTTGACCAATATCCCTCCAAGCCCCATCACCAACATATATCCCGTACATTTCCACTACTCTACGTTCCACCTTTCCTCCGACAACTCCCAATCCAGCTTATTTATCATATCATTTACTGACTGGGCGCTGCGATAGTTTGCACAAACAAATCGAGCTGCTCTTCTTTACGCCATCCAACTCCTGTGTTTGATAACCAAAATGTGGATCTCAAACTACAGCACCATACGAGAGTTTTGAAACGCAATTCCCTAACTGCTCTGGTACATTCACTCTTCATCCTCTCCAGTAAATGAAGGATTTTGTAACCTTTTCCTACCAACTGCCCAATGTGATCTGATCATTTGAGTTTCTTATCAAACGTTATGCCAAGATACATATTCTTCGCAGGTTTGCCGCCGGATCACATTTTCTAACCACAAGCTTTCGGCGACTTGCACCGCCGCCATCATCAGGTCTGTTGTAACTGAAGGAACAACGAGAACTGGACTGAATAGCGGAACAAAACGAGCGAGGAACGTTGTCGACTTCCGATTGGCTGACTTCAACGACGTAACCATTCCGTTGCTGTGATTGGTCGGTTGTGGGACCAGGCGTAGATATACACAGCGTTGTACTGACAGTTGGCTCATCAGGTATACACTCAGTTCCGAGTCTGCCGCCGTGCTGTTATGACGAGCGATGAGGAAAGTGCTAGCTGCGCTGCCGCGCCAGGCGGGCCGAGTGCCCCAGTGCACTCGGCTTTGCCGGCGGCAACCGCGGCAATGTCGACGACTGAGCATACGGAAACGGACTTGAGTGTGGCTTCAAATGGATCAATACAGCCACCGCCTATGACGACCCAGCAAACCACAATGGACTTGGAAATGGATTCTGATCGGAACGCTTATTACTCGCAGCTGACGACTGGGATAGCCCACGGTCCTGTAGACAACCGTGCTACAAAGAGGAGAACCTCTCCGCCTTCTTCCGGCAAGACGAAGATTTCCAAGAATGATGTGAGAGGTGTCAACTATAAAATCAGCGTGCCGGTGTCACAGCTCTCGGCGCCTAGCAAAGGCAAGAAAGCTACAAAGAAGACTCTCAAGGGGGCTTTCAGCTTCCCTGAGCCAAGTACCTCGGCTCGGCCCGGAGGTGCTGTGAAGATAAATTACAGGAAGACCACTGAAGAAGAAATAGCCGCTAACAGCTGCCAGACTGCAACTCCTAGATGTAGCACAGCAGAAGATCTGCCCGACAGCGAGGGGTTCGTGTTGGCTCGCCGCACGAGCAAGCCGCTGCCGTCGCCTGAGCCCGAGCGGATGGAAACCTCAAATCAGTTTGCACCGCTACAAGAGAGCCTCCCAGAAACAGAAGTCCACACATTCCGCCCATCGTGGTGGAATTCCAAGAGAGTTATAAGAAGCTCCATGAATGGTTAAAGAAGATTGCCAAAGACCCATTCTCTGCCAAAACAGCGGGCGGAGATAAAATTAAATTTACGTTTACCACCGTGGAAGACTACTCCGCCGTGACGAAGAAACTGGACCAAATGCAGACTCCGTATTTTACGTTCCCTACTGGCGAAGTTAAGCGACTTAAGGTGGTGTTCAGGGGAATACCACGTTCTTTTCCAGTCGCCGATCTCAAGGAAGAACTGATTGCCTTGGGCTTCGACGTTCAAGCTGTTGCCCAACGAAGACGCCCAGGAACGAACGTCGAAATGCCGCTCTTTCTGGCAGTAGTACCAGATACTGTGGAGAACCGTGAAATCTTCCAGGTGGAAAGTATATGCCACCTGAAGGTTACCACAGAGAAGTTACGCTCCTCAGCCGGGCCTCCCCAATGCTACAACTGCCAGCTGTTCGGGCACGTGGCCCGGCATTGCAGGATGAAGTCGGTCTGCGTAAAATGCGCCGGCCCACACGACTCCAACAACTGCACTGCAGCGAAGACCAAGGACACCGCCAAATGCCACAACTGTGGCGGCAACCATGTTGCCAGCTATAAGGGCTGCAGCGCTTATAAGAGGGCACGCGATCGACTTCGTGGGACGAACACCACAAGAGAGAACCTCGAAAAGAAGAACGAACAGTCAGCAGACCAGGGGCGGCAGCTGGCAGCTACACCTGGGCAAGCAGCAACGGGCAAGAGGCAACCTGCCAAGAAGATAACCAACAACCGCAGAGACAACCGTACATTTGCTGCAGCTACTTCTGGCGTCCCACCAAATGGAAATCCTCCAGACAGCCCAGGGGGGTTGCAGGAACCAACAGAGACTGCTTTACAAGAACCACGGCAACCTGCAGCCAGACCAAATCCCATCCAGCGAAGGATGCAGCGGGCCGCACAAGCACCTGCAGACACCATGGAGCAACTCATCACCTTGATGAATACCATAATGAATATGATGGTCACCCTGATGCAGAGAATCGACACCATGACAAGCAACATGCATGCCTCAGCGACGTCGGCTTCGGCCTCTCCCATATGCAATTACCACAACCACAATGGATAGAGGACCCCACATACGGAATCTCAAATTCTGCATATGGAACACCAATGGCATGTATTCACAGATGATTGAGTTCCGGCAGTTTCTGAGGGAGCAGGATATAGATGTCTGCCTCATCAGCGAATCCCACCTCAAGCCGGGACTCCGTGTTTCAGCAGCTAACTACTGCTGCTACAGACGAGACCGCCTCACCGCCGGGGGAGGAGTTGCAGTCTTCATCAAACGCAGAATACCGCACTGCCAAGTGATTCTACCGCCAATGCAGCAAATAGAAGCCGTCGGAGTGGAGGTGACCACTGTTACCGGCAAACTTACGGTCGTGGCAGTCTACCGGCCCCCCACCAGGCAGATGGTGGAAGCCGACCTCACCGCGCTGGCGACAATCAGGGGCAAGGTTCTGATCGGTGGTGATTTCAATGCGAAACACCCCGATTGGAACAGTCGAATCAAGAACCCAGCTGGCAACTTACTGAGACGTCTGGCCCTCAGGCACAACATGTGTGTGTGGGGCCCAGAAGAGCCTACACACTTCCCAGCCAGCTGGTTACCGGCCGGATGTCATTGACATAGCGGTGACCAAAGGCCTTACTGGATTCATAGACGCGACCACTATCAACCGGATGTCGTCTGACCATTCGCCGGTGTTAGTCGCAGTGGATGTTGGACCGTGGCAGGAAACAGAAGAAAACCACCTGGATTTCCGCAACACTGACTGGGCAAGCTACCGACAACTCGTCTCTACTGCTCTAGCCAACCAGCGAGTCGAAGACGTGGATACGGCACTGCGCGCCTTCGAAGAAATAGTCAAGGACGCCACGTCAGCATCCACTCCTCTGCGCAACCGAAGACCAGTCCCTACGCAACGGCTTCCGCCACACCTAATTGCAGGCTATTCCGGCACAAGAACCGTAGTCAGCAAGGAGTGGAAGATCACCAGAAATCCTGTCACTAGGAGACTCCTTAACAGGCTACAGAAGGAACTGAAAGTGGCACTGGTTGAGCACCGGAACCGGGAGTGGGATGCCCGCGTATCCTCGCTCAAGCCTGATGATGGAACCATGTGGGAGCAGACCCGCAAATTCACTAAGAGAAGACAGCGCATCCCACCATTGCACGGCGTGAACGGGCTCGTCTACAAGCCAGCGGCCAAGGCGAATGCCCTGGCTGACAGCTTCGAACGGAACTTCCGCCCATCTGAAGCAAACGTGAATGACCGGGAACTGCGTGCTGCTCGACGCCGTCTACGAGTATATCTCGACGCTGATGATGGTGAAGAGCAGATAGAACCGATATCCCCAGCGGAGGTGGCCAGTTGCTTGACGAAGCTGCAGCTGGACAAAGCACCCGGCCACGATGGGATTGCAAATCGGTGCTTGAGGAACCTGCCGCCCGAGGCCTCGGTGTACCTAGCGAACTTATTCAACAGAATCCTGCTAACGAAGAGATACCCACGTCGGTGGAAACACACCGAAGTCGTGGCGGTACACAAGAGCGGGAAAGATCCATACTTCCCACAGCACTATCGGCCGATCAGCCTCTTGCCGTCCGTCAGTAAGATCTTCGAGCGGCTTCTCCTGAAAAGGATTAACTCCTACATCGAGGCGAATAACATCCTACCCGCTCATCAGTTCGGCTTCCGGCGTGGCCACTCCACGTCACAACAGGTGCTACGCATCGTGGAGTCCGCGATCCGAGCTTTCCTGCACAAGGAATACTGTGCCCTCGTGTCGCTCGACATCGCACGAGCGTTTGATTCGGTGTGGCACACAGGGCTCTTACTTAAACTGTACCAACAAGGCTTCCCTGGGCCGTTAGTGAAGATGATCCGTTCATACCTACTTGGAAGAACCTTTCATGTCAGAGTCGACGGGAAAACTTCAACGAGAAGGCGCATCATGGCAGGTGTCCCTCAGGGGTCCGTACTGGGTCCAACACTCTACTCCCTCTACACGGCCGACGTTCCCACGGTGGACCGAGTGCAGACGGCTACCTACGCTGATGACACAGCTTATGTCACCAGCAGCCGTAGCAGAGCCATCGCCACCAGAAGGCTACAAGATATACTCCAGCAGACGGAGGCCTGGGCGCGCAGATGGCGTATTGAAGTAAACGCCGCGAAGACCCAGGCGATTGTCATCACAAGGAAATACGGTCCGAGGAACAGGAACCACGTGGATCCAGTACTGAAACTCCACGGAGTAGACATTCCATGGAAGACAACCCTAAAATACCTTGGAGTCACACTCGACTCCAAACTAACGTGGCAATCACACATAAATGAAGTACGCAGGAGGGCCAGCGGAAGACTGCATGATCTTTACCCCCTCCTGAACAGAACCAGTGCGCTTCCACCTGCACTGGGCGTGAAGATCTACCTCACACTGGTCAGGCCACTTCTCGAGTACGCCTGCCCAGTGTGGGGCTACGCGGCGGACAAACACGTCAACCGGCTTCAAGTCATCCAGAACAGGGCGCTGAAGCGCGCCCTACACCTGCCATCGCGCTTCCCGACTGCGGCGCTGCACGAGGCGGCAGGCGTTCCTACCATTAAAGACCGCTTCCGAGCACTCGCTACGGCGTTTTATCGGAAAGCTGAGACGAGCAACAACCCACTGGTCAGCGTGCTCGGTCGATATGAAGATCCCACCGGCCGGCACAGAAGACCGCTAGCATTGCTTAGGCAACCCTGAAAAGACAAAATAAAAACTTAATCAGATAACTCCAACCAAAAAGACACACCCAAAGTGACGCAATGCACCATCAAATGAATAAGGAGAAAATGTCGAGAGACAAGAACTCCATAGTAGACTGCCAAGAAAATAATGGCAGTGAATGGCGGAAGGCGGACAGTTGGCTCCACAGCGAAACCAAAGTCCAGGTTGTTAAAATGGAAAGAAGATGGATTATTTACGTCAATGTTCGCATCAAGTCACTGTTCATATTGCATCACCGTTTACATTATTCTACCACTATTAATCAAGATGTTTAATCTCGAGAAACCTTAGGAAGCCAAGCGGTAATCGATGCCTTTCTGCAGTCTTCTGATGTTTGTTTCATGTCTGTACCCGATAGTATATTTCGTCTTATCATCTACGGACTGGGGAAATTCAACTTCGGGTGGTACAGGAATATCGTTTGCATAGATGTTGTATAGAGTTGGTGACAGTACTGATCCTTGAGGGATTCCATCCAGGGCGTCAAGAATTGATGAGTTCGCACCGTCACATGCCACAAAGAATCTTCTTCCTTTCAAGTAATTTGCTATCAATTTTATGTAGCAGCGTGGGATGTCTGTTTTATCCTCCAGCTTGCATATTAAATTGTCTCTCCACACTCTGTCATAGGCTTTGTCTACGTCTATGAATATTGCTGCTACAGATTTTCCCCTGTTGAACGCAGCCAATATGTCCTCAACTAGACGTAACAATAGCATTGTTGCCGAAACTCTTGACTGGAACCCAAATTGTTCTTCTCTAATTGTAGCGTTTTCTTTTAAATTTTCTGTTATCCTTTTTAGGACTATTCTTTCCATGACTTTTCCTGGTGAGCTCAGAAGGCTAACAGGTCTATAGCTGTCGGGTTTGGTCAGGTCTTTACCTGGTTTTGGAATAGTCACAATTTTGGCTGTTTTCCATGGTGTAGGGAAATGGCCTCTCGTCATTCCAGCATTAATTATTCTAGTCAACAAAACTAATGCTTTTCTGGGTAGGTTCTTGAGATGGTTATTCGTGACGTTATCTGTACCAGGTGCTTTTTTGCTCACCAGTTTTTTAATTATTCCCTGCACTTCTCGTGGTGTAGTTAATTGTGGTATCGTGTTTGTAGCGCCATCTCTTATGTTCGTTGCACGCCTCTGAATCTCTTCTTCCATTTTCTTTTCCCTCGCTTTCAGCTCATAATCAGGAGTTCTGAACTGTGTTGCAAATGATTCTGCTAACACTTCTGCCTTAGCTAGAGGTAGGAAGGCAACACCATCTGACCCCTTTAAACCGGTCTTGACTTTCCTTGGATTTTTGAGCACCCTTATTAGCTGCCATGCTTCTTTCTTTTCTAATAGCAAATTAGACATCTTGTTTTACTACGTTTCTATTTTTCTTTCCGTAAGTCTTCTTTTCAACTCACGAGCTAACCGATGAAACTCCCTGCGATCTTGTGGATCCCTGTAACGTTGCCATAGTTTTCGATATCTATTCTTTAGATATTTCAAATCCTCCAGAAGGGGTGGTAGGTCTATTTCATTTTGGTGTTCAACAATAATTGTAGTGGACGCTTTACTTGCTGCTTCCATGACAACACTTTGTAAATGGCTCACTGCTGAATCGATTTCTTCCACTGTATTTAACTTGAGGTTAGGTCGTGATTTCCTCTGTACTAAGTCACTGTACTGCCTCCAGTCTATTTCTGTTCTCTTGCTCGGCATTCGGTGTATCGGAATCCAGGTTTATAGTTGGATTTTAACAGGCTGATGATCTGACGATAGGTCGTTTATCGTAGTTAAGTTTACCTCTTGTATTATATTCTTTACTACGACGATGTCCAGAATGTCTGGGAGCAAGTGGTGGTTTGAGGGTATGTAGGTAGGCTCCAATGGACCAATCACTTGTACATTTCTCTCTCCTGTTAGTCCAAACAGATGTTCTCCTCTTTGGTTTGTCCTGCCTGAGTTCCAGTGCCAGTGTTTCGCATTAAAGTCTCCTCCGATTAATACTTTGTCGCCTGTAGAGAGTATAGCATCTATATCTTGTTCCAGCAATTTCCTTCTCGGTGATACATACGCGGCTGCTATGATAACATGGCCCTCTCTAGACTGTAGTTTAATTGCTGTTGCCTCAGCTTCCATTAGAGGTGGTATCTGTACTGCCTGGTGCACGATACTATTTCTCAAACAAATTGCTGTTCCTCCTCCCCGTTGCCGAGGCCGGTCCGTCCTATAGATGGTCATTCCTCCTATATTGATTTTGTCTCTAGTCTTCAGGTGTGTCTCTGTGATTAACAAAATATCGACTCTGTTTCGATGGATAAATTCCTTTAGTTCTTCAATTTTTCCTTTCACCCCGTTCGCATTCCACAAGAAAATTGTTGCGTCTTGTAGTTTTTGACTATGACTTCTGGCCATTATTCAAACATTGATAAAAGACCTTCTGCTAGGGCCATGATATTCCCCCATGTTCCTCTGGTATTTTTTATTCTTGTCGTTACCTCTTTAAATTTCATCAGCATTGTCTTTATTGTACCTACAATTTCCGTTGCCATGTCTTTGAATTCATTTTCCTCTCCATTGTCCTGTTCATTGTATATCTCTTTTTGTCTGTTGATGCGATGGCCTCTGCCCGCCGTGATGTCAGCATAGGTGTTCCGTTCTCCTCGTTGTTCTTGGTTGCTTCCCCTACCTCCACTTGCATCTTTCCTTGATTTGGTGTTTCCAACTGTCTCCCGATTTTGTAGCTGGTTTTTTGTTTCCTTCCTGCGTTGGTTGTTCTCTACTACCTTCATTGCTGTCTGGAAGGCTGGACATCCTCTCCATGACGCAGGATGGTCACCCTGACAGTTAACGCATTTTGCTTTAGTTTCATTCGTTAATTTACATTCCTTTGTGGAATGGAAGTTGGCACATTTAACACATCGATAAGGCAATTGGCAATAGTTTGCCGTATGGCCTATCCTCTGGCACCTTACGCATTGAGGTGGCCCAAAGAGACTTCTGTATCTTTCTATTTGTACTCTGGTGTACAGAATTGTCCTTTCATTGTAGATATTCTCTGCGGGTTGGCCCGGCGTAAGCGTGGCACGACACGACAACAAATTGCTGGGGACGTCATAGGTCCCCAGAGTGCGGGGAAGTTTTTGCGTGATAACGCATCACCTTCCATTTTGGTTTTGGCTGGCCTTACTTGTTTGTCATTGTTGGAATTGTCGGTTCCGATGAATTTCTATTGCTGGTGATCAAGGAGTTTCCTTGGCCACCTTAGTCTGTGATCATAAATTGGTCCACCACCCAGTGAGTTAATCAGGGGGTTGGCCGAGTGCTGGCTCTTTTCATAGAACTGCGCTGCCAGCTTTTGAAAGCGGGTTCTGAGTTTGGAAAGTCCGCTTATTCGGTGTAGATCTTCTGTATGCGTCTCCGTGGGTAGGTGGTACGCGAATCTGATAGCCTTGTTCTGTATGGTCTGGAGTCGCTGGAGGTGGCATTCCGCAGTGTTGCCCCAGACTGCGGAGGCATACTCCATCACGGGTCTGATGAGGGCAGTGTACAGCTGTTTTCCTACATCAGGTCTAAGATTGCTTTTCGGATTTAGAACAGGGTAGAGAGTAGTTAGTCTACCTGTTGCCTTGCTGCGAACGTTGGCCACGTGGTGTTTCCATGTCAGCCGCGTGTCAAGTTTTACGCCAAGATATGTTGCCGTGTTTGTCCAAACAATGTTTTCACCGAAGAGTGTTAGAGGTTGGAGCCGTCGTGGGACCTTCCTTCTGGAAATAATGATAGCGTGACAGACAGACAGACATCTGGTTGGGCCGAAATGACAATCTCTTTCGACAACCCCTGGACAGATTAGAAGTTTGATACGCAAACTTGCAGGGAGGAAGTCTCTAGGAATATATCACCTCACCAACGTGCTCATGAAGGAACTGCCACTCAAAGAGCCCGTGCCTCGATCAAGTGTAATCTTCACCTCTACTGCGTTTATACTGCCTGCAAGCATCGACATACTCAGATGAACAAAGACCGGTGAGACTCACTGCCAACAGCAGTACCAATTAGATCAGTGCTGAAATGATCCAAACCTACTTTTCCACTAAAGTGCAATAAATGGGAGCACAAACTAAAATTTTACAACCTTACTTAGGCTGGATTGGCAATGGCACTAAATTATCTCTCTTCAGGTAGTTAAAAGAAAAAAAGAAGAATAAACTGGATAAATCTGAAAGCGTCTTGTTATGATTACATGCCATGTGAAATCAAAGCTGTTATACACAGTTAATACACTCTTACTATTGGTTCTATTTCAAAATATATATTTTCAGTTAACATAGAACTTTTTCGAGCAAGATGATATGGTAAAATGCTTTCAACCAAACCAGCAAACTTAATTCACCACCGTAGCGTCCACCACACGCGCGGCCATCACCGTAGTATAAGCTGAATGCAGGCTTGTCAGGAAACACTGCATTATGCCACTCAGCACGCGAGTGAGGTATACCCGTTTGTGGTTTCTGGGGGATGGAAGCCCACGCAATGGCATGCGTGACACCAGACGGCACACACACACATACACGTGGAACCTCCTTGTGCAAGATACGATCACGAGGGTTAATCATTAAATACGCTCATATCCACACGTAACTACGACCCTCTTCTGTCCGCTGGTTTCATAGTCATAGCAGCGTGCCCTGTTGTATCCGCAATGTCAGGCTACGACAAACCAGTTTTCCGCAGACTAATCATTCTGTCCGGGTTCAAACTCACTTAATCTCACGTTTTCATTCCGTTTGACGGGTCTGCACTGGCTGAGCGTATCGCAACACTAGCCAGGGTTAACAAGAAGAGGGCTCTGCTGGGCCTACGTGCACGCCACCTTTCAGCAAGCTTAATTACTTATTATGGCTGCAGTGTTCTCCACATCCTTCGATTTTGGAGTGATTCGGACCATCCCTACTAGGTATTGCAATTTTCACAAACAATAGTATATGCGCGCTACATTTTTGATAAATAAACTGTATTCGCTGGGAATGAGTAAAGGTTTGAAATCGGAAATGTAATTCATTATAAATTGTTTAATCTTTTTTAACGTATTTAGGGCTAAAATAATTATTACGTCATTTAATTAATTCTACAAGTAGAAGAAAGGAGTTTGAAGAATTTCTGTTGTTTGACATTGTTACAGTATTGGCCGCCGACCTGCCTTCTTCATCTACCTGCTGATAGAGTGCTTCTTCGGCATCGCGACGGCGTTCGCCCAGGACTTCGTCACGTGGACGCTGCTGCGGTTCGGCCTGGGGTTCACCGTGCCAGCCATCCTGGGGACGCCCTACGTCCTGGGTGAGCCCTTCAACTCCTTAACTCTCTTGTACGAGCGGGTCTGCTCTAGTAAGTGTACACCTTAAACAAATAAGCAGGAGGCATCTGCGTTGTCGTTTCCGTTGAATTTTCGTTAGTAATGACGGCATTTTTACCGCCTATAATGGTGCAGATCACTACTTAAAAGGTGTTAAATACTGCAGTTGATACGGCACTCGCCAATTTGTAATGGCGGGCTTGCCACTACAGGAGAGGCTGAGTACGTTGTCGCGCCTTGTCGGCCTGATGGGACTTACTTGTCGGTCGGTTTACTCGGCGTCGCAGCTCCGTCGCACCTCCCGACTAGGACGTTGGCAGATGCTAAAGAACAGCTTGGAGAGCGAATTAAAATGGAGAGAACTTTCTATCGAAAGAGCCAGTTGGTACACCTCTTCCAGTTTATTGACTATCAGCTACGATTAGTACAGCTTAAGTGGCACCCCGTCAACAGAACTCCATAGCTGCTAATAGGCAATCTCGGCCGTTCCACTCACTAACATTGTCCAGTGGCAACAGGCTGTTCGGCGGGCGGTGAGTCCTCTTTCACCGATGTTGTCGTTGAAAGAGAAAGTTCTTCTAATCTAGATGTTACATCGGGTGTACCTCAAGGAAGTGTAATTGGACCACTTCTTTTCTTAATTTTTATAAACGATCTCGGAGACAAATTGAAAAGCCTTTTTAGATTGTTTGCTGATGATGCGGTTATTTATAGGGAAGTAAGAAATTTGGCTGATTGCTTAGAAATTCAGCGCGATCTGGATGTTATTTTGCTTGGTGCGCTGAGTGGCAACTTACTCTAAATTGTAAAAAGTGCAAGACAATGAGCATAACTAACAAAAAGAATCCAGTTGTTCAGAAATACGAGTTAAACAATACAGTTATTGATATGGTCGATTCTATGAAATATTTGCGAGTAACAGTACAAAAGAACATGAAATGGGACATACACATTAATTCGTTAGTAGGTAGAGCTAATTCTAGGCTGCGATTCATAGGTCGAATCTTGAAAAATTGTAATGAACAAACAAAGGAGATAGCGTACAAATCTCTTGTGCGTCCACATTTGGACTATTGTTGTGCCATTTGGGATCCGTTTCGTAAGGGGTTGGTCGAAAGTATAGCCAAAGTGCAGAGAAGACCCGCTCGATTCGTGACCGCTTGCTACAGTCCTTATGAAAGCGTCACAGAACTGATTAGTAGATTAGGTTGGGAGTCTCTTATAGATAGACGACACACGTTTCGTTTAAACTTATTGGTAAACATGCGTACTACCACTTTCACTTTTGAGTGTAGTGAAATACTTCTTCCACCAACCTATTTGAGTCGGAAGGACAGGAAAGATAAAATTAGAGAAATAAGGTGCCGCACTGATTCTTATATGAATTCTTTTTTCCCTCGTACCATTAGGGATTGGAATGCACAGCAAAGATATTAGCTTTGGTGCTGAGCACCCTCTGCCACCCACAATTTTGTGAATTGCAGAGTATATATGTAGATGTAGATGTAGATATTACTACGGAATATGGCAGTAATAGGCTACACAAACCTTTCCGGTTCTACGATTTCAGCACTTTATTATTGCTGAACATTCTGCCTACCGAGGTTGACTGAATACAGAATTTTCTCGTAACCACTTCTACAATGTAAACGACAACAGACGTGTGTTAGTATCGTCGCCAGTTGTAGGAGTATATAACGGCATAAGAAATTAATAGCGTCAAAAAATCCGAGAGGAACGCACGACTTTTAGATTATCTTGTCAGTACCGTGAAGCAATGGAAAACATGCTAACTCGCAGAAAAGATTCTAATTTTTAATGAGGAATTAAAACGGATATTTGGTGGTCCTGATGACCGTGAGGTCGGGTACGCCGTATACCAGACCTATAAACCCTGGAGCGTTGTTGTTGTTATAGTTTCCGAGTTGTCTCTTCATCAGCATTTGTCTTCCAATGAATCGAATCACACCCAGTGGAACATATCATTGAAATTAAATTCTGCGGTAATTTCCACAAATTACTCTACCATTTCACTGGTGCGAAAAATGATGTGAGACAAGACTATAGTCTGTCCCCGTTAATAGTATTCTGATTGGATGTAGAGGAAGCAATAAATAAAGGAAAACAAAAATCTGAATGTTATAAGTGTTCAAGGTGAAAGAATTGAGTATGTTACGATTTGCGATGAAATTATCCTGTTAAAAGCACAGACTAAGGATCTTGAGAAGTTACTAAGAGAGCGTGCACAAACTACGTGGCTCGGCCCAAAGGGGGTAGGGGGGGGGGGGTTGACTGGAAGGCAACGCTCGGCTACGTGGGGGGGAGGGTTCCATGCCAGGCCACTTAGCTTTCCTTTCATAACATTTTTCAGGTACAGAAGACACAACAGCATGTGAATATTTATTTCCCTCAGTTAATTATCTCCGTATGTAATTTACAATCGTCTGACAAAAGAAAACAGTACAAATATTTCTTCTGGAATCAAAAGGGAAAAAAGCTACGAGCTACTTGGTGGGGGGGGGGGATAGAGGTAAAAGCCACGTAGGGCTACGTGGGGGGGGGGGGGGGGGAGGGGGGGTTCACAGGAGGTCAAAATGGAGTTACGTGGTTTATGCACGCTCCTCACTGGCATGAATAAAACACTGAAGGAATATTTTGGACTAAATATGAATCACAACAAAAAATAAAGTTGATAAAATGCAGCAGAACTGATACAAATTACTTGAAGCAAAATTTCAGAAATGATTGGGCGCTAACTTTTCTTATTCTGTATTTTTATTACTGCAAATTTTTGGTAATTTATTCCTAGTTTTGATAGTTTTCTCGTGGCCAGCTCTCTTTCAACTTGGCAAGCATAGTCAAGAGTGCTAGCCGTAGGCATTTCAGTCAGTTGGGAACTGACCGGGAGATATGCAAGTGTTGTTCCAAATATCAGTGTGGCTCGTGATGAAACAACGGCCGTCCAATTCCAAACAAATTCATTCCATTATTACAGTTTTCGTTCAGCCCCAGTATATCTTCTATTGTCTCTAGCTTTCTTCCAATCTCGCCAGCTCTTCGCGGATTCCATCGCCCTACATTGTGCCAAACTTGGACATGTCCTTTCGCGGGTATCAAAATAAAGTAACCGTTTAAGTTCAAAGCCACCGTAACGATTTCATTAAATTTTTGCCAGGTGACTGTTCTAGCGTGAATACTTTTGTCCTTAATTCTTATGTTAGGAAAGGATTATAATTATGAAGTGACAAACTACTTTAGGACCTAGAGCGGTAAAATGTAAACGCGCATGGTATTACTGGCCGGCAGATCCCGAACGATGGTGTGGCACGGCATTACATGCGTATACGCCTATGTCGTGGCTGCTCTAACCCGATAATCCTAACGGGTAAAGGGAATCTACAGCTATATACGATATCCGAACCAAAGAGCATATAGCAAGTAGCATATCTCACACAAACAATGTATTACTTTGCCAGAGGTGAAGGTTCGTTTTAAGGTAGGCAAAAATTCCACCCGAGACTGGAATACGAACTTCTAACACCCGGCGACGCCTCTGAGTCAACTTCGCTATCAGAACTGTCCATGAGCGGGAATCGGATGAGGACCAAAAATCAACCACTGAATATCCACACAAATTTGCTGCACTTCTCTTTTCCTGCGCGAAATCGAATCCCACTATCCAAACAGGTTACTCAATAACCATTGGAAGTTATTTATCGAAACTCGTGGGTTGCTATGGGGCAGCAAATGCGCTTGACAAGTGGATACCTGGTTCCAGCTACATCTGTACTATCGTAAATCTATAACGCAGCTGCGTGTGTATGTACTGGGGTCACTCAAAAACTACCGCTTCACTTTGGATGGCATTTTCAAATGTTTACAGCTATTAGTCCGGATCAAAATCTGCGTATTTTTTTTTCTGTCATCAGTCTTTCAACTGGTTTCACTTCCTATCTTCATATATTTTAATCTCTGTCTTCCTTTACAGTTCTTACCTTCGACTGTTCCATCCACTAGCAAATTAACCAATCCAGCATGTCTCAAAATATGACCTACCAGCCTGTCTCTTCTTTCTGTAAGTTCATTCTGTATCGGCGTTTTCCCAGCTGTATATTTAAAATTTCGACTCTGAGACATTAAAACAATCTTAGTACGACCAGTTACTTTTTAACTTCTCAAGTAAATATAATTATCTTTTATCGTTTACCACGTCTTCAAATTATTTTCTTATTGCATCCTCGGAAAATATTTCATGACGGGTTCATGATTATTCACATTTCTTTTCAAACCACTTTAATTTTTATTAAGCCACAATTACTTCTTTCGTGAAATCTTCTAACCGGTGTTCTATGTATATTCTTTATCAAGCGTTTACAATCCTCTTCTCAGCGTGTTGGACCACTCTGTACTTTCGTAATGCGACTATATTTCCGCGCTCGTTCTAGCTTCCACGACGAAATGACTTTTTCTGTCATGTATTGAATTCTAATTGACGATTTTATCCGTCAACAAATCATTTATGCCCCTTTTACCTTCAACGGTCTTTCGGTCAGCATATATCTTTAACAATCATTCAATATCATTTCTCGCAAATTTTCGTCATCATTCTTACTATCACGAGCACTTCCTTTCTCTTGTCTCTTACGATTTTCAACATCAACACACCGCCAATTACTATCATTCCGATTATAAACTACATCTTAATGTCACGTAGTATTTGAGATTTGATTACCTTTGTAAACATTTCAGCAGACCCGTCTCGAATTAATATAACATAACGTAATTATAATTCGTCGAGGATATTTTCTTTTAGTATTATGAATAATGGGGTCCTTTTTTTTATGGAAAGCTTCTAAACTTGGGAACACCAATTGATCAATTTTTCCGTATTCTGTCCACTCATACATCTCAAATATTATTATTTATTTTTTTCAACGAATTAGCTACATTAACTTCCGTTCTTTATTATTTTTGATGAAACCACGTCTACCTGATATATAACATATCCTACAATGTTCGAATAATTATCAGTACGAGAAATTAATTGCACAGTTACTATTCTATACTCACTTATTGCTAACTACAAACATTATAATCTTGCCTGGTCATATTTCCAATATCGGGCTACCAAAAACACTTCATATATTCGTTAACACTTCAAGCGGCCATGCACAATCTGCATCCATTTTTCATTTTCCAAATTATTATTATTCCTATTCGCTCGATGCTTCAAGCAATGTTGTTCATTTACGTTCGGCAATCCTGTACAGCTTTGTTTTCTCTTTGTTGTCGTAATATTTCTGTAGGACTCCCAGCCAAACATCTGTTCCAGAGTCACTCTGGTATCCAGAAGATTTTTTGTGCCTCTGCTAACCGTCCTTCCCGCTGTGAGGTCAAACACTCTGAAGCAAGCAACCTCCCTCAAGCATTTGTTTTTTCGCACGGTTCTCTGCCTCCGAAAATCTCCAATTATCCCGACAGATGTTTTATTTACCTTTATGAACTTGACATACTTTATGTATTCTCGTTCGCTGCAGTCTGTTGATCTTTGATGTATTTGTCTCTTTTTTTCTCTTTTTGATATTGTTCCACTGACAGACAGCTGTAGCCGTATCGACTTAATTTCATCCATCAAAATACTCTTTTCGAGTTCGGTAATCGAACGTGAAAAGCTACTATTTTCACACGCATTGTTTTCTTCTTTTCTTCCGACGATACTTTCAATTTCAGCAAATTTTCCGCAAGACTCTACAGTTCGCAAATCATCCTCAGATTCTCTTCCAGGATCTCTTGTTTCCGTTTCCTTAGAAACTTCATCTTCAATCATTTGATTTTCCCTTGCAGTGCTCCTCAATTCATTCAAATTATTCACCTCGTTTTTCCACTAACAACAACCACAGCTACAGTGTTTTTCATATCTTCATGCTCCACTACATTAATTGTAGGTTTTATTTCCTGGTCTACTGTTTTTCGCGAATGCTCTGTCATTTTTCGATCCGTCTCTCCAAACTTTTTTTCCATGCACTGACGTACAGTTTCAGTTTCGATCTTTCTCATATCGGCATCCCCGCTTCTGAAATCAGATCTTACTTGTTCGCAAATGGTGATTCGCTGTTCATTCAACTGTAGACTTATATCAATTTTCAAGCGTTCACTGAAAGCCGCAAATCTGTCGCTTATCCGGTTTTCGGTTTCATTTTGTCTCTCAATCATAGCTTTCTGTTGTTCCAGAATTTGTTCGCAAATGATCATCGACTGCTGTTCCAACATAGTTTCAAACATTAACATCATGGGATTACATGCAACATTTTCGCAACCCGTACTCTGAGCATCAGTTTCAGATTGAGCTACCGATAGCTGAATCGGTTCATTAGTTGGAGGGCACGTGATTGTGTCCTCACTTCCGGTTTGACAAGGATTTTCCCCAGCTTCGATTATCAAGGCATCGTCTGGAAACTTTTCGCTTTCTACATTCACAGATTCTATCGTTTCCGAAGTTGAAGCATTGGTACTTTGTGACATGTTGGTTGATTTTCCTGACCTGAGTAACATTCACTCAATCCACTAGCGTACGCTCGCGTTACCAACTTTCAAATCCTATGCACTAATTTATAAAATTCTTTTCAAACGACATCAAATTAAACCTTTCAGTAAACCACATTTACGACTATTAACATTTCAATCAATGCAAACACACCGCGAATTTAACCCGGAAAATCAGAAACACACAAGAAAAAACTTTCCGATTACCAAAATGCGTACAGATTTGGACCGCACCAAATTATTGAAAGCAAGAAACTCATACTAGTCTCAGCATAGTCAACAAGATATTCTACACTCAAACACAGAATTTTTCAACGCTGGTCAGATGAAAATTCTTACCTTCAGTCATGAATCTTGGAAGTTGTTTCAACATAACTTTCCAAAAAAATATTCCACAATAATGACAACACAAAATAAGAGACCATCACACAACAAATCAGGACAACACACAGGCGAACAAAAAAAACCATCACACCAAATTTTGGTCCTATGCCAACTCAAAACTCTTTGAACATCGACTAAAAAATCAACAAAACATCAAACATATAATATTCTCAATCCTGCTTTCACCTGCATCCAAAACTAAATAAAACAAAATTCACATGACATAACAAAACATGTATGTTTAACATAGATCATATGATTATTTTATTTGTTTAAATTCTCCACCTGGTTTGGCACTGCACTGAAATAAAAATAATGTTAAAATAATATTGGAATTGAAACTTTTGCATCCGCTCGATTATTATTTTTTTTTTTTTTCGTTAGCCCCGCGTTCTGGGCGTCATAATTTGAAGTGTTCCCTATGTTAGGAAAGCGACTTCTCGACCTTACTGTGGCCGTTCACTACCAGTTATTAATTTGCAAATAATATTAAGATTAAAAAAAATCAGGTGGGCGCCAGAGATTGGAGTGTACCCTATTCTGAGGGAAGCGACATCCAGATCTCAATGTATTATTATTGAAACATGAATTATTGAACAACTAGAATTATTAATAAAGTCAAATGACACATTACATGATTGGATGGGATCTATTGAAAACAAGGTTCACAATCTGACTTTACGTTTTTCTTATGTATTTTAATTGTTTCCTTGACAGTATTTTACAAAGATTAATTTTCTTTCTGCAACACAAGGGTACATAACTTTCTCGGTGGAGCAAGAGAGTCTGTCTCGGGGCGATAACTAGGGTAAAAAAAACGACGATGATGCAAAAGTTCCTTTTTCCTAATGGTGGTTACCGTGCAGGCGAATCTACGTTGTGCAGTCGGTGGGTTGACCAGCTCTCCATCACGGCCGGCTGCCTCACTGCTGTCCCCAGTAGTCAGCTGTTCGGTCGATCCACACCTCTCCGTCGGTAGTCAACAAGTCCCCCATGTCTTCTCGCGCTGCCTCCAAGAAGCGTCGTTTTCCGCCCCCTCTTCATGACGTCTGCCAATCACTGTCTTTGGAGGGAAGCTTTTTCCGCTGGTTGGCTCAGGACATGCAATAAAACCGCCCTTTTTTGTAATAAAAATACAAATTTTTCCTATTGGCTGTGTACTCCCTGGCTTCCCCTCACCCTTCGTTCTTGGATACAGATATACATTTTTATTTTATTTGTTTACTAAAACAGCCCAAGCTCCAACTCCATCTTGAGTCGCAGGCCTTGTCACGAGACTGTTATGCCATAAGTCACATTTAATGGAAACACTCAGGGGCTGGCGTTTCCCGAACACTAGCAGAACCTCCCCTGGGACCGGGGACCGACACACACCAGACGAGAAAAGAAACACACTCACCTCTGGCTCTCGCGGATCATTACAATATATATATATATATATATATGACCGTGTAGGGTATTGAACAAAGTGACTGCCCAAGCGCTAACTGCTTGGCATCTCGTTTTTTCTGGAGAGTATTATTATTTTTGTCTCGCTCCAACATAGCGTAAGTTTATTTTATGCATTCAATGAACACATGATCAAAGCAGAGTGAACCATATAAGCACCGTACAAGAAAGGAATCCACCTGATAGCAGCAACATTTCCTTACTATCTCTTTCTTTGGATGGGCACCTTCAGTCCACAATTTCCGATTCCCCGTTTTAGATAATATTAGTAAAAAAATTTACTGTTGTGTTTCTTGCCCAAGAAACTCGATTTGGAATTCTGCCAGAACCCAAATTTATTTCTACGGGAGTTCCAACGTATTTCTGCATAAAACAGTATTGGCACCTGAATATATTTTTGTGCGCATTTTCGACGTTCGCAGCTGCAAGAGAGGAAAAGAGACGCGGGTTATCTTTATCGGGGAATACATTTACCTGGGCGGGAGGATCGGGCGAATGGCTCTGTATTCCCTGGAGGCGCTTCCACTCACTGTTTGTTGGCTCGACGCTGTTCCGGTGGCAGCTAAGTGGCAACACGATTTACTCCCCGGCCCCAGTCTAGCAGAGAGGGTCGCGACACGAAACTCTGAACTCAACTCGACTCAGCGAGGCCAGCTATCAGCTTTATAAAAAAACAAACACCTACCTTAATTATATCTCTCCGAAATAAGTGTTGCTTTGGGAAAATTCTTGTTTCCCAAGTGATGGCACCAAGCTCTACGTAGCAAGCAATGCAAATGCTGTTTGGATGAATAAACTCGCCATGTTCACGCAGTTCTCGAGACGGACAGTATTCTCAGTTTGAAACTCAACTCCCGAGACTCACATGCGTCGCTCATGTGTGTTGTCTATCAAGCTATGACAAAATTAAAACCGTTTTGTTGTGACTGACATACTTAAAGAGTGTCGCGATTAGTCGATCAAAATATGTGGCTGGAACAAGTATGATGTCTACATGGAAAACAGAAGAAAAAAAGGTACGTTTTTTTGTAAATTGAGTACGTGTTTAAAATAGTGTTTGGAAACGTTACTCCGGAAAATTCGTCACTGTTTTGCTGCAACGCGATGAACAATGATTGTTAATGTTATCACTTCATACAAATGATTAAAACGAGACTCATGATTTAGTACCATTTGACAAAGAAATTAAAAGCCTCGCTGTTAGTATAATGACAGCATAATATAGCTAAACCTAGTTTATAAGTTACTTAAGAATTTGATATATATAATTATTTTAGATATCTAATTAAATAAGTGTTGAAGAAAATAAATTATATTTAATAGAAACAAGGATATAAGAATTCCATAACTTGAAAAAAGAATCTACACAATCTTGTCTTAATACAATATTAACAACGATAATATTTTGAGGGATTATTATTGTTTTAAATGGTTTTCGGCAACTAAGCCATTCAGCGAGCTCAATGTGTTTATTATATCTCTTCCAGTGAATTAGTTTCTCCAGTACGTCTATGATTCCTAAGTATAGACGCCACAGGACGGACAGGACATTCACCAGACACACAACACTTAAACATCCATGCCCGCGGCCGGATTCGAACCGGCGACCTTCGGCACGCGGAGCTATTGCTCTACCCCCTACGCAACCGAGGCCGGCTATTTTGGGGGATGTTTTGATGTTTGGCTTATTTGTCTCAACTACGCTTCCCAGCGCTGCTGATGCTTTGTGGAAGTTTCGGATAGTGGAGACTACGTGAGGCGCTGACTGTAGACATCGTGTAGACTCTGCTGCTAATGAGTCTCACACGGAGCAGTGGCCTATGCATTGCGATCACACAGAGCTGCCAAACGGGATTCAAGCAGAGTCGATGTTTCTGGATAGGTAGACTGTGCACAGCGTTGACATTCAGTAGTTAACCTACCAATTGGTTCATTGTTAATTTATTGTGAACCGAATCAGTATTAGCTTTATCTGCTAAGAAATTTTTGATCTCTTTCTAGAAGCCATATTTAATAGTTCTTATCCATAACATCGTTGCTCTTAATAGTAAGATTTTTCCAAATTGTTCCTCTTAGTAATAAGTACTTATCAAAATAATGAAACTCCTACAACGCCTGTCCTGGCGACAGTTTCCGCATTCTGGTCGCTCACTATATGACATACCGTCCATGCGCATTTTATTCTGCGCCCGTCACTGGACTTGTATAGCATTACACACCACGTTTATACCGTAATTTCCATCACCTATCCCAAGGGACTGCCATTTTTCGGCTTCTTTCTTTTTTCTCTCTCTCTTTTACTTCCGACTTTTCACTTTGTCAACGTCAAGGTCATTATAGGCGAGGAAAGCACGGTAAGGAATTTTGAACGATCCTTGCCGACATTCGCCTGGGGTGATTTCGGTATACCATGGGAAACACAAATTTCGATGGCCTGACGAGGATTCAAAACCGCGTCCTCCCGAATGATAGTATTTGGGAATAAAAACTACTCTAAATGTTCATCCTGTAGTGTCCCACCCGATATGCCTCGGGTTTTACTAGTTTGTTAATCAGTTTTAGTAACTAATAGCTAAATAAATGATTTTGGGTGGGGTTCTCTTCCAAAGTGGTCCTTCACATTAATACAAGTCAGACATGAGACGTTCAAAAGGAGCATATTGACGTTGTTAATCTTGATATATGAAAGGCAAAATTTATTTGACGAAACAATTACTTGAATGGATAGATAACTGTTCCCTCGAAAATCCATGTAGACGAAATCACAATGCCACACTGTATCCATTGTTTTAAACAAACGCTCATTATGCTAGGACCTCTCCATCAAGACAGTAAATTAATGACTTACGTATTAGGTAACACAAGGGAAGTCTGTTCCTTGGGATGGCAACCAGACGACACTAAAGTACATTCTTTATTACTCACCTGCCTGTACACGGATTTACAACCATTATCATTTCCCTCATTTAACAAGTAAGGGTATTAAATATTCCTCGCGATAACCTTGTCGGTCGAGAACCACATTCAAATCAAATTATTATGGAAATTAAATACATCACTGCAATAAAACGATTGAATCTAACTACAACATTGCTTGTCACTGATAAAGAAAAAGATTTACAGAATGGGACTTCTCAATCCATAGTACTTGTTCTAAATTTTCTAAGTTTCAGTCAAATCCATCCACTAGTTTCAGGGAGATGCGCTTTCAAGTATACATACATACAGACAAAACTTATTTTAAAAAAATGCTCTTTTGGCTTCTATATCATTAGTAATGCTTCCCCTAACCAAATATTTCAAAATATACTTAATGTAAAGATTTTTGCATGTTACAGTTTTATTATCAGCCAACACATTACGACTACCTACTACTATCGATATAAACCCGTGCAGGCGTTAGCAGCGGCACCTGGCGACGAATGACTGTTAGTAAGACACACGCACGGTGCATGTAGTATCAGTGAGCGTGCTATTCGTGTATGTGGTGCTGAAGGCTCGCGACCTATCTAAGTTTGACCGAGGGCAAATTTTGATGGCCCAGAGGCTCGGTACAAACATCTCGGAAACTGCACGATTTGTCGCGTGTTCGAGTAGTGTTGTGGTGAGTGTCTTCATCAAGAGGCGAAACCAAGGTGAAACCACGTCCAAACGTCGAGGGGTTGGGCTGCCAGCCCTCATTAGAGATGTCGAACTTCGTAGACTGGACAATTTGGTAAAACGGGACAGGCGTGGAACTGTAGCGGAACTAACATCAGACTTTAATACTGCGCAGAGTACAAGTGTGTCTGAACACGCAGTGTACCGATCACTCCTAACGGTGAGCCTCCGCAACCGACGACCCATCAATGTGCCAATGTTAACACCACGATATCGGCAGTTACGACTGAAATAGGCACGCGACCATCGTCACTGGACGTTGGCGCAGCGGTAGAGCGATGCATTGTCTGATGAATCCCGATACCTTCTTCATCATACCTATGGGAGAGTGCGAATCCGTCGTTTTCCAGGGGAACAGCTTCTTGACACCTGCACTGCGGGACGGAGACAGGCTGGCGCTTGATGCTCTGGTGAACATCCGTGGGTCCAGTGGAGCTCGTGCAAGGCACCGTGACGGCCAATAAGTATCGTCCACCGGTTGCAGATCACGTACACCCCTTCACGACGACCATGTTTCCCAAAGGCTGTAGCATTTTTCAGCTCGATAATGCGCCATATCACAAGGCAAGAAGTGCGATGGAGTGGTTCAGAGAAAACACAGTGGCGAGTTGCAATTGATATGCCGTCCCCCCAGCTCACCACATCTGAATCCGATTGAACACATCTGGGATGTGATTGAACGTGACATCAGAGCTCATCGCCCCCCCCCCTTTCCCCGGTATTTACGGGAATTAGATGTAGTGTCATCTCCTCCCGGCGACTTACCAAGGCCTCATTGCTTCCATGCCAAGACGCGTCGCCGCTGTTATCCTTGCCAAAGGCCGACAAACGAGCTGTTAGGTAGGTGGTCACAACTTTCTGGCTGATCAGTGTAGATGAAGTGAATGGCACGCAACTGACATGGAATAGTTGTCATACTGGCGAACTGATTGAAGAGTGATAAGCTGTATCGTCCAAACAACAGCTTAAAAAGACTTGACATTTTACTTATTTGTGCCAACATTAGGAAGAACCAGTTCTGACATATTATCCCCATTCTATCTCCAGTTAATTGGAGACCTGCCAATAAAAAGTACTAAAACGAGAAATAAAACAATTGTTGAAGATCTAAATATTACAGAAAGGATAAAAAACGAAAAAGATGCGGGGATAAATCGAACAATAAGGTCTAATTTACATGAAATTAGGGAGCGTGCATAAACCTCGTAGCTCCATTTTGGCCTCCTGTGAACACCCCCTACCCCCCACGTAGCCCTACGTGGCTTTTGCCTCTACCCCCCCACTCCCTACCTACCCCACGTAGCACGTAGCTTTTTTCCTTTGATTGATTCCAGAAGACATTTTGTACTGTTTTCTCTTGTCAGATTATTGTAAATTACATTCGGAGATAATAAACTGAGGTAAATAAATATTCACATGCTGTTGTGAGTTCTACGTGGCCTGGCTCGGAACCCTCCCCCCTCCCCCCACGTAGCCCAGCGTAGCCTTCCAGCCAACCCCTCCCCCTCCCTCCCCCCTGGACCGAGCCACGTAGTTTGTGCACGGTCCCTTAATGTTGCCAGAACTGTTTGTAGAAAATAATGATAAAATAACAATATTTTCTAAAATATTAAAAGATATACAATCCGTCCATAAAAGTGAACAAACGGGTATATAAGCCAATAATGTCGTCACTTAACATATTTAACAATTCACACGTAAAAGAAAGGATTGACATTTTCCATGTTTAAGATGCCTGAGACAGTGAAGCGTGAATATGTTTATTTAATGTACTTGGTTTGTCTATTTTTATTGTTTTGTAACGCCGCCTGTGCACAGCGATCGAGCTGGTGGGACCCGAGAAGAGGACGACGATGACCATCATGAGCAACATCGCCTACTCGTTCGGGCTGGTGCTGCTCGCCGCCGTGGTCTACCTGGTGCGGGACTGGCGCCAGCTGGCGCTCGCCACCTCCGTGCCCTTCCTCTCCTTCTTCCTCTACTGGTGGTGAGTACACAGTGCAAGTGGCTCTGCTTCCACGAGCCAAGACCTGTCGCAAAACTCGTTATTGGAAAATTTAAACATAAAATGTGTTAGGGTTAGTCTGGGCGAGGTGGCCTTGTTGAAAAAATATGTTCGTGGTTTCTTCTTCTTCTTCTTCGATTATTCCCTTTAAAGAGAGCGACTGAACTTGAGTAGTCATGATGTTTTTTTCTTCTTCCTTTCTTCCCAAATTCTCTTCATACGCTCGCTGTGTTCTCTCTTACGCTCTTCTGACCATTTGTTTCCTGTTCTTTTTTTGGTTTGTGTTTGTTTAAGTGTATGTTTCTTTGTGATGTTTCTAAACTGTTCTCGGTTGTTTATGTTGTCTTGTGTGATCCCCAGTTCTTTAAGGTCCTCTTCTGTTTCAGATATCCATTTAATCTTGTTTTTACTGGTGTTTACACTCTCGAAGATTTGCCTGGTGAGCCTGTTCTTCTTCATCCTGCTAATATGTCAATAAAATTTCATCCTTCTTTTTCTAAAGTTGTCAGTTATTGTTTCTATCTGTTTGTAGAGCTCTTTTGATGGCCTCTTTATCCAAATTCCTTCACGAAAAACTGGTCCGAATATTTTCCTCAGAATTTTCCTTTCCTGCTTTTCAATGTCTCTTATTTTTGTATGACCATGAATCACTGTAGTTTCTGCAGCATAAAGTTCTTGCGGCAGAACTACTGCGCTGTAATGCCTTATTATTTTAAAAAAGGTGAGAGACAATTTGTCTCTCCTCGTCTCTTGATTCAGCAAACTCTTAAAGCCTAGTAGTCTACCAGTGTTCTGTGTAGGTTTTACGATTCTCTTTGTGCGACGGTTCTCTAAGAAGCAAATTTAAAGATCTGTTCCAGAGCTATGGCTTCTCTCACATTCCCAGGAGTCTCAATCATAAAAGTACGCCAAACCATTAACAGTGGTCATTCTCACATGCAGTGAGCCTGGTACAGTCAGCTATCTGCACCTTAACATCGGAACCAGAAATGTCCAGTAAGTTTTCAATTAATGCGCTTGACTCTGAACAGTGTGTCGGATCTCAGCCTCCACTTAACTCTTATTTAACTAATGCGAGCAGTGGTTCAAGATCCCAGTGCCCCCAGACCTACGTCATTTTACCAAAGCTCAAATTTGGAGAACGAATAGTGTAATTTGTAGTTAAGAACGTTGAGCTTAAAAGTGGTTTCCCATCGGCAGCCTTAATGTACGCACCTCTTTTCTTCATTTCTCTGAAATTTTGTTGGATCTTCTTATATGCAACATCGAATTTACCTATGACCATTTCCTTTTCTACTTCTTCACACTTTTCTTGCAGCCATTTTTCTTTTGCTCTTTTGCATTTACTGTTTATTTGTTATCTTTATTGTCTATATTCGTCTCTTCGTGCTTCATCCTGAGCATTTTTGTGCCTTCTCCTCCGATGCATCAACTCCAAAATTACTTCTGTGATCCAAGGATTTCGGGTGGCTTGTTCCCTGAAGCCTAATGTTTCTTTATTCCTCTCTTCAAGGCATTCCATTGGTCTATGGTTAGGCTCCTATCACAGTTACTTCTTAGACCCAAGTCTACAATTTCTGCAAATTTTTCTCTCTTGTTGGATTGTTTTATTTTATTCGGTTCTGCTTATATTGTTTCCTTATTTGCCTGAATTTTAACCTTCACTTCATCACTATCAAATATGGTCAGAGTCTATGCCTGCTCCTGGGTACGCTTTGGAGTCTACAACTTGATTCCTAAATCTCTGTTTGACCATGATATCATCTAGCTGATATCTGCCTGTATCCCCAGGACGTTTCCAGGTGTATATCTGTCCTGCATGGTTCTTAAACAGTGTGTTTGCCACTACCAGCTTATATCTTTCACAAAATTCTAACAACCTGCTCCCTTGCTCATTTCTTTCTCCTAGACCAAAACTTCCTACAGTATTCCCCTCTTTTCCTTCTCCCACTATTGCATTCCAATCACCCATGATTATTAGATTATCCTCCCACTTCACATATTGGATTAATTCTTCAATTTTAGGGTATATTTTCTCTATTTCTTCGTCATCTTCCTGTGACGTTGGCATATACATTTATACTAACGTGGTTGAAACGGGGTTAGTTTCTAAACTCATCAAAATAACCTTGTCACTAAACTACATCTACATATATACTCTGCAATTCACAAAATTGTGTGTGGCAGAAGATGCTCAGCACCAAAGCTAATCTCTTTCTTGTGCATTCCAATCCCTAATGGTACGAGGGAAAAAAGAATCAATATAAGAATCAGTGTGGCACAACTGTTGTTAATAGTTCACCCGTTTCCCTACTCTCCTATTCATTACAAAACCTGCACCAGTAACTGCACTGACAGCTTTTGTGTTAATTATTCTGTTTTCCCCAAACCAGAAATCCTGTGCATCCTTCCACAGAATCTCACTAATCCCGACGACTTCTAACTCAAATATTTCCCAAGGTTTCCCCAAATCACTCCAGGCGAATGCCAGGATGCTTCCTTCAGAAGGCCATGGCCGAATTCCTTCCCGTTCCTTGTCCCCAGTCCCATCCCGCCTCTAATGACCTTAGCCGTCGACGAGGCGTAAATCAACAGTAAACAAAACAAAATATCAAATCTTTCCGTCTCCCTTTTTAAGTTTTCTAACCTACCTGTCCAATTCAGACTTCTAACATTCCACCCTCCGACTGTTGAATATTTCTGCCCATTCTGATGACTCCTACAGAAGTAGTCCACACCCGGAGAGGCGATTGGAGGACTAATTTATCTCAAAAATATTTTACGCTGGAATTTGAGAGGATTACATGTCCTAGGGATACTCTTGGAGTCTTTGATGCGTTGATTTCCGGTTGCCTTTTGCTTTCCCATGCCGTTTATTATTTCTGATTCGTCCACCTTTAGGGTCGTTTCCAAGCCGAAGGGCAAGAGCGTGCCCGGGACCGCTCCCCGCTCTTTCTCCCTCGTTTAGGAGGCCGTTTGGAAGTAGTGGGTGGTTCCTTATACCTGGGATCTTTCAGTCGCCAGAGTCTAGTCCGTGCAAGGAGAGGTTGACATTTGTTTGGAAAAGGGTAACATAGTCTATCCCAAATTCTTTCATCCCTCCTTTTGAGTATATATATTACAACAAGGAAGTGCTCTCTTACCTTCATTATTTATCGCAGTGATGGACGAAATAATGCAAGAGATTGCGCGGAAAAAGAAAGCAAGGTTGTTTGCGCGTGACTAAGTGTACGGAATGATGTAAACAGGTGTGCAACAACAGCAGAATGCCTTGGAAGAAGAAGTGTCATCTTATGAAACGAAGTTTTCAACGGAAAATAGTGAAATGGCGAATATGCGAGAACAGCAGAATATATTATCGCATAGCGTTGATTGGGAGCAACTGAAAAAAAAAAATAGAAAGCTTCAACTATCTGGGAAGTGTCATCGAAGTAAATGAGGGAAACTGAATGGAAGGAAATTAAAGAGTAAAATGTGGAAATGGATTCTTCAATAATGTTAGGGGTAGGCGCCTTGTATATGTGCCTCACAAGAATAAAAGAATAATATACAAGGCGTGTTATGTATCAATTCTCACCAATGCATCAGAAACGTCGGTGAAAGGTGAGAGAGAGAAAAAGAAAATACAAACAGTGTAAATGAAGTTTTAGAGCAGTAAAATAGTTGTAACAAAAACTGACAGAGTAAAAGAAATAATAAATTAGTATTCTCTGCAATACAAGATAGAAAAGTGGTATGGACATGTAACAAAATAAATAAAAATTGGAGGGGAGAGAAATTGCCCAAGTGGAATTAAAGAAGTAAACCTAGAAGAGGAGGATTAGACAGCGGTCTGGTGGCTACTGGCTAAGGCGCTTGACTGCAGTGGAAAGGTGCCCCTCAACCTGAGTCTCACTTTTGGCACAGCTTGCCACGCTTCCGTGGTCTGGTTTCACTACACCTCGTAAGCCTCGTATCCACTGAGCACGCTCAGGCGAATGAGCCGCTTATTCATTTGAGCGCGCTCGTTTGAGCGTGCTCAAGGAAAAGGAAATTTTGGTCGAGCGAGCCCGGTGTCACTGCTCAGAAAACGCACACCCATTGACGCGTAGCTGCGGCCTTTATTATTATCCATACGATGTCAAAACAGAGAAGAAAATTACCAAGTTGATGGATTAGAGAAACTCATCGTCAGCGAAGAAATTATCTTAATAATTTAATTCGCGAATTGACTTTAGAAGAAGACAATGAGCAATTTCAAAAGTTTACGAGATCGGTTTCGAACATTTGCTGTCATTAGTTGGACCTCATATTAAAATGAACGATACGCCTATGCGTGAAGCGATCCCACCAGAAGATAAAATTAATAATAACTTTCAGATTCCTAGCCACAGGAAATCCCTACACAAGCCTGCAGTATATGTTCAAAGTATATAAACAAAGCATCATCCGTTTACTACGGGTAGTCTGTGATGGCACTATTGAGTCACTCCAAAATTATATGAAGGCTGGTACCTATTTTTCATTTGTGTTTAAAAATATAGATTTTAAGGTTATTTTTATGTTTTTTTTTAAATTATGGCATTGATTTCAAGTTTTTAATAAAAATTGGTAAAACAATTATATTGCATGGCATAAAATCAATATGATTTTAGGCACTAGGATCTGAATTTCGTAACACAAAATTCAATCAAAATCCGTTCAGCTGTGAGAAATACTATTAAAAAAGACTTACCACTTCCCGTTATAGAAGTTCTCTTCTGTTTTGATCGTTTTCGCCTGAATGACCCTAGCTGGCTTGTTATTTTTTTCTTTACATCATCAATACTAAAGTTTAATATCTCGCTGATTTCATGCCATGTACCTTATTTTTTAGTTCGATTATAATAGTGGAGTTATCCCATAACACCCTCTTTGATTCATACGCATCAATTAGAGTTAAGCAAGTTTCATTGTCCCACGTACTCGCGCTCATTGTAGAAACCGCCAAATACCGTCCGCACTGAGCGCCGAACAAATACTGGCACGCCTTTGAGCATTCCAAAATACTGACAACCGATCGGCTCGCCTCGAGCACGCTCGCTGTCGTTCGCTGCGAGCGTGCTCAGGCGTCCACACTAGAGCCGCTCGCTTCACTGAGCGGCTCATTCGCCTGAGCGTGCTCAAGTGGATACGAGGCCGTAGGATTACCGGAGTAGGTTAAGGCGGCTATGACAGGGGCGGAATACGAAGCCAATAAAAACCATGCCTCAGGACATGAGACTTTAGGTGGATTAAAGGTGTCAACAAGAATGATACCCCAACTCTACAGTCGTCCCCTTCCCTGCAACATAGCGATCTGTAAAGGACGCATGAAGAATGCCCACAATATGGCAACGAATCTTACTTGCAGCACCTGCTCTCATCTTGTTCATGAACAAATTGCTCATGCCACCTTCCCTCGCTATTTCCACAACTCTCGTTCATCATATCCAATAAGCAAATTTCAATCCAGAATCCTCCCAAAGGAACTCCCCTTCACTAATTTCATTAGTTAATCTAATGAAATACATTTTGGTCCATAAATACTTACCTCCCGTCACTATCAAACAAACGCAAGGTTCCATGTTCTGCATAAACATGTGTCACGCTTCCATCCATTCCATTCTTACTGCCAAAAAAACTTTTCTAATTATGTGCTTTGCCATACGCAGCAAAACGCATGTCACTTCTTTAATCTTCTGTCTATACTGTTGAAATATAGCATTTAGGAAAAAAGGATCCACTATCAATCGGTAGTTCTTATCTAGAAGAAAGCTAAATATTGGTTGCAAATACTTGTTAGACTCATTCGTCTCAAGCGGCCATAAAACCCAATTCTTCTTTTAGCTGTCTCGTCTGTAACCTTTTCCAAATTTTTGTGTAGTTTCTGACTGAAGCGTCTTTTATATTAACCATTTTGTTTGTCTCGGCTAAAGATTTATCTCTAGATATTTCTTACTTTGAGTTGTAATTTCTCAATTAATCAGACCATTCCTACTCTCTGAACGACGTAGATAACCTCATGTAGAATAGACTAGTTTCCGTTTCCATTTTGTTCTTTAGTGACGTGAAGTGATTTTGGAAACTGTTTTACTCACCCAGGTGTTTAAATTTTTCCATTCGCTTAATTTTACCTACACAGTATTGATATATGCAATGAATCGAAGTTTTTTAAGGGAAATCTGTAAGCTGGTATTTGCCTCTTGAGTGTTAAGATTGTTGATTTGTGGCTGTTATGGTAAATACTTATTCATCAATCACTTTTCCACCTTCACGCCATTATGCCGCTGCTTATCATACTATTACTATCCGAAATTATCTTTGTGCCGGTTTATCATCAATCAATGATTAGTAGTTATCCAAAAATGTATTGCTATC
The DNA here is from genome assembly GCA_031002005.1 of Vandiemenella viatica. Lineage (NCBI taxonomy): Eukaryota > Metazoa > Arthropoda > Insecta > Orthoptera > Morabidae > Vandiemenella > Vandiemenella viatica. The sequence continues at coordinate 9,930,206 of JARYHS010008074.1, read as the reverse complement.
AACTTGGGTGGATAAAAGTCCACACATAATAAGTAACGTATGTGCTGCAAAACTGATCCAACCGGCATTCACAAAAAGAGTGCTTACTCAAACATATTGAGGTTATGGCGTTGCTGTCCCTATGAATCCAGACTTAAAATAAGTCTAGAATTCTTATGGCATAGACAGCTGGAAGAGTGTATAGAGTAGTAATGTAAACAGAATTAGGATCGTGGGATGTCAACTGGATCTCCTCACCAGGTTAAATCCTCTAACATTGTCTCTGCTTTCGAAGTAAAATTTGGCCTATATTTTTTTAGAAATATATCTTTATGAAACATACATTAAATTCTAAACTAATTACTCTTACCTGTTAAAAATTCAGTATTCATTTTGTGTATTAAACTGAACTGAGATTTTTTTGTATTTTTATGTAGTATACATTTTTACGAAAAATTGTTATCTAATTCAAAAAAAGCTATGAAAAAACATAAATATTTTGTTTTTCTGAAAACACTTATTTCGCAGGAACAAATTGCTTAAAAGTTTTGCGAACACCATAGACTCCGCTACAGCTTTCCTACAACACTTATAAGATTACACAACTGTGAAAATTGTGAAAATTATGAAATGAAAATATTTTCCGAAATAAGAAAAAATTAAATAGTTAAAAAATCTCGTAAGATACAATAGGACCAAAACACTTTACGAGAGGATGAATCATCAACTATTATTTAATAACCACGAAGATTACCTAAAACGATCCCTCAAGACCCCAATAATTATTTTCATCAAGAGGATTTTATCAATTTTTTTCTCTTTAAACGTATTTTCGTTCTAAGTAACGAAAAGAGTGCGCATTACAAGTTTCTACGTTAAGGAGTTCAAAAATTATGAGGTGAGGAACGAACAGTCAGTAAAGTAATTACATAAAGGTTACGCCTTTCATTAAAATAGAACAGAACCTTAAAAAATAGTGACTGTATCAGGTATACACATTTTTAAAAGAAAATTCAACATTGAATTTTAAAATGTAATACATGTACGTAATTCTATACAACTCCTATACCTAAGCTCCTAAGTATTTTCAGGACTTATAATATAATAATTATTGAAATTGATAAGATTCATACAGTACTTCTGTAATCCGTAGGAGAATCCAAAGAGTATTCAAACTGATATCAATAAGTTATGACACAGGAGAGATTCCAAATGACTTTAATAGAAGTATCATCTTCACACTTCCGAGAAGAGCAAAAGCTGTCAAATGTGAGAGTTGTCTCACTATAAATCCAACATCTCATGCTTCAAAATTACTGACCATAATATTCTACAGAAGAATAGAAAGGGTAGTAGAAGAAATAGTAGGCGAAAATCAGTGTGGGTTGAGGAAAAATACTGTACAAACAAAGCAATTCTGGCTTAAGATTAATATTATAAGAAAGGATCAAGCAAAAAAAAAAAAAAAAAAAAAAAAAAAAAAAAAAAAAAAAAAAAAAAAAAAAAAAAAATTTAAAAGTTTCGTTGATTAAGAAAAAGCTTTTGATAGTGTTCAAAGACCTCAAAATTTTTAAAGAGGTCAGGTTTAAAATACCGAGATAGAAGAATACTTTATGTACTATATAAAAGTGGCTACAATAAAAGTAGAGAATTATGAGAGACATGCATCAGTTAAAAATAGTGTGAGACAAGGCTGTAATCTGCTCATTAATATTCAACTTGTATATAGAGAAAGCAGTAAAGGAAGTGAAAGAAAGATTTTCATGTGGCATAAGTGTTCAAGGAGAAAAAATTAGTATGCTACGTTATTGCTGATGACAAAATGCAATCAGTTACACATATGATAAAAAAAGCTGGAATGGGATTCATTGTAAGAGGGTGAAGAGGGCCGAGGGAGTATACAAGGCGTATATTGGTGGTGAGGCATGGAAAGATATTGGTGGAAGAATTAAAACTAATGCGTGAATGGGAAAAGATGACCATGACCATAAGCTGGCATTCGATTTCAGGCAAAAGGTTCTGTGTTTTTAGGTAAGTGTGTTAGGGATTGGAATAATTTACCAAAAACGATGAAAGAATTTAAAGTTAAAATTTGTAGAGGGTAAATGTAGGTGGGTGCAGGAAAGGTGGAAGATGGGTGTGTAGGGAAATTGCCACCGGAGCGTGCGCTCCATTGCAATTTAATCAAATAGTAGGCCTAAATATTATTATTTTTCTGTTACCAGTTTATTGTTCTGTTAGAACGTATTGAGAAGTTACTGAATGCCATGAACAAAATACTGAAGGAAGGTTTTGGATTGAATATAAATCGGAGCAAGACAAAGTGATGAAATTTAGGTGAAATAATATAAGTAATAGTAGATTAAATGTAAAAATAGGATCGAATGCGATAGATGAAGTAAATGAATTCGCCTATCTAGGAAGTAAAATTGCAACTGATGGTTGAAATAGAAATGATGTTAAAAGCTGAATAGCACTATCAAAAAGTGCATTCATGAAAAAGAGAAATCATTTAGTTTCAAATATAAATCTAGGAATCAGAAAGAAATTTTTGAAACTCTGTGTGTGGAGTTCAGCACATTATGGTACCAAAGAATGGCCTTTAGGAATAACAGAGACAAGGATAATTGAAGCATTTGAAATGTTGTGCTATAGAAGGATGCTGACAATTAAGTGAACGGATAATATAGGAAATGAGCGTGTTTTGGAAATGATGGGCGAGTAAAGAAGTTTGTGGAGAGCCTAACAAAAAGAAGAAACAGGGGGGGGGGGGGTCGGTTCTGTTTTGAGATAAGCAGGATTTGTTCATTTGTTAGAGGAGGAAGGAAAGAATTTTGAAGGATTGACAGAGATTAGAATGTATGTGAAGATGAGGGTTGGAAGGGATGTGTTGAGATGAAGAGGGTAGCGCAAGGCAGGAGGGGATTGAGGATTGCTTCGGTCTAGTCGAAAGACTGATGACAGCAAAAAAAAAAAAAAAAAAAAAAAAAAAAAAAAAAAAAAAAAAAAAAAAAAAAACTATATCTAAGCAATATCGCATTAAACTTTTCCTTTAATATTAATAATCAATAATCAGGTGACTTCACGGTAGTTACTTATTATTTCACTTATTGCTTTACGCCTTATCGACGTCGAGGTCATTAGAGGCGGGTGGGTCAAGGTATAAGGAACGGGAAGGAATTCTTCCATGGCCTTTTGAGGGAAGCGTCCCAGGAAACCATGGAAAACCCAAATTAGGATGCCCGGTGATTATTCTTAAGAGGGAACAAAAATGTAACTTTATTTCTTCTCGTAGTTGTAATTATTTTACAGAAGTTGTTGTTTCAATAGAATTCTTCCTTCACTTCATGCTGCGTCACCTACATAATTTCATGAAGACAATAGTGTTTTATGTGAATTCGCTGCAGTAAACAAAAACTATTCCTTGAAGACTAACGACTGAGGTGTTGCATGCTTAAACAATTTTGCTGTTGGCTGTCTCAGGAGCTGGCACTGGCGACTGTTTGAATAATTCAGTGATAATAAATAGTTTAGGTTTTGTTCAGTTTCAGTTTGAAATTTATAAGTTGAGAAGGAAAATGCGTAATTCTTGAAATGAAGTGATTACTGTTTCATTAAGATACTGCTACACATATCCGCTCATAATTTAATGTCTAGTATTGTCACTTTATACGTGCATAACATGAAAGAGCAAGCGTTTGTTTGGTAGCTTACCTCATAACGTGGGCGGAAAGAAAGTAGTATTTGCATTAAAGTAAACATTTACACCTATTGCTGGTGGGACAGTGGCTATTTGGTTACATTTAGGTTTAAAGCAGTGGCCAGTAGCGGTTCGCTTAATTTAATTATTTCGTGAGTTGTTCAGTCTGTTCCTAAAGTGAGGAGAACATGTTCTTGAAGATTCTCCGATATTTAATATGGACAAGCAAGATGCAGGTCTAAAAATTTCTACCTTTAAACCACCTCAGTTAGAAGAAATCTCAATCATTACGCTAACCTTAAGTGAACCACCTCTAATGTTACCTATCTAAGTCATTCCTAAGCTTACTTTTCGCAATCAATATTATCAGTATAAAATCTCACGTTTATCGGATACACTTGACCATCAAGTTTATCCGTAATCCAAGCGTATAACTAGAAGCAGCCTTGACGAAGGCCCTCGGTTGGAGCTGAAACGTAGCGATAGAAGCAAACTAACGCAGCACAATTTCCGATAAAAGCAAGCAGTGCAATTTTTCAATATCATCAATGTCAAGTATTACATCAAATTTGAGTTCCCAATTCATTGTTCCTATGTTTATGTCCCTCTCAGTTATCTTTTGTTATAATGAGTGTGTAAACAAGCCGCCCTGTGTGTGTGTGGCGGTATTTTGTTGTGTGACGGTTTGTAGCCCTGCAGGGTGCTGCCGGAGTCCCCGCGCTGGCTGCTGGCGAGGGGTCGCTTCGAGGAGGCGGAGACGATCCTCAAGAAGATAGCCCGGGTGAACGGCAAGCCGCTGCCGGCCAACTACATGGTCCAGCTCAAGGTGAGCAATTCCGCCCGCGACGGCCGCCAGCACTCGTATAGCATTTCACTATACATTTTAAAAGTTTATAAATTTGCAAGCGAGTCTCTTTGAATGTGACACATTAGTCTTTCGTGAAAGAAGGAGCAGAATATTCATATTCGCACATCATTCCATTGTATACAGTCACTTCCTTTTTTAAATTACTTGAGCTCTATCTATCTGGCCTTATATGTAACTGGGCTGTTCTACTATCTCGATAGATTTTCCAGTTTGATCACCTGCAGCGTCACTACCGTTTACGTGTTTCACTACTGCCAGAATCAAATTAAAACGCCTAATGCTAACCTATTTTTTTTCTCTTTTTTTTTTTTTTTACGTATATAGCATTATATTAGTAAACGAACAAATATGGGCTTCGAAACATTTCTTAACCAAAGGATTTCACAATCAATATTATTTGTTAGTTGGAAAAACTGTTTCCGAAAAGAAATATTTAAAAGACTGTATTATTATTATTATTATTATTTATACGCAACAGCTAACTCGGTTGGGAGCAAGTATTTGTCTCGTACGCTGCTATATGTGTGTCGATATTCCAGAGCTGCATTTTCAACTGCTCCTAAATAGGCAGCACCCAGGAACATCAGAGTTGATGTTGGCTTGCAGATGCGTAGGGCAGCCAGTTGCTAGACATGAAATAAGTCGCACATTGGTTCAGGATTAGAATACAGTGGATATTCGAACATAAGTCATAATACCGACAAAAAAAAATGCTGATCAAAATTTTAATGTTGATTTTTGGTTAAAAATGAGTTATTTACACACACACAAACAAAAAAACAAAAACAACAGAAAAAATGTATAGGAGAAAATCAATTTTTTTTCCACGGCCCTGCATCAAAGTGTCAAAGTCAAACATTATGCAATCGTAATTTCCTATCCTGCTTAATATTACGACATAAACATTTCTTGCGTATCCTTGCCGCTCTGACTACAGGACGTAAGTGAAGTTTTATATGTATATATATATAACTTCACTGCTTGTGTCGTAAAACTCTCACATTTTTATTCATAACTAGCTGGTGCCCACGACTTCGTTCGTGTTTGTCAAGAATTTTGAAGGTGTATATATTTTTGCACGGAAACTTATACATTTCTAAGATAAAAATCAGTCTGTGCTACTCCCAGCCGCATCCGTAACGCGCCAATAAAAATACCGACAAAATCGGTTCACACACTATGTTCGATATAAATTATTTACATTTGTTAATAGCTTAAAAATCTATCGGATAAGAAAACATTAGTCAAGAACATTTTAATACATTTAAGAACATTTTAATACATTTAAGAACATTCTAGTATATTCTAAAAGATTCAAGAAAATTTTAGAACACTATGTTTGGAATATACAAATGCCACTTTCAACCACCGTATCTCCCATGCCCCCACAGCTATAGACATTCAACAACCATAGATCACGATGGGAGACTTGGGGATACTACTACATGCAGACATCAGTGATCAGCGTTGGGTAGTTGTGGCCCCAAACTGAAATATAGAGACACACACGTCTTTGACTGAAAGAATAAAATGCCATGGGTTAACTATTTTCAACCACCATACATCCCACACCCCAACAGCTACCAACATGCAACTACGATAGTGCACGATGGGAGCCTTGAAGCTACTACCACACACAAACACCAGTGGTTTGCTATAGGTAGATGTGGCTGCAAATTGAAATATGAAGACACACTCGCCTTTGTTTGAAATATGAATATGCCACTTTAAAGCACCATATCTGCGATACCACCACTGCTAACAACTTGCAACCACCATAGTGCACGATGGGAGACTCGATGCTATTACTACAGTAGTCTGCGCTGGGTAGTTGTGGCTGCAAAGTGAAATATGTCTATTTTTTAATTTGGTCTTGGAGGCGATGCTAACATTGTGCAGTAATAATTAAATTACTCTCGAACAAACGCCTATTGCTCGTTACTGTATTTAATAACATGTGGACGTTGTGTTTGGGTAAGGCTGCGACGTTTGTTTTGACTTGCTGATGAGGTGAGTGTGCCGCCACGTGTGTTGCAGCGCAGGTTCCAGGTGGAGCAGCACGTGCAGCACCAGGAGAAGCGGCGCCGCTACGGGGTCCTCGACCTGGTGCGCACGCCCAACATGCGCCGCAAGACCATCATTATCACCTTCATCTGGTGGGTACCAGCTACACCTGGCATAACACTAACTTTCAAATATTCCTAACTGTCTTCATTAGGTGGCAAACATCTACCCCTCACTTTGGTAACTGGTAACCACGACAGAGGTGGAATCGCCAGCCTCTATACCAGGGGTGGCCAACCCAAATGATCTCGCGGGCCACTTTGGAAGTGCTTCATAACTCCGCGGGCCGCATATAAAATTATATGTCCCCACTAGAGACTTTTTTTTAGGTGAAACATGAGTTATTATTGTGTTTACTATTATACTTACATGTAAACATAGATAATATAGTAATAATTATACTAAACGCACATTGTAAAGAAATATACAACACTAAAAATGAAATATAAAAAATATTTTGTCAAAGCGTGATGAATCTCGCGGGCCAGAAAAATGTTCAAGGCGGGCCGCGGGTTGGCCACCCCTGCTCTATACGATTTGCAAGTGGCACACAGTAAAAAATGTTTAAATTAAATGCTCTCTAATAACAGTATTTAAAATAATATGAAATTTACTAACCAGTTATTTCCAAAAAGAAAAGCTTTAATTCTATGTTTCTTTACTTCTTCCAAAATATTTTTTCAGATTTACTTTCTTAACTGGGAAAAAATCTTGTAGGTCTTCAACCATTCCATGTTTTGTTATATTTTCATTGCAATTTTGTTTTATGGTAGATAAGTTAAATCTACCATTCAATAGTTCGTTCAAGTTATTCATCCAGTCATGCAAATTATCGCACGAAGTAGTTTTTGAGAAACAAAACACTTGTTCTTCTTTCCATCAACTCTACTCATGGCAATAAAGAGATACAGTTCTAAATTTGGACAGGTCAAACGTACCAACTTTTTACATCCCTCTTATCTCTTCATATCGGAGACACAATCAAACTTCATAAACACACAAGTAGTCCCAGAAGGTATTTTCTGTATTTTTTTTAAATGGGAAAACCCAGCTTCGGTCATGGGAATCGTTGGCGGGCTTTTGAATTCAGCCAGTCAGAGGCCTAGATCATATGACGTCATCGGTCAGTGGTGGGAGGAAAACCGGGCGATTCAGATGGGCCAATAGCGCCGCACGTGGTGGTGGGGAGTGTGAGAGAGCAGCTGTCCCCTGTCTCGCTGAGTATTTCTCGTTGACGTTGTAGACGCATTTGAACTGTTATTCCGTGACGTCAGTACTATGGAATGTGGGACAGCCTGCAGCTACTGGTGCGAAATGCGGTCTGAGGCGTAGCTCTCAAATGCGTTCCAACTACGGCACGACAGACAAATATGTTAATGAAATATTACACTCAAAAGCCAAGCGCACCCAAGGATTATCTTCCGTTCAAGAAGAAATTTCCATATAAGAGGTATAAACGCTAGCACACCAGCCATCTTACCCTCAGCTCCAGTTCGACGCTCGACTAGGGCGATTCACTAATGAAAAAAAAAAAAAAAATGGTTAGTAAAGTGTTCCTATTTTAAATATGCTACAAGGTGACAGGGGGTAAGGTTTTCATGGTTTCGGAGAGATATATTAGCCTCTTGCAACCAAATGCCAACCATTCCTTCATGTTGTGCATCCTGTTTCCAAGGACGAGGCTCTGGTGACTGAAAGATTCCCGGTATTAGGAGTCACCCACTGCTTGCCAACAGCCTCCTAAAAGGTGGCGGAAGAGCGAGGAGTTGTCCAAGACACCCTCTTGTCCTTGGGTATTGAAACAGCTCCTAAAGGCGGATGAATCAGAAACGATCAATGACATCGGGATGCAGAAGGCAACTGGAAGCCACTGCATTAAAGCTTTAACGATATCCCGACGACATGTAATCCTCTCAAAATACATATAGCATGATGTATTCTTCCTGAGTAAAATATTTCGGATGTAAAATAGTCCTCCAATTTGATCTCCCGTTGGAGACTACTCGGAGAGAAGTCACTAGAATGGATAGATACATTCTACGAGTCGGCTGGTAGAATGTTAAAATTCTGAGTAGGGTAAGTAAATTAGAAAACTTAATAAGGAAGATGGAACGAATAAAGGATGCACAGGATTTCTAGTCTGGAGAACACAGAATAATAAAGCTGTCTGTGGAGTTACTGGTGTATGATTTGCAATGAACAAGAATAGGGACACTTATAATGAACTTTTAGTGACAGAATTATTTTGATGAGATTAGGAACTAAGTCCCCACCTACCACGTATATGCCAACGTCTTAGGAAGATGACGAAGAAATAGTGAAAATATATGCTGATATAGAAGGATTAATCTAATATGTGAAGAGGGAAGAAAATCTAATAATCATGGGTGATTGGAAAGCTGTGGAGGGAGAAGGAAAAGAGGGGAATTTTGGTCGAGGAGAAATTAATGAGAGAGATAACAGGTTGTTAAAATTTTGTTAATGGTATAAACTAGTCGTGGCAAACACATTATTTAAGAATCGTGAAAGAAGGATATATACTGGGAAACGTCCAGGGGATATAGGTAGGTATCAGCTAGATTGTATCATGCCCAATAGAGATTCAGAAATCAAGTTCTATACTGTAAAGCATACCCAGGAGCTGCCATATGAAGTGCAGGCTGAAATTTAAGAGAATGGGGAAGCAATACAAGCTGAACAGACTGGAAGTGAATAAATTGAAACAATATAACACGAGAGAAAAATTTGTAGAAATATTATATGTGGAACTAAGAAGTAACTCTAAAAAGAACTAAGCTGAGTACAAATACAATGCGTTGAAGAGAGAAATAATGAAAGCTGGTAAAGAAACATTACGCTTTAGGGAACAAGTCACCCTACAACCTTGAACCACACAACAAATGTTGGAGCTGATAGATGAGAGAAGAATTCATAAAACTGCTCAGGATGAAGCAGGAAGAGAGCAATACAGACAATTTAGAAATCAAATAAATAGGAAATGTAAAAAAGCAACAAAAATGGCTACAAGAAAAGGGTGAAGAAGTAGAAAAGGAAATGTTCCTGGTAAACACGATATGGCATATAGGAAGATAAAAAAGAACATGGAGAAATGAAGGAAAGATGTATAAACATTAACGCTACCCATGGGAAACCTCTTTTAAGATAAGAAAGTAGAGCTAACCAATGGAAGGCATACACTGAGAAATTGTATGTTGCGGATCACTTCAACGACAGCATACTGGGAAAGGAAGGCGATATCGACATTGATGACTTAGGAGATTTGGTTTTGATGCTTTGAAAGACTTGAAATAAGACAGTTGGAATTGATGAGATTCCTGAAAAACTTCTGAAATCATTATGAGAAGAAAGAATCCAAAGATTATTCAACCTGATTCAAAAAAGTTATGAAACAGGAGAAATTCCAACTGATTTTAATAAAAGTATCATCTGCACACTTCCGAAGAAAGCACAAGCCGACAAATGTGAGAATTATTGCACGATAAGTCTAACATCACATGCTTCAAAATTACCGAATATACAGAAGAATGGAAAGGGAAGTAGATGAGATAGTTGGTGAAGATCAGTTTTTGTTTAGGAAAAACCGCGTTACCGGGGAAAGAATTCTGGTTTTAAAATCAATCCTAGCATGTACAATAAAGCCACGTCACGTAACGGTATTAGAGATACAATGTCTAATATAAATGTCAACTTGACACATAAAAGTATATGAAGTGATGTGTAAACACCATTTTTTATTTGGTCTATTTCGCTCACCAGTCGGCGATAAAAAATAATTTTTCCACAGCGCACATATAATTGCAAAAGACATGTCCTTTAAATAGGTTTGCAAAAGTATTTTTCTTGATTTATCGCAGTTGTAGGCATCCTCAATCTTCTATATCATAGCATACTTTGTCCCTGATAATTTCCTGGAACCATCGAGTCTTCTCCTTTCCTTTGATCTTTGCAGCATGAAGAAACGAGCACATCTGGTTGAAGGTTACACCATCGGCGTTCCATGGTCTTCTATGGTAATTATGAATCAGCCATTTAACTGCTAGTTCATTACGCCCACGTGATGCTGATGATACAGAAAGACAATTTGTAGAAACAACGCTGTCTGAGCGCACTTTGTACAAAGCAGCTTTTGTGAAAATAAACACGCCATCCTTCTTGAATCCCTGTGCGTCGTGATAATGAGTGGTAATAGTTGGTGCTACTTAGTTTTATATCAGCTTACACATAACACTTGTTAGAAGTACGTGTTGTACAACCCGATCGAGCAGCATCTAGAAGTAGGCAGGAAAGTTCTCACTGCTATCAAACTCCATACAATTATCTATAGGCCCCTCCTTAACTGCGTCATTTGGTATGGTAGGGGCAGTTGCAAAAAATTTTCACAGTTTAGTAGCGGAGAAGGTTGATCTCGTTCACAGTAAGTGTTGGAACCTTGCATACTTGTCATACAGTGCTGTGGTCTGGTTTTTCTGAAGGTCTAAGTTCGTGTCTTCGTACGTGTATTTGAACATCATTTAGGTACTATCTGACATTGGCAAGATTTCAGTGGTCAAACCTGGTCGAACGTAATTCCGCATCGCGTTTTCTGTTTGTTTACAATCCAAGAACCACGAGCTTCAGTTTCTACAGTTGTGCTGATGTTTTCAAAGACCAAATTTTTGTATTACTTACAGGAAGCAACGAGTATTCAAACAGATCCCAACTTGTGAAATGAATGCAAAGTGGCTTCCCACTGTCTACAATCTTAAGCGATGCTAGTTTCTCTCTTTCTCATAACCAATGCGAGTATGATGATGGTAAATTTACTCTGTTCAGGATTTGTATTGGCTTGTCTGCACGTATGTGCATCGTCGTTAGCTCGAATCAGTACTAGTTTCTGTTTTACATTTACAGTTATCATTTTGAAATCTTTTTAAAGTGTACATTAGGGTTTCCTTTATTTTCAAAATCAAAATATTGTAAAGCATAGGTCCCATTTTTTAATTTTACCCTAAAACACTTACAAATAAATTTTTATGCCATTCGGATAACTGTAACCAAAGCCGACTTACACCGATTCATCTTTATATAAATTCCGCGAGAGTATTGGCGCGCACCCACGTTAATTCTTGCAGTCATTACAGTTCTTGAATAGTTATCACACATTGTTTTGACCTAATAGATGGATTTAGGATTACGAAGTGCTAGAAAGAGCATATTTTTATTAGGACAGGCAAACTACCAAATTGCAGGAGTTCTATCAGTTTTTTTAAATATATTTATAAGCGAAGGGTAGAGGATTTTCAATGTGAATTGGATGATGTTTATGCTTTGCACACGCTTACGCCCTCGAAATGATGTATACAGAATACGTAGGGTAGAATCATCTTGCAGCGACTTGCAGAGCCGGGGAGACCACGTTGCTTCGTATGTTTACAAAAATAGCTGAAAAAGAAGAAAGGCTAAAACAAATGAAAAGAAATGATGAGAAAAATAATTAAATACATGTGGTCCAGCGGCTAGTCAAGCTCTTCAGCATTCTATGATTTGTTCCTGCTATCTGAAGAACTCAACGACACATCTTCTAGCTATGGAAAACATTAGGGAGGGCATTTCACAAACCCACCAAAAATAATTAAACCAGGAACTGCTGCAAGGCGCAGAAAAAAAAAATCAATTCTCTTAAATTAATAGCTGCCTTGGATAGATGCCAGTTAAGTGTAAGAGATTCAGTTTACATTCCTCAAGTTATCGTGGAGGCACTTAGACTTATCATTGATGATTTTTTTTAAAACAAGTCTTCCATTCAACGAATGAGGACACAAACGAGGCAGAAATGAGCGGAAGCTATAATAACCGATTTCAAAATGACGTCACCCAAATCGTGACCGTTCAGTGGAATGGCGAGTTGTTGCCTGGTCTGGGCGTAAGAAGTTCCAAAGAAGAACGACTGCCAATCTGTCTTATAATTACATTTTATAATAGGGAACAACTTCTTGTGATAAAGACCAAGATGCAGTTGTTCTGAATGCTCTGAACAAGGAATAAAGTGCAGATAATGAACTGCGACGCTATAGCATCTAACACAGGTCGTCTCAACGGCACCTGGGAACTTTCTGGAGTAAATGTTAGAAAGAAAGTCGTAACTTTGTGCATGACGGCATCAAATTTATATAAGCACTCAGAAAAAACATTTTAATGAGACACATTTTGAATAGTTGTTATATTTCTGTTTGGTTGAATAAAAAAAATTAAATAAATTCTTTGTGAGAGACGACTTCAGAGGACTAATTGTGCTATGGGATATTTTGGATGGAGATAGTGGCAAATAACTGAATATAAGGCATCCTCGTGCAGTATTTTGCAAGAGCCATTTATTCACTCAAGATACGTTTCCAAAGTCTTCAAATTAAATTGAGCAAGGAGCCCAAAATAGTATATAATTTAGAAAGGGAGAGTACATCTGATTTTGTAGGAAGGTACACTCCATTGACGGTACACACTTCTTTGATGACAGAATATTTTGTATGGTATGTAAAATTAGCTGTCTTGTATGCACATTGTACATTATTTTGTATCTTTTACAACTTGATTAATGCTTACCTATATTTTCTTTAGGAAAAACCACAACGAATTTGTATCCGCCATGAAAAACACATTTGTTTTCTCTATTGAGTATTTAAAGCAGTGTTCTTCAGGAAAGCGTTTTCTTCCTTGGAAGAAACTACAGTTTTTCACAGGCTAAAAGAAAAGTCTTTTATCTAAAAGAACTGTAAAATTAATGTAGCAGGTTCATGGTTTAATAACAGCCGGTGAAGTACGGAAACAATTTTCATGCAAAAGCACCGAAAATTGTACCCGTGGCGTAAAAAATAGGCCCTAAAAAGACAATACCCCTCATAATTTTAATACTTTTGTTTTACTAAAAGTTAAATATTGTTTTTTGTTATCTGGATTGCATTGTTAACACAGAATTACATAAAATTTTATGATGTAGTCACGAACCAAGCGAAAGCAAAAATAAGCATTTTTTTAAAAAAACTTTCGGGTCTAATCGGCACGGGTTAACGTCATCGTAGAATGATAAAATTTCTTACGTAAGTAAGCAACAGTGATTTAAAAAGAATTAGAGGGTATGCGTTTGAATAATCGAAAAAAAACTCTCTTATAAGGGACACGCTGGTGTACATGTAGAAACATCAAAGTAATGATATCGAAGACCGCGTTACTCCCATCTGGAGCTTTTGAACACACCAATTTATTGAGGCGCAGCAGAAATATGCGTCTTTATTACGATTGTGATATCGACATTTCTATTTCGATCATCAGCTCCCTTAAGTTCATACCGAATTTTCTCAAACAGAAACGCGAATGCATTAGAAGTGACAATTGAATCTATAGCTTCCGACCCTTCTGATGTGATGGATTTTCCTTCAATATCCAAGTAGCTTTCACATGGCAGTGTATGGTATATGTATCTTGGTTATGAATAGGTATCAGAATCTCATCATAGTTATTAAATTTGGTTGCCCTATGCAGGTGACATCTAAAAAACTCAAATTCCACACTGGACGTTATATCAAGCAACTTGTCGATTTTTTTTTTAACGAAATAGCCGAGCGACTGAAGAAGACTAGGTTATCGGGTGTTAGTCGTTTCACCGTTGGATTACGACT
>JARYHS010008074.1:9861942-9914922 GCA_031002005.1 Vandiemenella viatica | reverse complement strand
TCACATTCGGGAGGACGGCGGTTCGAATCCCCGTCTGGGCATCCAGATTTGGGTTTTCCATGGTTTCTCCAAATCACTCCAGGTGAATTCTGTGATGCTTCCTTCAAAAAGCCATGGCCGAATTCCTCCCCGTTCCTAGTTCGCATTCCATTCTCCCCTCTAATGACCTCGACCGCGTGACCCGTTCGCTATTGCTGGATGCTTGGTTTATTGTTTTTATCTTCAACCGTCAACGGACGACTGCCAAAGCTCAATCAATCATATCAACAGGACGGTGTCAGCTCGAAGCGAAAATAAATCTAGCAGGAAGAGAAAAACTAACCAGTGGCCATCAAACTTAATAAGTTTGAACCAGAAGGAGCCTAAGTAATTTAATCTCGTCAACAATAGACGACAGACTTCTTAGTAACTCGATTTCTGTTACTGGATCACAAAGAACTGAAAATGCACAGAGAGGAACAAAGCCTAATAGCGTGACATGTCTTACACACCGCGGAATGCAGACGGATTCCTAGCCCAACGCGAGCATGTAATTCAGACAGGGACACTAGTGTTACAAGACAGCACGAAACTAAAAGCTCGTCCACTACACATTTTCCTTACAGTTATTAATATTTACTAGTGATCGCGTAGCGATCGAAATTCGACCGTAATTCATTAAGTTGTTTAGTTTCTTTCATGAAAGAGTAATAATCAAGTAATTCTCTGCATTACCTATAAAATTAAAACGGTACACTCCACGCGTGACTGTATGCTAAATTTTAGCTTCTAATCTAACCATAGCAAATGATGAAATGTATTTATTGATGGTTCATTTAGGCCGTAAAACTGCTTTAGCTTTATGAAACATACGCATTTAAATGTATCTATCAAAATAATTTCGTCATTTTGTGTGTTCGCTATTTAAATTTGGTCTATTATCATTTTGAATTTCACGCAAATAAGTATTCCTTATTTCTTGTCTCTCTCTCTCTCTCTCTAATGAAATTACTAAAATTAAAACATCAAAAGACACTTAACCAAAGTTTAACATTTTAAATAATGAAATGACCATATAGTATCTGGCAGAATCACTACATTCATTTTCAAAGTATTCCTTTCATAACTTCAAACATTAATGTCAACTTTATCCGAGTCTTTCGTTTTACCAAAGACCATAGAGTGTCTCAATGCGGGGAATTCACGTAAGAACGTTGGCTCCGATCCTATTTCACGCGCACACACACGTTCTCAAATTAATTTTTTATTTTAATAATCTATTTGTAACATGTATTAACTATGCTTATTATATTTTTGGGTGGGGTAATACATTCTCCACCAGTGAAAAACTGTTACTGACCTGTTGAAATTTGGATTAACTGTTTCCTTATAGTGTCCTCTTCACGTTTAGCACTCTCCTTTTCCGGAAAAGTCGCCACGAATTAAATTAAAAATGCCGAAATATGGGATGTTCCGCAACCGCGAAATGTTAGCAGCACTGTAAAAATGACACAAAAATTATCGGTACAGGGATCATATCAACCTAAATAGGTTCGTTTTGTCATAGTGATATCTCACTTTGTCTTCAAAAGAAAAATTACCGACAGGTTTATTCGTTTCGCCTTAGCCATTTCATTTATTTCATTTCCTAGCGATAGAGCTAAGCTGTCTCAGTTGGTTGCGGCGCCGTGATGGTATCTGGTGCTGACACAGGATTAGCTGGTTCAGTCCTGGTGGTAGCAGAGGTGATAGAGCCCGATTCCTAACCACCAGACTGTGCTCCAGAGTCCTGGGTTAAACCCCTCCGCAGTGCGTATGGAGTGACGGCATACCACACTGCTGATTCTGATTCGTCCGTCCCATGGGGACGTTAAGCCCGGCAGGACCTCAGTATCTTTGGAACAGTGAAACTCGTGCATACACTCCCACCCCAGCTAAACCTCGAACGTAACTGCCACGGGAAGTGACTGCAAACAAGCCCAGACAACACCAAACACAAGAAGCTACACTATACGTACTTATATCCAGCAAATTTATGTCTTTTCGAATGTTGGCGTCTATTACAATTCGCTCTTCAGACTAGTATGTAAGTGATGAAGCGTCATGCCACTACAAGAATTCATAAAAATAACTCGGTAAAGGGTTTTATTAATGGAAAGTGGATAAAATAAAACAAATTGAATAACTTGCTGTGTGTATTTTATTCACACTGTTCACATCAATGTAGTATCCTGGGTTATAATTCTTAATTCCTACATTGTTAATAACAGGTAATACAAGTAAATTTTTGTATGCAATAAGTTCATATTTTAGTAGATTATAGTCCAGTGACGAACTGGGGGTCAATTGAGTCACATAAACATCACGAATATGCATATCAACCAGTTTTTGCACTGTTGCCATATGATAGTCTCGTAGCACTTTACTAGATAAAATGTCCACAAATTCTGTGTAGTATCTTGCAACTAGGTATCCCCACCTCTTCTTGACGGCCAAGGCGCTGGACACTGCAGGCTGCGCGTCGATGAGGTTCTTCCAAGTTGAACCGCTGAAGAAGATGCCGCTGGTGGGGTCAACATTTGGGTAAAAACATACAGTTTTCGTCCTGGCAATCGTACGGAAGGAGACGGCGTTCTCACCAAGTGGAATAATGTTTGTCTGGGAGCTGCCTGTGTAGAACAAATCTGACACTACATCCAATACTTGAGTCAGCACGACCCATTCTTCATACGTTAGTATAACCTTGGTGCGGTATCCAACTTTTTCGAGCACTACTACTGGCTCAAATTCATGTTTGGACGATAAACCTATCGTCAAACGCTTAGAATCACCAGAATTGAGCTGATACACAGACGAAAAACAACAGTACCGGGCTGACCATCTCTGTACACTGGCACTAGCAGTCCATTTGGGAAGTAATCAGGTCTAGTCCGTGGTGGTGGGGGTAAACGTGTTCAGTCCTGTCCTTAGGTAAGGCTGTTACGACTGAAAAACTCTGACGCCAGACTATACATACCAAGCGACATTACATTTTATTTGAAAAGTACTGAGAAGTAAGGATTTGTTGTCCTGAATTATGGAGAAGTGTTCTAGTGTTGTGTCAACGTGAGTTAAACATCGTGCTGTTATCGAATTTTTAACTGCTGACAAAGTGATTCCTACTGCGATTCATCGTCGTTTCAAGGCTGTTTATACCAGCAATGCCGTTGATAGGTCTACTGTAAATCGATTGGCACTAAAATTTGGTGATTGCGAGAATGTAAAGGCCATAATTGTATGGACTGGCGGCAAGGACTGTGAAGGAATTCGGGCATGGTATTTTGAATTAATAACTCGACATTCATCTGGAGTTGGGGGTAGTGGTTTTCTTTTTTTATGGTTCTACGCCTCGTCGACATCGAAGCCTTTAGAGGTGGGAAAGGACAGTGGACGAGGAACGGTGGGGAATTCGGCCATGGCAAATGAAGAAATCATCCCGTCATTCGCCTCGAGTTATTTGGGGAAACCATGGAAAACTCAAATCTGGATGCCCGGACTGGGATTCGAGCCCATGCCCTCCCAAATGCTAGGCCAGATCTTTACCGATCACGAGGTGTGATAGGAATGGTGCAAGGATCGGGATGGAATTCAGGCATGGTCTTTTGAAGGAACCAACCCAACATTCACCTGAAGTACGGAGTAATGGCTCGTTTGGTCATTATGACCAGGGTTTTTTATTGCCTGCGCATTCCGCCTCTATCCTAGCCTACTTGAACTTAACAGGGTGTAGAGAACCTACAGTTTAAACTTGAAACCGAACAACGGAAGTGTTAAGGCGTAACTACATTACGACGCAAGTTGTGAAAGATGTGAAGGTCAGGTTGAGGGCTTTTTTTTTTTTTTTTTTGAAAATCGCAGTTGAGACCGGGAATCGAATCCTGGACTTTTCACTTTCCCGTCAGATGGCTTAAGCACCGAATGCAGTAATTTCACAAAAAGCATGGAAAGCCGAAATCTCGATGGTCGGGACAGGGATTCAAACCCACGTCCTCCCGAATGTGAATCCACAACATTGCATCTCACCCATCATGCTCGTTATTGCTGCAGTGATTTCACGTGTTCAGTCCTTTCCTTAGGTAGGGCTGTTACGACTGAGAAACTAAGTACGAGTTTAAAAACCGGCAGTCACCGGATAAACTAAAACGTGGTAATTTTTTTTTTTTCCAGTAATAAATATTTTCTGATGAATAACGAAACTTGGTAGAGATCTCCAGAGTCAACACACACGTCACGTAACCATCATGATAGACGTGTCAGTGGAAGTGCATCGGATGCTGCATTCATATGTGTATATGGAGTACTATGTAAATTTCCTGCACAAAAGACGTAAATTGTATGAATTACATGTTTTGCTCACGCTTTATTTTCATAACAATAACGTGCAGAGTCTAAACACACATAACGTTACCATCATTATAGACACGTCAGAGGAAGTGCACAGTCGGAAAAAGATCATGAAAACAGGTAAAACATCACCGCAATTATACCACTTCACTATACGAAAGATGTCATCGGTTTACATGGTTAGAAGGTGTCCATCATGCCATACGATGAGTATTGAGTGCATCCACCAAAATAGAAAAAAACGTGCGACATGATGCGGTGTTCCATCATAAATGAAACTCATTCTGTTCACGGCCCGATATGACATCGGACAACTTGAGTAGTACATCAGATATACCTGTCGAAAGTCACACTAAAGTACTGAAGTTGAACTAAACAGAGCATGCATAAGATGAGATCATCACAAGTTTCATTAAACAACACGACCCTCCACAAGGCCGAAACATAATGTGCTCAACACCAGATGAAACATAAATTATGTTAGATATCAGTTAGTATATGACACTTTCGATGAATTTCATTTAAAAAGTGCAAAAATAGATAAAAATTCGCGAATACTGGTCAAATATAGCAAAATATTGGTTAAAAAATTATGGCACTTTCTGAGACAGAACTTATGCTAAAGTCTGGTTAATACAGAATGTTAAAGTGTTTGTTATAGTTGGTTTGAGTAAATTTAGGTTAGGTTATTTCAACTCACCTTCTCATGGTGCCACTGATACATGGAAATCCAAAAGTGTTTGCTGAGGCGGCTTGGGCCCCACCGCGGCCTAAGAGACCGGTATTTTGCGCGGCCTAAGAAGCTCGAAATTCTGCGCGCCGGTTTTCCGGATGCAACGCGTTTGTATTTTTCTACGCAGCAGCAGCAGCTTACTGTGGGGCCCAAGCCACCTCAGCAAACACTTTTGGATTTCCATGTATCAGTGGCACCATGAGAAGGTGAGTTGAAATAACCTAACCTAAATTTACTCAAACCAACTATAACAAACACTTTAACATTCTGTATTAACCAGACTTTAGCATAAGTTCTGTCTCAGAAAGTGCCATAATTTTTTAACCAATATTTTGCTATATTTGACCAGTATTCGCGAATTTTTATCTATTTTTGCACTTTTTAAATGAAATTCATCGAAAGTGTCATATACTAACTGATATCTAACATAATTTATGTTTCATCTGGTGTTGAGCACATTATGTTTCGGCCTTGTGGAGGGTCGTGTTGTTTAATGAAACTTGTGATGATCTCATCTTATGCATGCTCTGTTTAGTTCAACTTCAGTACTTTAGTGTGACTTTCGACAGGTATATCTGATGTACTACTCAAGTTGTCCGATGTCATATCGGGCCGTGAACAGAATGAGTTTCATTTATGATGGAACACCGCATCATGTCGCACGTTTTTGTTTTCTATTTTGGTGGATGCACTCAATACTCATCGTATGGCATGATGGACACCTTCTAACCATGTAAACCGATGACATCTTTCGTATAGTGAAGTGGTATAATTGCGGTGATGTTTTACCTGTTTTCATGATCTTTTTCCGACTGTGCACTTCCTCTGACGTGTCTATAATGATGGTAACGTTATGTGTGTTTAGACTCTGCACGTTATTGTTATGAAAATAAAGCGTGAGCAAACATGTAATTCATACAATTTACGTCTTTTGTGCAGGAAATTTACATAGTACTCCATATACACATATGAATGCAGCATCCGATGCACTTCCACTGACACGTCTATCATGATGGTTACGTGACGTGTGTGTTGACTCTGGAGATCTCTACCAAGTTTCGTTATTCATCAGAAAATATTTATTACTGAAAAAAAAATACCACGTTTTAGTTTATCCGGTGACTGCCGGTTTTTAAACTCGTACTTAGTTTCTCAGTCGTAACAGCCCTACCTAAGGAAAGGACTGAACACGTGAAATCACTGCAGCAATAACGAGCATGATGGGTGAGATGCAATGTTGTGGATTCACATTCGGGAGGACGTGGGTTTGAATCCCTGTCCCGACCATCGAGATTTCGGCTTTCCATGCTTTTTGTGAAATTACTGCATTCGGTGCTTAAGCCATCTGACGGGAAAGTGAAAAGTCCAGGATTCGATTCCCGGTCTCAACTGCGATTTTCAAAAAAAAAAAAAAAAAAGCCCTCAACCTGACCTTCACATCTTTCACAACTTGCGTCGTAATGTAGTTACGCCTTAACACTTCCGTTGTTCGGTTTCAAGTTTAAACTGTAGGTTCTCTACACCCTGTTAAGTTCAAGTAGGCTAGGATAGAGGCGGAATGCGCAGGCAATAAAAAACCCTGGTCATAATGACCAAACGAGCCATTACTCCGTACTTCAGGTGAATGTTGGGTTGGTTCCTTCAAAAGACCATGCCTGAATTCCATCCCGATCCTTGCACCATTCCTATCACACCTCGTGATCGGTAAAGATCTGGCCTAGCATTTGGGAGGGCATGGGCTCGAATCCCAGTCCGGGCATCCAGATTTGAGTTTTCCATGGTTTCCCCAAATAACTCGAGGCGAATGACGGGATGATTTCTTCATTTGCCATGGCCGAATTCCCCACCGTTCCTCGTCCACTGTCCTTTCCCACCTCTAAAGGCTTCGATGTCGACGAGGCGTAGAACCATAAAAAAAGAAAACCACTACCCCCAACTCCAGATGAGAGTTATTAATTCAAAATACCATGCCCGAATTCCTTCCCAGTCCTTGCCGCCAGTCCATACAATTATGGCCTTTACATTCTCGCAATCACCAAATTTTAGTGCCAATCGATTTACAGTAGACCTATCAACGGCATTGCTGGTATAAACAGCCTTGAAACGACGATGAATCGCAGTAGGAATCACTTTGTCAGCAGTTAAAAATTCGATAACAGCACGATGTTTAACTCACGTTGACACAACACTAGAACACTTCTCCATAATTCAGGACAACAAATCCTTACTTCTCAGTACTTTTCAAATAAAATGTAATGTCGCTTGGTATGTATAGTCTGGCGTCAGAGTTTTTCAGTCGTAACAGCCTTACCTAAGGACAGGACTGAACACGTTTACCCCCACCACCACGGACTAGACCTGATTACTTCCCAAATGGACTGCTAGTGCCAGTGTACAGAGATGGCCAGCCCGGTACTGTTGTTTTCGTCTGTGTATCAGCTCAATGCTGGTGATTCTAAGCGTTTGACGATAGGTTTATCGTCCAAACATGAATTTGAGCCAGTAGTAGTGCTCGAAAAAGTTGGATACCGCACCAAGGTTATACTAACGTATGAAGAATGGGTCGTGCTGACTCAAGTATTGGATGTAGTGTCAGATTTGTTCTACACAGGCAGCTCCCAGACAAACATTATTCCACTTGGTGAGAACGCCGTCTCCTTCCGTACGATTGCCAGGACGAAAACTGTATGTTTTTACCCAAATGTTGACCCCACCAGCGGCATCTTCTTCAGCGATTCAACTTGGAAGAACCTCATCGACGCGCAGCCTGCAGTGTCCAGCGCCTTGGCCGTCAAGAAGAGGTGGGGATACCTAGTTGCAAGATACTACACAGAATTTGTGGACATTTTATCTAGTAAAGTGCTACGAGACTATCATATGGCAACAGTGCAAAAACTGGTTGATATGCATATTCGTGATGTTTATGTGACTCAATTGACCCCCAGTTCGTCACTGGACTATAATCTACTAAAATATGAACTTATTGCATACAAAAATTTACTTGTATTACCTGTTATTAACAATGTAGGAATTAAGAATTATAACCCAGGATACTACATTGATGTGAACAGTGTGAATAAAATACACACAGCAAGTTATTCAATTTGTTTTATTTTATCCACTTTCCATTAATAAAACCCTTTACCGAGTTATTTTTATGAATTCTTGTAGTGGCATGACGCTTCATCACTTACATACTAGTCTGAAGAGCGAATTGTAATAGACGCCAACATTCGAAAAGACATAAATTTGCTGGATATAAGTACGTATAGTGTAGCTTCTTGTGTTTGGTGTTGTATGGGCTTGTTTGCAGTCACTTCCCGTGGCAGTTACGTTCGAGGTTTAGCTGGGGTGGGAGTGTATGCACGAGTTTCACTGTTCCAAAGATACTGAGGTCCTGCCGGGCTTAACGTCCCCATGGGACGGACGAATCAGAATCAGCAGTGTGGTATGCCGTCACTCCATACGCACTGCGGAGGGGTTTAACCCAGGACTCTGGAGCACAGTCTGGTGGTTAGGAATCGGGCTCTATCACCTCTGCTACCACCAGGACTGAACCAGCTAATCCTGTGTCAGCACCAGATACCATCACGGCGCCGCAACCAACTGAGACAGCTTAGCTCTATCGCTAGGAAATGAAATAAATGAAATGGCTAAGGCGAAACGAATAAACCTGTCGGTAATTTTTTTTTGAAGACAAAGTGAGATATCACTATGACAAAACGAACCTATTTAGGTTGATATGATCCCTGTACCGATAATTTTTGTGTCATTTTTACAGTGCTGCTAACATTTCGCGGTTGCGGAACATCCCATATTTCGGCATTTTTAATTTAATTCGTGGCGACTTTTTCCGGAAAAGGAGAGTGCTAAACGTGAAGAGGACACTATAAGGAAACAGTTAATCCAAATTTCAACAGGTCAGTAACAGTTTTTCACTGGTGGAGAATGTCCTACCCCACCCAAAAATATAATAAGCATAGTTAATACATGTTACAAATAGATTATTAAAATAAAAAATTAATTTGAGAACGTGTGTGTGCGCGTGAAATAGGATCGGAGCCAACGTTCTTACGTGAATTCCCCGCATTGAGACACTCTATGGTCTTTGGTAAAACGAAAGACTCGGATAAAGTTGACATTAATGTTTGAAGTTATGAAAGGAATACTTTGAAAAGGAATGTAGTGATTCTGCCAGATACTATATGGTCATTTCATTATTTAAAATGTTAAACTTTGGTTAAGTGTCTTTTGATGTTTTAATTTTAGTAATTTCATTAGAGAGAGAGAGAGAGAGACAAGAAATAAGGAATACTTATTTGCGTGAAATTCAAAATGATAATAGACCAAATTTAAATAGCGAACACACAAAATGACGAAATTATTTTGATAGATACATTTAAATGCGTATGTTTCATAAAGCTAAAGCAGTTTTACGGCCTAAATGAACCATCAATAAATACATTTCATCATTTGCTATGGTTAGATTAGAAGCTAAAATTTAGCATACAGTCACGCGTGGAGTGTATCGTTTTAATTTTATAGGTAATGCAGAGAATTACTTGATTATTACTCTTTCATGAAAGAAACTAAACAACTTAATGAATTACGGTCGAATTTCGATCGCTACGCGATCACTAGTAAATATTAATAACTGTAAGGAAAATGTGTAGTGGACGAGCTTTTAGTTTCGTGCTGTCTTGTAACACTAGTGTCCCTGTCTGAATTACATGCTCGCGTTGGGCTAGGAATCCGTCTGCATTCCGCGGTGTGTAAGACATGTCACGCTATCAGGCTTTGTTCCTCTCTGTGCATTTTCAGTTCTTTGTGATTCCAGTAACAGAAATCGAGTTACTAAGAAGTCTGTCGTCTATTGTTGACGAGATTAAATTACTTAGGCTCCTTCTGGTTCAAACTTATTAAGTTTGATGGCCACTGGTTAGTTTTTCTCTTCCTGCTAGATTTATTTTCGCTTCGAGCTGACACCGTCCTGTTGATATGATTGATTGAGCTTTGGCAGTCGTCCGTTGACGGTTGAAGATAAAAACAATAAACCAAGCATCCAGCAATAGCGAACGGGTCACGCGGTCGAGGTCATTAGAGGGGAGAATGGACTGCGAACAAGGAACGGGGAGGAATTCGGCCATGGCTTTTTGAAGGAAGCATCACAGAATTCACCTGGAGTGATTTGGGGAAACCATGGAAAACCCAAATCTGGATGCCCAGACGGGGATTCGAACCGCCGTCCTCCCGAATGTGAGGCCAGAGCGTTAACCACTCACCCACCACGCTCGGTTTTTAAATCTCAAACACCAGAATGAAATCTGATTGTTTAGTGACTGTCGACATCCATCCGTTTGACGTTCTGTCAGCGCTCTTCCTCCTCAAAGCATACTGGGAGTGTACTGTATTTTGTTCCATTTTCCTTTATATTCTGAGAAATGCGCTTTATGGAACATTTCCGATCGTTATGCAGTGAACCACGATGCTGATCATATCTTCCGTCGTACCATGGCTGGCTGCTGCACTCACTTTGTCACTAATAAATTAATTCGAAACGTGTTTTTCTTGATCTAGTGTACCCCTTACAATCCTCGTCCTCAATTATCTGCTTTATACATCTCTGTCTTCCTCTGCAGTTCTTACCTTCGACTGTTCCCTCCACTAACAAAATTAACCAATCCTGCATGTCTCAAAATATGACCTAACAGCCTGTCTCTTCTTTCTGTAAGACTCTTCCACAAACTTCTTTCGTCACCCATCACTTCCAAAAATCATTCATTTCGTACTTTATCTGCCCACCTAATTTTCAGCATCTTTCTGCATCACCATATTCCAGACGCTCCAGTTTTCCTTGTTTGTGGTAATCCTAGTCCATGCTTCACTACGATAGAGGGAGCGTCCACAAAATACGTGGATCCATTATCGTCTCCTGTTAACACCCCCACCCCCACTCCCCCACCACGTAACCTGACGTAGGTGTTGCCTTTAACATCCGCTCCCCCCATCAGTGGTACCTAGATTTTTTTTTCTTTTGATTCCAGAAGACTTTTTGTACTATTTTCTCTTGTTATAGTATCGTAAATTACATACGGCGATAGTTAAATGATGGAAATAAATACCCACACTCTGTTGTGTGTTGTGTACTTTATTTTTACTGTGACGAACAACGATCGCTGGTTCGAACCCCCGTCGGAGCATCAATTCTGGTTCTCTCCAGGTCGCCGTTTACCCGACTCTAAAGACAACAATGTGTAACACCATACTGGTACGCTATGACCACGCATTTAACGCGATGTGTATGTGTGTGTGTGTGTGTGTGTGTGTGTGTGTGTGTAGACAACGTGGCCAAGCCGATGGCGAACCACGTGGCGGCGCCCGCCCCCACCGCCGCAGCATTTACCTGTTATTTGCCTCGGCACGCATTGGCAAAGATGATGGTTAGAGGGATCCGTTGGCGAAGGACACTTAGAGCAAGTGAAGGACGCAGTTGGTCACTCAAGTGGTCTGGGAAGCTGAGGTTAGTCAAGTGGCTCTTGAGACAAGTGGCTCTTGAGACAAGTGGCTACTTGAGACAAGTGGCTACTTGAGACAAGTGGCTCTTGAGACAAGTGGCTACTTGAGTCAAGTGGCCACTTGAGTCAAGTGGCTACTTGAGTCCTCCCTTCCAGTCAAGTGGCCTAATTAGTGACGCATGACTGCACCCCACCCCTCGGTCGAATTAGTGACGCCTGAATGCACCCGCATTTCATATCTACTGTCCTCGTGTGCAGATTAAACACATAACAACTATAACCCTCACACACTCATAAATCCATACACCCACTAAAAATTCATCAACACACACTTACAGACCAATTAACACACGGACAGGCATTTACCAACACCTGTTAACTTGCCACAACATACAGACACCCAGCAAATCTAACCGACAACAATCATGAAAATTGATCAAAATAGTACAAATGAATCATTAAAGTCTCCAACTGGTCACCATGTAGCTGATAATATTCATTCCAACATTTACAATATATAGTGGCATGGAAGGGGAATGATTGCGAGTGTATTTGTGGCAGCTACCACTAGGTATTCCATAAGCTGTGAGCACGGAGTAGTCACAATGCACTTCAACATAAAAAATAAATCGGATAGAGCGCATTGTAAGCAGGGTGTTGAGATTTGTAAGTTTGTAGTAACAACAGGTACGGAGGAATGTTGCTTATAAATGTGGTTATGAGTTGTGCCGTTGGCCGTCGCTTGCGCAGGTTCACCAACACGAGCGTGTACGTGGGGCTGTCGTACTACGCGCCGGCGCTGGGCGGTGACGAGTTCCTCAACTTCTTCCTGGCGGGCGTCGTCGAGCTGCCCACCTACCTGTTCCTGTGGCCCGCCATGGAGCTGTGGGGGCGCCGCTGGACACTGTGCCTCAGCATGGCGGTGGGCGGCGCCGCCTGCCTCGCCACCGTGCTCGTCCAGAACAGTTGAGTCGCACGCAGCGTGCTAGAGCGGGGATATGCAGGATGCGATATTTTTTCTGTTAAATCATATGTTACGTTTCCTTTGATTGAATGGATAAAGCTGTGATAAAGACAACTCTAGAAAATATATTTTTTGCATTATTGACCACCACTTCAAATACACTTCTTAATAATAATTGTGAATAACAACAACGAGAATATTTATAACGTAAACTTGGCAGTTCATAGGTAACGACCAATTCCAAAAAGTCTAGCTTTAATGGCTCACAATATCCACATATTAATTTACTTTGCTCACATAGTTCCATTTCTTATGCTAACTACAAGACATGATTATTTAACATATACTAGTTTGAGTAAACTGTTATTCTCCACAGTTCTACACGGCGTTTGGCATAGGCTGTAGTCTAGTGACCCGCACCACATGAAAAAGAGGGAAAAACTGTGCAATGAAAATAACCTATTTCTGAAACGGTTTTAGCACGGAAAGTCGTGAAATACTCGTGAAAACGGAAGAAAATGTTCGCGCATGCGCAGTTCAATCCTGTTAAATACCAGTGTACTTTATAGTAACATTTCAGTGCACCTATACCGAAAAATAACCTTGTGGCTCAACATTGAAGACTTAAAACCTTCGTAACATACGGTTGCAGCATACTGTAGCCGGCGCATATTAATTTAGATTGAAGTCTCAATCGTACACCTGCAATACAAACAAAAATTTCCTACTGTTCAAGTCCGTAAGGTTAGGTAAGATAAATTCATATTGTATCAATTTAAACATCAAGTAGAGGTGGAAGGACCAAGTTTTAATGTTTTGTTTGAAAGTAAGTAATTATAACAAATATTACATTCGATTATAACTGAAATACGCGCAAACGTTTTCGGAATTAAATCAAACTTATATTCACCCGCCCCCTACCAAGAAACTGGTGGGCTGAAGTTTATTTGCATGTATACTATTTTCATTCGTCCGAAAAGATTCATATATATCAAGCTTCGATAATTTGGCTAAGAAATTTCATTACTACATTACTGAACAACCCTAGATTATGTTAAAAACACACGTTTGATTCAATTGCGAAGTGAATGGCTATACCTGTGGCTCGAAACGCCAGATCCTTTAACTCTGCAGATAAAATATCAAAAGTGAATCCGGAATAATATTATCGTAAACAGAAGACTAATGCTGAAGGCCAGAGATATTGTCCAGAGATCGTGCTTAAAGAAAATCTCTGTTGTTTTCACGGCTATCTATATCGTTTAAAAATTTATATCCCGAATTAAAGGAAAGAATACTTCAAGCAATGGCTTTTATAAATTGAATATATCGAATTAAAAGAAAGAATACTTAAAGTTTTTGCAAAATAGTTATTACTATAAGTTATCTTATTGCTTTAATTAAATGCTATGGTCAGAGACATTGTGTTGTGTGTTTAGTGCGGAGTATGCGGCATCTAGTGATTCCTGCTGTGGAATTTCTCACCATACGTTCAGAATTTCATTTAATGCTCCTACATTATTTAACGTTGAAACATCAGACATGCCAGACAAGTGAATTAAGATTTTAAACTTTAAAACGGTGAAAACTCCATCGAAATCTGCCCCGTAGTTTCCGAGTTTTTATACGACCAATATGTCCGGTTTTCGTTTTATAGATATAGAAGATTACATTCGATTATAACTGAAATACGTATATTTAGAATTTAATATTAATTTCATTTTTAATTCTTTTTCGTTTAATTTGTTGTTTTATTTCTTTTAAAAGTATATTCCAGTATTCAGGAATCTCGATCGTTTGATGTGTCGTTGGAAGGCGCTAGTTAGTGGAGCGCTGCTTAAAAGCAGTTTAGTCGCTTTCTTCTGTTGATATGCGTTGATTTTGTTTCTATATTTTTCTATTGCGTGCTTTGGTGATGTCAATCATCTTTTATAGTTTTTTTTTATCTTAATCTGTAGGCTAGATCTTTCATTTTGTTATTAAAACTTGTTATTCCGCAGGATTTTGCTGAGTGAGTTTGTTTTAAACAATACAACTATCGATCATCAATCGAAAACTGATCGTGTGAGAATCACTTGCTAACCTCGTTCACTTTAGTCGCGGAATCGGTATAGATAGCACGTTACGAACTTTAGATTCTTCAGTAAGTTATTCTCGTACATTTTTACTATCATTGCATTATGCAACAGTTTGGTGTTCCATGGAAGGGTCACAAGGGTTCCGTGTTCCGTCCCAGAATTGAATAAAATGTTCGTTGAAAAGAATCATAACCGCGCCGTGAGAAGGCTGTCACGGTTCTGCTTCCATTTGTGTCGGCTTGCCGATGCGAGGCTGGTTTTTCAGCTTACGCTTATAAAAATGGGGATCCGCCAAAAAATTTATGATCAATTAAGGTTCTGTGGCCGAAATGAAATTGGGCAACGCTGGCCTAGGGGCCTACAGATCGTAAACGCGGCACTGGACACCACAACTAACAACAATAAAGGGCGGTTCACACTATCGATCAAGTCAGGTCAGGTCATTTCAGGGCAGCTGGCGATCCAGGATGTCGGCAGTAGCATTCACACTGCAGGTAAAGTCAAATTTTCCACCCGTTTTTGTTTAAACCATGCAGTTATCATATTCCGTTTGCAAAATAGTTGAACCTTAAATAAAGAAGGAGAATGAATCAAATTCTCAATATTTTGGACACGAATAATATGTATAAAATAATAGCAAAAAATAAACAAATTTCTGCTATAATTCTACTTTTTGCAAGGTACTGTACAATTTTATGATATTTATTTGCTTACAGTGTAGGTTCTTCCTTTTTTTTTTAATATATGTCCATAGTGTAGTTTAGTGAGATGAATCATAATATTTTTATGAGTAAAATCATACAACACCCGAATCTCCAAACAAGCTATGAGACGTTCGTCGTCCATGTTGGTCTGACTTGACCTGACCGTTGCACGTTCACACTCGCCATCAGCTCACGTCGTGACCGTTGTTGACAGGTGGCGGCGCGATCTTCGGGCTAAATTGTTGTGGCCTGACATGACTGGACCCATTGTATTACGTGTATAGAGATTTTGACCTTTGCCCTGACCTTACCTGACTTGATTTCTAGTGTGAACCGGCCTTAAGAGAATTTTCTCGTCCTAAATACACCTTGACTCTTGTCACTACCAGTATTTCGTATTACTCACTATTCATCTGTGTTATAAAATGCTTGTTTAGCCCCTAAATAAACTCTCTGCACCACACAGCCTGCGCATTGCATTCCTCGTACAGTAACCTCTCTTGTGACTGTCAAAACTGGTTCTAATTACGATCAAACTTCCACCAAACCTTTCTTTATTCACACTAGCTACCATTACAATCAAGTAACTGGTGTCTGCATGGTACATTGTAACTGGGACGACAGGGAGAATTAATGCTAATGGAAAATCCGTAACTGATTGATCGTACGTATCAATCTTCAGACACTGCCACTGTGCTGATGTAATCTTAACAGCTGTTTAACAAATTCTGTTTCTGGTGAGTTCCTGCCAAAAACACTGTGCTCCGAACGAGGCTCTATCCATGATTATTTGGAATGGTGGGTAACGGGCAATGTTAATAAATAATGGTTTTACCGAAATTGGGATCACCGACAAAACTTTACTCTTATCAGGTTACTAGAAGGGTAAAGCATTTGGTATAAGCTATTGTACCTTCTTTCCGGCTGCCCTGTTGAAAAAATGAAGTATATTCCTGAAGAATTTTTTTTCCCCTTTACGAATATGCGGCTCGTCAATATTGGAGTCATTAGTATAGGGAGAAGTTTGCGATCCAGAAATGGGAAGCATATCCGCTATCGCTTTCTGAAGGAACCATCGCGTTAGTCGCCTGGAGTGACAAATTGTGGGTAACTGCTCCGGGTACATATCAAGCATGCTCCCGAATTTCAAGCCCGACCCTTAACCACTCACCCAAACGGGTGGAAATTTGAGAATTCGCATAGTTATTGAATGGGATTAGCTTATCCGGTATTATTCAATTAATATGCTAAATTAAGAATTGTTAATGGTAAATGGAGAATTTTACTGTGATTGACCTAAACTTGTGTTGCAGAATGATTTTGCCAAACTAAGGGCATGCATATTCTTACCAGTGACGAGTAGCAGTCGATTTTAACAAAGTATTAGATATTTAGAATTTGGATTAATTTTAAGTGTGGCACATGCTTCTTCGTATAGAATGTAATGTTTTTGTAAATTTGGAGCAGTGAGTTTTAACACAGCCATTGAACACTGGTTAACTATCATTTCAAACCGTGGCCATATCTGGCCGCACAGTAGTACGCCCGCAAATTGTAATCATGTGCTCCCTACTATTTCACTCGAAGTGATTCGGGCCGTTTTTGTAAATAAATATTTTCGCTTTGAATCACGCTACATACGTTTACTTCCCATTACGCGTAGGAAACGCATTATGTTTTGTTGCTGCTCTATATTATTCATAATATGAAACAAATCGGTGCTCAGTAGTTTTAGATAATAGATCACTGTTAATTTATTTAGTCCAGCCGTAGAATTACAGCTTCTTGTCAGATCGCCAGGTGACGTATATCTGTCAATAAATTATGATGCTTAACTTGTATAACTTCTCAATGATTAAGTATTTGCTGGAATGGACACCGCCGATACCCGTTTTGTTTAACCAATTAATTCCACTAAAATCTTCACAAACACACAAACGAATATGGAATCAGACTTCTCCAAAGTTTTTATATCTCATTATTATTACAACAGACGCCGCGTCCTGCTAACACTGTTCCAAGCGAGCTCGCCCACGAACAAACTCGGGAATTCAAATACGCAGTACAGACTTATCCAGAGCACACTAAAAGAAACCGACAGTACTTGCTCGAACACTAACAATCCCTTCAAAGTAGTGGGAGGAAGGCCGATTCCGGCGCATTTCTGAAAAAAACCAAGGCTTGTCTAATAGGAAGCGTTGACGGTCTTTAGAAATTCAGCCAATCAGATGCCAAGATCGTATGACGTAAAAAGCGGTTAATTCAAATGGACCATGTAACCTCTCCTTCTCACATTTACAGTAAAACTAATTACTGTGTGAGGCTATTATATTTGGGAGGTTGTATCCTGTTTTGTACGCTCAGAAGGGCGTACTGGAAGGATTAGCTCCAAAAATGTTAACTAATAACGTAACAATTCGGTTCCAAGAATATCTTTGCTTGAAACCCGGCCCGTAATGCTAAGCGCAACGATTTTAATGAGTTTTTTATAAGTCTAGCAACTACTAATAAAAAAAAACAATAGTACATAAGTATACTTCACTTTTAATATCACCACTCAACACATTTCGTTTCTAAAATTACACCACAGCCGCAGCAAGACTTTTTGTATGTGCTTCTACACGTATTTTTTCTCTTCTCTCACTAAACAATAATAATTCCTCTCTCTGACTCTCCAAAGACAACAACACTAATCCTACTTAAACCTAAGAACTTACAACTACCCCAGTACAATATTAAAACGTCTGTGGAACTCGTTATATTACAATCTCAGAGTATTTACATTTTTTTAAATTATTAATTATTAATTAATACGAAGATATAAATAATAATATATATATACATTGATTGGAGATTAAAGGTTGCATCTGCCCCCACATTGAGACAAATGCAATGCTGTCACACCACTTCTACGCCACCAAACAGTATTCATTTGTCGAAATGTATTATACCCCTTGTCCATCTGCATTCCTTTTTGCTACAAGTTCAGTGTGAATCATCTTACAGTACATTCACATGTTACACCTGCTCTGGCAATTTTAATTACACAATCATCATAAGTTAACTTTACTAGCAATGCTCAGTTCATGCCATAGTAAAATTGTTTAGCAAACCATACAGTACATACCTACTATTGTAACTTTAAATGGTCCCTTAGCATGTAACACACCATAGAGAATACTGGTACTTGGACCAAAATAAAATTTGATACTCGTTCGTTCTGCCGCAGCTATTG
The DNA here is from genome assembly GCA_031002005.1 of Vandiemenella viatica. Lineage (NCBI taxonomy): Eukaryota > Metazoa > Arthropoda > Insecta > Orthoptera > Morabidae > Vandiemenella > Vandiemenella viatica. Next base: position 9,896,331 of record JARYHS010008074.1, on the reverse strand, counting down.
GCACTCGTTCGACAAAGCCAACAACACTGTTACACACAACACTGAACGTACATCAACACTCGCACTCCTGTTGTTAGATATCTACAGTTAAAGCAGTGGTAGGGTATTCACCTGGTATTTTAATATATTAGGTACTTATAAATCGCCTTGGCGATTGTGCAAAGGTGTCCGCTCACTTGAGCGAAAGACAAGTAGATGGATTTTGGGCTTTATCTTTTAGGATCAGATTTTAGATTTATACAGATTGAAAAATTTCGCTGTCGCTAAAAAGGGTGTTCCTTCACCGGGAAAATTGGGTATAGCATGTCCGCATGTTTAGTATTTCGTTCGGAGTAGAGTCACTGTTTCAGGCGCTCCCCGAACAATAACTTCGGCATTTATTTCTAACACGAGACATGGTCTTCCTGTGCCGTATTGACCTTGCATCTCCCCATGAAACTACCTGTATTGCACCCGTTTCTTTTCCCATGCGTACCTTCAAATGTGTGGCATTGATTGTAAGCTCTGGCGAACTCCATTTCATGCCCGACTTCACTCCCACCAATGTGAGCCAATTGTTGTCTATTCTGAAATCCCCATTGCACCCTAAAATTACATAAGGTTCCATTTCCATTTGAAAAATATGTTTGACTGCTTTTGTTTTGTTGCTTTTAACAGTAGTAATTGCCTTCCCCTTGACGGGCCACCTAACTATCATCTTTTCCTCGTCTATTGCTGACATAATTTTACATAAGGTTGTTTCTTCCCGCACTACCTCAGCTTGTTCTTTCTGCTTCCAAGTAATATTTTCCAAATCGTGTATTTTTTCCCTTATCTTAACATCACGCGATAAATTATTATCCTCTTCAAACCTATCAGCAACATTAAAATCATCTTCCTCAGTATATATCTGTTGTAGCGCATGTAATTTCATACTTCCCAAAATTCCGGAATCATTCACTACTTCTTGCCAAAATTTTATCAGTTGTTCTCTTCCATCCTTTAAAATTTTAATTTCTCCTTTGCCACAATCAATGGTAACTCGATACTTCATTAAAAAATCTATACCCAATATACAGTTTACATTTAGACCGGGTATTACGATGCATCTGTGCTCTATATTAATTTCATTTATCTCTAACTCCATCCAAATTTGAATTTTTAACCGCTTGCTTAACTTCCCAGTTGCCCCCATAATCTGTACATAATTTATAGGCATTTCAGTAATTTTGTGCTTTCCTTTTACGTGTTCATACAATGCTTGCGATATTGCCGTAAGGTCACTTCCTGTGTCGACTAAAGCCTGACATTCAGTGCCAAATATCTTCACGTTGAGTAAAGGCTGTCGTATTTCTTCTTCTACAGCTTCGAAAATTTCCTCTTTTAATAAATCATTTGCAATTTCTTTGTGTGCCCATTCATCCACGTGTAATTCTTTCTTTCTTAGGTTATTCATCTTTAATTGTTGCTGCGTCTCCCGCTTTGCACCTCGGACCAAAACATTCTCGCCATCTCCGCTTTTGTTGAATTCAGAATGCACTACGACCTTGTCATCATTTTGCCCCGTAGACATTTCCGCTTTATTATAGTTCCCATTTTTTATGTTTTCTAGTATTCTTCTTTGAGATACCTTCGAATTCTTCACTTCTTCGTTGAAACATCGCACATAAAATATTCTTATTTTATCCTCGTCATTATCTTCTTCACAATCTTCGCTTTCGCAACTTGACAAATCTTCTTCGCTCACGTACTGGTTTAATGGTAGCTCGGTACTATCCCCCTCGGATTCATCTTCCGTGGAAATATTCTTTATAAGACTATATTTTTTTTTCGCATGATTATCCTCAAATTCAACTTCCTCTTTTCTATAGCTTTCCTCGCATAAATCGATTCTACACAACTCCGATATTTCATCGCCTTTCCAGTTGTTTTCGTGGCTTATTAATTCGGGCTCACACTTGCGATTTTCTATATTATTTAAACACTTCCACCATTTTAAATACTCTCCCTTACTTGTTTCCTTGCTCTCATAAATATTTTTTGCACCAAGATTTTCCATAGCACAAACATTAAATGGCTCACTAGATATCTTCCCCTTCTCTGCTAGAGCCGTCACAGTCGGGGTTTTGAGTTTTCCGCCCTCTGTGCTTCCTTTGATGATATATCTTCCTTGCTTTGTAAATACATTGATTGTCTATATTGCGGCTGTTGATTACTACGCACGTGAAAGCTATGGCTAGGATTATTTCCATTGTGGATATTATTTTCATATTGCTGCACATTCTCTTTGCCCTGCTGATGCACTTGTGTGCCTCCTCTCCCATAACCACTATTTCCCTTCTGTAACCAATTTTGTGAACGGCTATTGTAAAATCTACCTCCGTTCCTTTCACCTCCATATCCGACATTTCGATAATTCTCCGTATTGCTATCGTACACTTCATTGCAACGGTCTATCCGTTCAAGCACATCTAAAAATTCATCCATCCTGTTCCACTGGTTAATCACTAACTTGTCCTGTACTGGTCGAGGCAATTTCTGGAGCAAGATCTCTATTTGCTCCACGTCTCCCACAGGTTGATCCAAATATTTCAAGTCTTTGCTTATCAATTCACAAAATTCTCTCATCCGTCCATCGCTCCTACTGTATCGTCGAGCATTATAAAATTCGCTCTTTACTTTTCTTTGCTTTTGTATAGACCAGAACTTGTCCCGGAACATTTTCAAAAATTCGTCGTAATTATAGCAATCAACTGCTGCTTCGCAGCTCCATGAAAAGGCTTCATCTCTCAATTTGCTCTTCACGAAACGAATCTTTTCTATATCAGACCATTCTTCTGGCAAATCTTTTGCATATATTTTCACGAAATCTGCCGGATGGATTTTCCCACATGGCTTGAATATTGCTTCCGGTAAAATTGATTGAATACTCGTAGTCATCGCCCCACTAACTACGGTTGTTGGTTTTCGTTCCACCTTCTCTAATCTTTCTTCCACATGTTTATATCTACACCCAATGTTTTCAATTTCATTTTTCAAGCCATTTAATTTTTTATCAATATTCTCATTATTTTTAACAGCTTGATTTTCGATCTGGATCCATTTCTCCTTAGTTTGTTCTTTCCCCTCGGCTATACCAAGCTCTACAGAGACTATATTTTTATTTACAGCCTTTAATTCCTCCTTGCATTTTCTTTGGTTCTCAGCAACAATTCTCTTAACGTCTTCAATAACCGCACACTGTTTCTCATGGTTACTTCGCACGCCCTGTTCCACCAGTACCGCAACCTCTCGTTGTACCTTTTCTTGAAAATTGTTTAATTCTGCTTTCACTTCTTGCTTCCATTTCTCTTGAAATTTATTTAATTCATCCCTCACAGAAAGTAATCCTTCTTCGATCTTCTTTTGACTCAAATCGATCCTTTTATTAATTTCTGTTTTCATTTCTTGATTTGCCTTTTCTAGTTTCTTTTCCATTTTCATCAAAAACGACATTAATGATTGGGTATCAGATTGGGTATCCTGGTTCCTTTCTCGAGTTTTTAGTGACCGGCTTAATTCTGGTGAGATCGCTCCATCATCATGATATTCTCTCCCCCCATTAATATTACATCCATTCATTAGCTCGACATTCTGATCATTACTGCTATTATCAAAATATTCATCCACCCTCTTTACCTCGGATTCGCCATTAGGACTGCTAGTATTTCTTGTCGGACCTTGCAAATCATTGCTCGCATCTCCCACATTTAGACTAATTGCACCAGTACTGTCTGTCCGCCAACCCGACATTTTACTTGTATCTTCGAAATCACTTCCTACATTCATTTTCATTAAATCAACGTAATTACTTGCCATATTTATCAAAAAAAATACCTTGACGTACCCAACACACACAAAAAAAAATTATTTGGAACAACAAGAAATTCTTTTGACACACAACATTTCCTGCTTTATCAAATTAAATCATTAATACCCTTAGTACCACACTGATATCAACGCCGATAACATTGACAAGAGAAACCAACTTTACTTACTACTATTCTTTGTAGCTTCTGTAAAACATTTCAGAAATGCAGAACAGAATAAATCCACTCCAGAACAGAGCTGAAATTTAAATCCAAACACACACATACAACTAAAACAAAAATTATATAATTACTTATAAATAAATGCCCCCCTTTTTGTTCAATAATTTTCTTTTATTTCTCTGCCTTATTAATTACGAGATATCCACAGACGCCTAATTTTAAGGTAAACATTCTACTAGATTCCTTTTACAAATTTAGTTTTTAACTTCTTTTACAATAATCTATTGTTATCCTTGAATTTAATTCTTTACTATTATTAGAATTTAAAGTTGTTGCAGTTCAAATCTGTAAACTTTGTCTCTCAATCAAAATTAATTTCAACAGTTAAACTTTTACGTTAATTTTCAGTCTTTAGTTTACCACACAGCAACAACTTCTTATTGCTCTCCCAATCACTTTAACTACCGACGACTCTTCTAGTAGTCCCACGTAGATTAAATAAACATAGATCGGTACTTGCCAAATGCGCCTTTCCGCTTCGTAGTTCTTCGTCCGCCACGTTGTCGTTTCAGCAGACTTGTCCACCTCCGTTCTGCAGCATCACCATCAGAAGATTCCTCTAGCCAGAAATCAATACTTACAACTTCTGCTGCTTTACCAATTCTGACAACCTGGTCCACATGCAATCTGCCGCTTCACAAAAACCTCAGATCATGGCAGGGTAAGCCACATGTAACCTCTCCTTCTCACATTTACAGTAAAACTAATTACTGTGTGAGGCTATTATATTTGGGAGGTTGTATCCTGTTTTGTACGCTCAGAAGGGCGTACTGGAAGGATTAGCTCCAAAAATGTTAACTAATAACGTAACAATTCGGTTCCAAGAATATCTTTGCTTGAAACCCGGCCCGTAATGCTAAGCGCAACGATTTTAATGAGTTTTTTATAAGTCTAGCAACTACTAAATAAAAAAAAACAATAGTACATAAGTATACTTCACTTTTAATATCACCACTCAACACATTTCGTTTCTAAAATTACACCACAGCCGCAGCAAGACTTTTTGTATGTGCTTCTACACGTATTTTTTCTCTTCTCTCACTAAACAATAATAATTCCTCTCTCTGACTCTCCAAAGACAACAACACTAATCCTACTTAAACCTAAGAACTTACAACTACCCCAGTACAATATTAAAAACGTCTGTGGAACTCGTTATATTACAATCTCAGAGTATTTACATTTTTTTAAAATTATTAATTATGAAGATATAAATAATAATATATATATACATTGATTGAAGATTAAAGGTTGCAACCAATGGGTAAATTTGGTGGAATCCTGACGTCACAGGCCGAAGTGAGTGGCAGAGCGTATGTTATGATCCTCTCTCTCTGCGTGTGTCTTCCCATGACATCATAGCACCAGGAGATCGGGTAATTAACATCTACATCATAGGACTTTTTGAACAAGTCTGAAATGCAGCTATTTCCGGGATATTCCTGGCACGCGGTATTACGATCACATTTTTAAAGATTCCGCGTCACAGACGCATTTGAACAAATGACATCAGTGCATCTGGTATAGTTCTGAAATTTGTACACAATGCAAAATGTAAAATCATAATCTCTAATCTTGACAATCAGTCCGATTCTGGCCTTCTTCCCTTAAAGGAATATGTGTATTAGGACGATCCGAATGAAATCTCTGAATGGTTGAAGTTACAGCATTGACCTCAGCAGCATAGCTTATAAATAGGATTAAACACTAAATTATTTGACTATTTTTTCAGTGCTGTAGTGACCCTGAAAGCTTAGTGATAAGACCAGACAGGGTAACTTCCACTGGAGCCGTGGATAAGGGTCGACCATAGGAGATCGACCATAGTTCTGATATGAATATTCGTCATAGGTTCCTACTGCAACACCTGACAGGTTATTATGCTCAGTACATTCAGATAATAACAGTGGAATGGCTGAGGAAGCTAGGATAAATTACGGTAAACGGCATTTACCTATTTACATATTTATTGACATGAGCAATGACTGGTGATATAGGTGAATATTTACAATGTTGCATTGGCTTTGAAACAAAACATTATAGATATGGCCAAGGACAGGGGCGAGCATGTAACTTATGGGCACCTCGCAGCCCAAACTAACTGGAATATTGATAAGAACTCTACAAGATTATGCCCATATGAATATGACCAAATGATTTACTCTTTAACTGTCCACATGAATATGCCCCTCTGACTATCCACACCAGCTATCGCAGCAGAGCCCACCTTAGTAGTAGACGACAGCCATCTTCTTCTTGTCTGCTACCGCCGCCCCGGCGGCGCCGGCGACGACGCCCTCGGCGTCGATGTGGTTCGTTGAAAGACTTTCGTAGACAGACAGACCCCCAGACCGCTGCTCCCAGGGTTTAAATAGATACTCCCCCCTTCCTATCATCACTATGTGGAGAGGGCAATACTCCTCGCTAACCCGCTGTATGGAGTAACTTTAACAGCTTGCAATAAGGACAGCCGCTTGGCCACTGGCTTGCTGATATGCGTGCTACTTCCCAGGTCATAGCTCTATTGCTTAACTTTTTCATGCTCGCCCGCCCTGGATACCGACTTGAGAAATTAATTCGAAGTATTTGGGCAAGTGATCGCCTAGATCACTACATGTCCCCCCCTTCGCCACGTCCGGAGTCTACGGAGGACGTGTTTTGTAAACACAGTTTGCAAAATTACTTAAAACTAAATACAGGTTTTCCTTAAAACTAATTAAAATTTCTTTTTCTTCGTATTACTGAGGTGTTGGTGTGTTGTTAAATACAATTATGATGGTTTATCTGTTTTATTTTGTTTTGACTTGGACTGGATTGATTTGTGGTGGCGGTGTCGACCTTGCCGACTCTTGTTTGGCGTGGCTCAGCGGATACGGGCGTCCCCGGCGTGGCTGCGTTAGGAGTTGACATGATTCGCGACGTCACGTCAGCTCTGCGTTGTAAGGACAGCTCAGCGTCTTACTTGTTTTCACTCACCACTCCAGCCAAGTTACAGGCTACTAGAACACTCGTAAAATTTTGCATTAGCTTAATTCTATACATACAATGTTTCTTTACACTTCAGATGACACCTCTATATACAATCTTCAACATATTTTCACTAGAACAATTTACATTTCCACTTCTATTGTGATTTAGTACCATCTTATTATATCAGAGTTGATCGTGCGCTTTTTAATTAACAATTTATTAATGACAATTTAGTCACACAACTCCATAATGACTTATATGAATGATTCTATTTCTACAATGTATTTTTTTTCAACTAATTCTGAGTCTCAGAAACCCTGTTTACACAGTAATTATGAAGATACTGTACACAACAACAATGATGACTTTTCATTTGATTTTTCACTACTCCGTTATGATTTACGTACATTTACTCTCTAACTTTACTTTTCTACCATATGACTCGAGACCATGTAACCACTCCAAAATAGGTTAATATGATCTTATTTCCTTGATGCAAGTGACTGATATTACGAAAATGCACCATGACTGGTTAGCTCATTAACTACACTTGATTTCTGTTATTTATACTTAATGGTTTATTTAATCCTCCCCAATATCACATCGAGGAACTAAGATCACGTTTTACACAACAATTATACACCTATATGTCTTCATTTCTTTTAACACAACTATTATTTTCTTCGCCAGTACACCCATTATTTAAATGATACAGCAATTAACACTTAGGAACTAACTTATTCTCGTCATTTCCTGCACAGACTTTCATATGCGAAGATTGCACCTCTCGTGCCTACCATATAAAATACTTTTAATTTTACTCCTTTATTTTAATTCATAAAAGTTACCTTTTTCTCTATTATCTACTTCACTTTAAATAGTACCCATAAATTAAATTCCCTTTAATAACATCTCTTCCGCTTATTCTATGTAAAAGGGCAGTTATGCTGAATGATAATTATATTAGATATGTATTTACATTTATTCTTTTCAACTCCTCTTCTCCTTAGCAACCAATAATTATAAGGGATATTTTATCTGATTCACCCTATTAATGCTTGCAGGTTTCTCTTCCCCTACGCCTTATTAAGTAATTTAACTTTATATTCCAGATACATATAGTTTTATGCGCTTCCACTGCGCCGCCGTTACACTACCAGCTCGACTCCTGACGTCATCCTTCGTCAGCGACACAGTTTCGCTGCTGACAGCAGCACCTGCTCAACGCCAGCCCGAACTCTCCACAGTTCGGTATTTCCCACCTAAACTCCCCTCGACCTTTGTGCGTAACCATACCCGGTTCACGTCTTCGTTCAACCATATTTGGTTCTTCGTGACACATTCCCCCGTGCACGGCTTAATAGTATGGAGTCCTTTGCCCCTTACTTTTTATTTTATAACCTCGCGGGTTCTTCGTACCTTACCTAGTACGGATTAACATTAAGGATTTCCTTGCCTCCCTAATACACCTCTTACGGTAGACTTCGCACCTACCTCCCCATAGTCTCCCTAACACCCTTCGCCTAGAGGTTTTCTCTTACCTCCCTCCTTTACCAGATACTGCATCCCTCTGCAATACCTTTATTTTACCCTCCATTTACTTGTGACGACCCCCAATCGTCTTTCGCCAGTTAACTAGTAACGTCCACTTCGTTACTATTACCTCCAGCTCCTCCAAAATTCCAATGACGACCCCTTCGTCATCTCTCCTTAATTACCGACTACCCGCCAAATAATTCTACCAGTTACATCATATATAACTTACTTCTACCCTCTCTATAATATTGTTTCACCCAACCTACCTTTCATCTTTAACACCATTCCTTCGTCAGCATAGGGACATTTAAGTCCACTGACACCATGCTAACATTGGCAACACCTAGTCACCGATTTCACTTACCTTTTCCTATTTCCTCTCAGGCACCCTGGACATACACTTCCCGCGTTAAAGTGGATTCAAGTGTGTTGCACCAGGTACACTTATTTTCACCCAATTCTCCTCAAATCTCGCCTCCCCCGGAGACATCATTTAACCCCTTCAACTCTCGCCAGTTTTCACTCCTCTTCAAATCTCGCCTCCCCGGCGACATCATTTAACCCTTCCGTTCTCGCCAATTTTCGCCCATCCTGGACAACTTTATTTAAACCCTCCCGGTTTATTTTTAACACCGCAAACAACCCCACTAAAATTTAGAAGGTATTTACCCGTCTTCCTTCCATTGTGGAGACCATTTTTAGATTCCTCCTTATAATCTCCTATCTACATTTTTTTTTCGTCTAACCATCCACTCGTTCCACATCCTAGGAACGTTACCTCTAGAACTTCTCATATAATTGATCATCGGCCCTAGCTCTTTCGGTTATGCATTATGATTACATTTGTGCCTCGTCTATAACTTATTTTAGTATATTTTACTGCCCGTTACTTGAATACTGCCATATTAACTCCCTTTAATTTATATTACTGCCCTTTACTTCCATACTACCATACTAAGCTCCCTTTAATTTACTGATAATCTCATTTAATATGGATGCGTTGTCCTCGCATTTCTTGATCTCTTAGAACATCGTACCACCTTATTTTCAAGATTCCTTTATAACATGTTATATTAAGTGATTTGATTCTTATATATTCAAGTCTAAAACTTAATCATGCCCAGTTACCCATGTAATTCACGTACAATAGTCTTTACAAAAGCCGAACACACTTACAACAATATTTTAGTCATAAACATGTGATACTTCCCATTACTGGAATATGCAATTTCTTAATTCATCATTCTTTACATTTCTGTACTTTCGTCTCTTGTAAATTTCTCTATATGAAGTGCTCTAATATTAACTTTCTCAACTGACACGTTCATTTTTGTTACGTTGCAACTGAAAGTCTTTACCTAACTACCAATAAAATTTCATTTAGATCACGATCACGCGCTTGTTTCTTACGATCAACTAACATGCTGATTTTCATTTGAATTTTACCATTACACATTCCGAATTTTATTCACCCCGGAGGTGCTGTCTATTTTTGTTAATAAAGAAACTCTTATGTTATTACACCTTTCAAAGTCAGGTAGCCAAAATCACGCGTAACTGATAGCATGTTTTAATTTGCAATGGTTCTCCTATTTATGAAATCATCATTCTAACTCCCGATTACATAAACTTCTTTGTACACTTTCTTTTAATCATTAAAATGAACTTGAAACATTTATACACATTGCCTTTGCTAATGGTTCATTTTTAATTATTATAATCATAATTAATAGGTACTGCTCAACCACATTTAACTACCGCTAACTTCGTATACACTTTTACTCAACTGTTAAAATTGGGTTCAGTAATTAAATAATAACTCCCTCTTGACTTATCACATTAGCTTCAGTGCTCATTGTACTTGTAACAATTAGCATCGCGACATCAAGAAATATTTTATTCTAGTTAACATAACTTCTCCTTAGGTTATAAATTCAAGATTGCAGAATAAATACATTTTCTCTTTCAAAACTTCTAAAATAATTACATGTTACTGGCAAGGCATTGACACATCTATTTACTGGAGATTTCATAATATGTGCGTTCTTAATTGCAAATCTTTGAACAATTTAACATTCCATTTCCTAATTGCAACAATTTTGACGGAACTTCCTTTCACATTTATTTCTGCTCCTCAGACAGTTACACACTCTCACTTCGGAATTTAATTAAATGAAATTACCTTTATGATATAGCATTTTCCTGATTTGCTTTTACTCGATATGTCATAATCATATATTTATAACTTATAATTCTGGCAGTTGAATGTAGGCTCTTCAAATCAAATACAATTTCTGTACATAACTAATTTCATGAAATTACGCTTTAACTAGTAGCGTTACACATCTTTTAAAATTTAATACTGCTGCACTTTTCTTTGCGTTTTAAATTCTGAGGGCATTAACACTTTATTGATTTAAACAGTAGGGCTTCCTTGAGGCATTGATACTTGGAGCTTGCGTTATTTTTTCCGCCTACTGCTTGCGAACTTACTTGCGTCTTGTGGCCTGCTTAAGATTGCTGACCCAAACTGCTCGCTCGGCGATTCCTGCTGTTGCAGCGATGTCTCGTGTCGACGACCCGCCTGCTGAATGCTGCGTTATGGCTACCTCCAACTCCGCTCGGCCGCTTCCGTAATCGGACCATCTCCTCCTCCTACGACGTCTTCTGTGGGATACTGGATAGTGGATGTGGATTAACTATTGCCGTTTAATATAACCATAACTATACCCAAGCCGTGTCGTCTGTTGGACGCAGGGCTGGCCAAAGGACAGAAACCCTGAGCTGACGTCACGGACCTACATAGGACGAAATATTCAGTGATCTTGCGAACCACTTGCACCCCGTGCAAGTGCACCCCACAACCTGACAGCCACAATTTTAACCCCTTCTTGTAGTGACCCTGAAAGCTTAGTGATAAGACCAGACAGGGTAACTTCCACTGGAGCCGTGGATAAGGGTCGACCATAGGAGATCGACCATAGTTCTGATATGAATATTCGTCATAGGTTCCTACTGCAACACCTGACAGGTTATTATGCTCAGTACATTCAGATAATAACAGTGGAATGGCTGAGGAAGCTAGGATAAATTACGGTAAACGGCATTTACCTATTTACATATTTATTGACATGAGCAATGACTGGTGATATAGGTGAATATTTACAATGTTGCATTGGCTTTGAAACAAAACATTATAGATATGGCTAAGGACAAGGGCGAGCATGTAACTTATGGGCACCTCGCAGCCCAAACTAACTGGAATATTGATAAGAACTCTACAAGATTATGCCCATATGAATATGACCAAATGATTTACTCTTTAACTGTCCACATGAATATGCCCCTCTGACTATCCACACCAGCTATCGCAGCAGAGCCCACCTTAGTAGTAGACGACAGCCATCTTCTTCTCTGCTACCGCCGCCCCGGCGGCGCCGGCGACGACGCCCTCGGCGTCGATGTGGTTCGTTGAAAGACTTTCGTAGACAGACAGACCCCCAGACCGCTGCTCCCAGGGTTTAAATAGATACTCCCCCTTCCTATAATCACTATGTGGAGAGGGCAATACTCCTCGCTAGCCCGCTGTATGGAGTAACTTTAACAGCTTGCAATAAGGACAGCTGCTTGGCCACTGGCTTGCTGATATGCGTGCTACTTCCCAGGTCATAGCTCTATTGCTTAACTTTTTCATGCTCGCCCGCCCTGGATACCGACTTGAGAAATTAATTCGAAGTATTTGGGCAAGTGATCGCCTAGATCACTACAGTGCATGGATAAAAGATTTTTTATAATAGACTTGCATAACTCATGGGATATCTTTTCCCACATTCATTATATATTAGACAATATTTACAACTTAGATTTTTATATGTATCATTTACCCAAACACTGATTTTTTGATATCTGATTCCTTTTACTATATTATAGTGCATAGATAAAACTCAACTGCACTGTAACACTATCAACTGTTTACAGCATCATCCAATATTAAGAACTCATGACCACAGATAACCATCAACTCATTTTACAAATGACGTTGCTACTGCTCAATATCAACTATATACAAGAACTCATGTGACCACCATTTGCAGTTGCTGATGATACAATATTTACAATCCATTCCATTACCAGTGCATTGTAATATATACTCTCAGCTCTATTTATTCTCCGTTCACACATATTTAAACACAGTCATTAAGTATTTATACACACATTCACTCAGGTATAGACTTGTGACCTTCATTGTATGGTTCCAATCCCATCGGGATACATATAACATTTATCACCCAATATTGACAGGCCCAATTGGATACCTCAACAATTGTGGTTTTATGGAGGTTTTATTGAAAACTATGTTGAGTATGGTATTTAGATGAAGCTCTGTGTAAACATTTTATATAATCTTCTATAAGTTGTTTTGTAACTGTGCCGTCTTGAAATCTGGTTAGATTCCAGTCAGTATACATACATTTTCGACCTTAGTACCGGAAACTTCACAACCAGAAAACAATTCGCCTCGTCTCTCAAACTCCACCACCAGAAGACTATTCGCCTCGTCCTTCATAAACCAAAAGCCTTCTCGTTAAAGGGGTCTCAAAAGGACTGTTGAGCTTATATTAGGATTTGTCTGATTCCTCCCTGTTGTGTTTCATTACTTCATATTGATCACAGCCATTCCACAGGTGGATGAAACTGTCTGTGTCCATATAATTTTTGGCGTATAAACTGCGCAATGGCGAAATCATGGTGAAATCGGCACATCCGCAGTTTAGACAGATCTAGAATACATATCCCGACGTACACCGGCTTATTGAAAAGTATTCGCACTTTCGCCATCTCTTGAGCCATATAGTCTTTCCCGAAAATAGTCGTTTATTTGAAGTGTGGTGAAAATACGTGTTTGCAGGCACCGCGGTGGCCCGCCAAACCATTTCACATTTCACATCACGTTGTTTTCTAACAATCTCTATTATTTTTTCCGAAATTCGTTCATGAGTTTGAAAACGTCTCTCTCAAATTCTGATTTGGCTGATCGACACGTGTTGAGAGAGATATATTTTTTTCAACCACGGTGACTGACTGAAATCCTCTACCATGCCCAACTTCATCCCCAAGCCTACACTTTGCTGGAGGACTCGTTAATGGAGAACATACCGAATCTAATCCTCCAATATAGTCATGAACTAGGGGATAGTGAATCCAGGAGCGGTTCTGAATCATGGTGGTAGGTTCGCTACAAGGTGGCGTCTATCCTTGGGAATCGTCAAGTCTACCTATAAAATGAAACGACTGGTTGAGGTCGGAGGCTATGGTCATGAAGTCTATGTTAGCAATCTGCTTAGCTGATAACCACCAGATGATTGATACTCTAACATGGCCCAGCTGTACAAATTGATTACATCAAAATATTTTATTAAATTGTTAGTTGTATCGTGTTTGTATTCCTAAATGTATCAGTTATTTGCCTTCGCGTACAACTGGACTCATTGGCAAATGCCACCACGAATCCCATCTTCGAAAAAGAGTAGCATGTCGACATCTGTCAGAAGACCCAACTCGATACGCGTTCTCTTTAACATAACAGGGTGTACCCCTATACATCCATAAATTTTTCAAATAGATCCATAAGTAGTTGCATGTTTGTCCGTATGTACAGACTTGAGTATTGGATCTGGAATACCATCCACAGACGTGTCGCGTGTTCGTAGTCATCTCCAGAAATTTCAGACTCCAAACACGAACTATAAAATTTTTAATTTGGAGGGAGCATGGCCTCTTTGAGCTTCCTCACCGAATCCATGTATTCGTAAGGGAAGACTCCTTTTGGCTTAACTAGTTCGAAAGTCTCGAGGTCTCTGAAATTCCCACGGGTAATGAGCATATCACGCTTGTCAAGAGTTCCAACCAGCTTCTCTATTGGGGACTGTATGAAATGATACTAGTCCAGGAACCACAATGTGATTCATGTACCATTAATATTGTTACAAAACTAAATTTACGTTTACTGTTGATGGGCTGGACGTCCATTCCATCTTCGTCGAGGTGTACTCGAGTCCTATGCAGACAAATAATGGAAAAGTTGGGAATGAGCCTTTGGATTTTAGTACTCTAAATTGTAGTTATTGTCTGCAGTCCCTTTGAATTAACTTGTGATATGGCAATGGTCCCGAAACTCCCAGTGCCGTGCCTTCCACACAGAGTTTGCATACCATAACATGACTAAATAATGCGTTCTGATCAGTTCTCATTACAAGATGAGTAACCCCCTTGCAAATTTCATCAACGACATGGTACCGTTTTACGAGTTGTTCCACTCAACACTTCTCTGGGTTTTCCCTCAAGAATGATTCGCATAGCTTCTTCTGACGGTATGCCACAGCAAAAGGGTTGTGTTCAGTGACTGCTGTGGAGTGAGAGGTGCTGGTATATGGTCTGTTCGCAACAAATAGTTAAAAAAAACATTCAAAGCTCACGTAAACGACGAATGGTGCACAAAATCCTTAAAATTTACATGTTTCTCTTCGTGCCTGCATACATTTCCGCTAACAGTGTCCACCCTAGCGCAATCTCACAACGGCTCAAGAGATTTGTGTGACCGAAATACTGCAGTCATCTATCATAAATACATGCCTTATGTAGATTATTAGATATTGAAGACTGACTAACCACAAGTCCGCGTTTTACTGCCACAAGATGGTGGGGTCCTGCAACAATATGTTTTCTACCAACTTCTGTCAAGCCATAGACATTGATCGAATATTTTGGATTTTGCCTATCAAACTTAGGATATGCCTGAAAAATAAAGTAGTACCTGAAACGAACTTTAATATAATTGCTTACTCTATTCGCGTTATCGTGCACCTTTTCGTGAAATTCCAACATCGTCCAAAGAAAACAATATCATCACTTTTTTAACATTGAATGTCGCATTCTTTGTTTTGATATAGGATGACAGAACTATAAAGGAAGAGCCCTGAAGAATCGGTTGGAATTTAGTTTCGTGGAAAGCGGGGTAATTAATTTCATCTAGGCATTTACCACTGACCTGATTCTGGAATTCACTAAATCTCTTCATGACATTTTGAACCAAATGTACTTCATATCATTCTACCAAGGAAATGCTTAGTGTGACTTCTCTCATTTTAGGAATAAACATATATATATTTCAGCTATCAAATGTGGACAAAATACGGTTCGTCAATCAGCGAGCAACATTACCCGTGATCAATATAAATGTTGCTGACAACACCAAAAGAAATCATAAGAACGGAACCCTGCTTCGGAGTCATTGACGGTCAGTGTTACCTTGTGGTCTAATTGCTATTACAGCCCCAGTGGCCTTGGATTTGAAAATGTATGTGTTTTCTAAGTCATTGTATCAGCCGAAGTATCCGTTGCTAGGTGAAAAACCGATTAAAGAAATTCACTATTTAACATTTAGCGACAGCCAAACTGTTCCCCCACCCAGTCATTCTTAGCCAAATTCTGTGTTTGACTATGTTTAGTGTGAAAAGCAGAATAATATACGAGACTACTTTTGTATTAGTAGATTCAGTTCAGTAAATGCTTTATATAGGCGTCGGGCATATAGTAGGATACTGAAACATTTGCTGAGAGATAACGCTAACTTGGTCGTACTCTTTAAGCAAGAAATGGACTCCAAACAAATTTACAATGACCATGTCAACAATGATAAGCTGTTAAACAAGTTTAAAACCTTATGTGAATACTGCTGGAATGCGATTAAGCATGGATTTATGGTAATTGTATAAGATTGTGTCATATATTATGGATGGTACCGCAACGGTTTTGATTCGTTCTTGAATAAATAGCCGAGCACACTAGGTATTGGCGTCATTATAAAGATAGACAACTATGGTAGAACATCGTCGTTCAGTACAAGAGGGAGTTGGTGTACCCACCTCAACAAATACTTCTTAATAAAGAAGGTAGTTTTGCTTAACAGGGTAGAATACTCGAACATGCATGTCAGCCCATCGATGAAGATGATGATGATGTATCCAAACGTACAGTACATTGACAAGGCAATTATTGACGCAGCTAAGATGCTGAAGAAATTCAAATAGAAAGAAGTTACTGTGGTTGTAACTATTACGTCAACGGACACGTTCCAATATTATGCTTGCATGCTTGATACACGTCTAAATTATTATGCAATCCCTGTTGATGGTGAAGTACTCTTAAAAGTCAAATTGAAAAAGGGTTAGATTTAATTGGCTAACATTACACCACAAATCCCCAATACTTCATGAAAAACGAGGTGATAAACTTAGTTTTCTCCCAACCACTATAGATGGCGACTCCCAACAACCCATGAGAGTATACGTGACTTTTTAGATATAAAATAATTAAGTGAATACCCTCAAGCGTCATTCGGTGCGTAAAGATGGCATGTCAACAACTAAACGAGGTATCATAAAGATTAGAATAACAATTTGAAGAAAGTTACTCTGAACAATTCTTGAAGGATTCATTACGACCAGTGACGGATACTAGATAAAAATATTTCTTACCTCAACATCTAGAGTAACGGTCTTCGAGCTTGATTAAAGAACACTTGAAATTCTTGACTCACAATGTGAAAGATTATATTTTACTTGTATGGTGTTAATACTCGTAGAATGGCGACTCACTAATAATTGGAAATTTACCACTGACTATCGGAGACAATAAATATGAAAGAGCTCAGGGGCTAATGGAACTATTTTTTTTTATTATACTGCACAGGATTTGAAAATTATTTCGAAATATTAAACCTCACTGGGGTTTACGGAGTAGATTTAAACCAATCCAGCAAAGTTATGATGAATGTGCTCCGTATAAAGTAGGAAAATGTGATCTCACTACTTGTTCCCTGTTACGCAACGTTAACAAAAATAACCAATCAATATTGTAAGTAGGAAGAAAACACTACCATCCAATAATAACAGTCGATCAATTACAACACGTCTTATTTTCTGTGGCTATCGCTGGTGATGAAAAGTAATTATGAATTAAACGCTGTAAAGACGCATTAGTACTACCACAGGTTGTATTTCTTTTGTATGCTTGAGTTCACCGAAATATCGCATGCTCCCAGCAACTGTCATCACTTTAATTCTGAAGGATATTTTGTGAAATTTAGATTTTGAAGTCACCTGAAGCCGTTTCTAGACTATTTCCTAGGCCAGAATGTATGTAAAGGTAACTTAAGAACTTTCCTTTATATGAAACTAGCAGAGTTCTCGGCGTTGCCCGATATAGTTGGCGTTGATTTACCCAAACACTTTTTATTCAAGCAATGAGAAACCTGTACCAAAGTTCATAAAATTCGCGCCATCTGTTTCCGGAATTAAAGCAAACCTGGAGTCATCTGTACCCTACCAAGAAAGGAGTGGGTTGACATTGATTTACCCGTACACTATTTTATTTGTCTGAAAAGATTTATGGGTATCAAGCTTCATTGATTTCGTACCGGCCACTTCCGGTACTAAACTGAACGGTGATTTAGCAGCACAGTTCTAATAAGGGAGTGGTTTGGATGGTTTGATACGGAAAGTCAGTCTTCATTTTGGTCCAGGTTACATTTCAACCTAATTATATTCGCTAATGTGTTGCTTAAAAATCGCACATTAAAACATACCACACACATAAAAATATATCTGGAAATGTCTGTTTATTCCAAAATCACGCAGAAAATACATATTTTGAATGGATTTTCAGAATTTGAATGCCTGAGGTCAAAATTAAAGTTTAAGGTGTTACGACACATTTATTTCACGAATAATCTAACATTTTCTGAAAACTTCTGAATCGATTTTGACTGAGTGTTCACAGTATCCGACATTAGATGAGTGTCATTATGCCAACTAATCTGCCGCTAGAGCTAAAAAAAAATTATCATCCTAATTCATGTGGCACTGGAGCTCAAAACTAAATCCTAATCCGTACCTGTATGGCTGAATGTCAGGTATTCAGAGATGTATTTCAAGTATTCAGAACTAAGAGAGATATGAAATAGAAACTCTTTAATTTCGATTTGTTTCAGGAATTATAAACTGGGGCACCATAGATATCGTAGAAACTGCAAAGCAATAAATTATAAAATATAGAAAATCTGGTTCGTTGTCCTAAACTCTTTTAATTTGAAACACTAAAGGCTGAATACAACGTTCTATTTATATTAGAAACCAACAGCCAACGCATTAATTATCGTGAACAGAATTAATCTACTTTCAGTACCAAACCACAGATATTTTGACTGACATTCGGCATCTCGATAACTTAAATAGATTATAATACAATTAAAGGCTAGGTGATGTCAGAAACTCACATGTATAGTGCAGAATGTAATACGACAACGTTCAGTTTTCATAACCGTATATGGTCGCCAGACACATTCTGGTTGTGCTAACAGAGATTGTGATCAAAGAAAATTTCTGTTGTTTTTTCGTTATTAGTTCAATATGGTAATCGATGGCGTTAAAAAAAGGGACATCAAGAATTAAAGGAAAGAATTTTTCTTGTTTAGTATGAAGAATGAAAAATTAAGCTGCTTTTATTGCTTTCATTAAAAGCTATGGTCAAAGACATTGTAGTTGTGTCTTTAGTATGCAACGTCCATCTCTGGTATTTTTCACCATACGTTCAGAATTTCATTTAAAGCTCCGGCGTAATGCAACGTTGTAACGTAAGACATGTCAAATCAATTAATTGAGATTCTACGCTTTAAAACTTTGAAAACTCCATCGAATTTTGCTCAGTGGTTCGTGAGTTTTTCTAGCACAAACTTATTCTGTTTTCGTTTTATAGATATAACAGGTAGATAGATAGGTAGAAGAAGATAGGTTTGTTGCACTGTTTTTACTAATTCTGTAAAACGTTGTTGGTTGGGCATTTATTGATTCCTTAGATTCCTTATTTATGTTGTCTGAAGTCGACGCATTACAAATAGATGCAAAAATTTTCTACTGTTCTCTCAAAACTAGAATCACATTAATATGCATTATACTTCAATTTATTTACATAAATGTCTGATAAAATACTTCACCAATGCTGTTACTGCGCTGATAAAGTTTTATTGTTATTTTCTATTCTATTTCTTGTTTCGAGTTTATAGCTCGTTCTCTTTTGAGTTTGCCAACTGGTATCTGAGTAGGATATGGACACGAATCTTGTTAAATGAGTGTGTGGAAGGATTACATTCCCAAAGGTAAATTATGACTGTCTTTTTTTTCCGGTGACGAGCTGAATTTTAAAACCACGGCAGAAATAACAGATGAACCTGTCCGGTGGTGCCGAACATTGTCAGAGAGAGTTATAGCGTGTCGTATCGAGGCATTCATTATGCCCGCGTGTACAAAGGATTCGCGACACAATGCGGTGCGTCGTGTCAGTGCGAGGGCAAAAAGTCACCTGCGATGCGTCTCTCCTCAACAACCACAAACATTCACTACAGCAACCAGGTACAAAGATACGGCGCTAAACATCATCTGGTTCAATGGCTGATACATTCTTCAAACTTGAAACAATAATTTATTTTTATCGTACTTCCAAGTTTGTAAGAACAGTACTTATACCAGAATATCTCCCGCTTGTTTGTAATACTTTTTTTTCTTTTTACTTGATTATTTTTTTGCATTTTTTTAAATTACATTCTTAAAAGATCTTTCCAGTAAATCAGCGTAATACAATATATAAACTATTTAAATCTGACTCCAAGCTATCAAAGTGGTAAAGCTTCTTCAAAATACGCTGAGAAGTTTTTCCATGATGACGGAACAAACTGACTAAAGAAAACTATTTTTTATTTTATTTTTAAAATGATTTTCACTTTAGGTACCTTATCTCAGTGATACAGCCACAACCCTTCACGCGAATTTGACCACATGGACCAAGTCTGTTTGTTAATCAGTGAAACTAAGTTCAGTTAAAATGTTTACCAGCGTCTTTTGCTACCAATCTATTTTATTATTATTATTACTTGCGGATAAGCCCATTAGGACTACGCAAAGTACCCAGAAGCGTTTGTTCGCTTTCCTTTGTGCCCATATTTCCTTCATACCTTTGCTGTGGGCTTCTTTTCTCTCATCTGACAATGTTGTTCCAGGTCTTTTCTTAAATCTTTCCTCCCGGTAAACTTGCCACTTGTGAATTTTGGATTTAAATATGTCTCTGTTTTCAATATCTTCTAGAACAATTCCTGCTAATTTGAGGTCTTTCTTGATTTCTCCAACTCATTTAATTGTATCCGATATTAATTTACTTCGGTTATCATAGAATTCAACTATTTGTCTTGTCAGTCTGTTAG
The DNA here is from genome assembly GCA_031002005.1 of Vandiemenella viatica. Taxonomy (NCBI): domain Eukaryota; kingdom Metazoa; phylum Arthropoda; class Insecta; order Orthoptera; family Morabidae; genus Vandiemenella; species Vandiemenella viatica. The sequence goes on along the minus strand of JARYHS010008074.1, from coordinate 9,875,442 downwards.
GATTCATTCTTTTGATGTGTCTATAAAATTTTAGTCGGCGTTTTTCTAATATCACTGTGAATGTCTGCATATTTTAAAATTTCCTGATTATTTTTGAGTCTGTACTGGTCTCCTATGAGTCTTGGGACCAAAATTTTCCTTATAATTTTGCGTTCTTTTTTCTCAATGTTTTCTATAACTTTTTTTATGTTCAAAATAAGTGTTTCTGATCCATAAAGACATTCTGGTTTAATAACTGTATTGTAATGTCTCAGTTTTGTGTGCTTGGAGATGCATTTTTGGTGTAGACGTTTTGTGTTAGGCGATAAGCTGATTCCATCTTTTGGCATCTAATTTCTTTAGCTTTTGCTTCAGTTCCACTCTCTTGGATTGTTTCGCCGAGAAACTTGAAGTATGAGACTCGTTAGATTTTTCCAAATTTTTGTCTCCATGTTTTTTGGTGTTTCTTTATTGCAGGACATAAATTCTGTTTTCTCAAATGAAATCTGTAGACCCACTTTCTCCGCTACTTCTTTCAAGAGTTCGATCTGTTTTTGGGCTATTGCAATGTCACGGGTTAAGATTGCTAAGTCGTCTGCAAATCTATTTTATTATAGCTTTATTCATTCTATGTATTTCATAATCTTATTTTCTGAAAATTTGTATTCAGAACAACTGTACAGTAGCATAAATCGTTGCAGGGCCTGTAAAATTGTGTATAGCGTTTTTTGTACATTAACTCTATTAACGGCTTCCGGAATTACGATTAAATTGCGTTATAATCAGTCCAATACTTGTTTTTCGTTGTCCACATTAACGACATGGTTGTACTCGTGCATTAGCCAGCACTGCCATTTTACAAGTAATTTCTTCTTATAATGCTCATTACTGTTATAGAAAACGTATTTGTCAAATCATAAATGAATCGGCGTTTTTTGAAATGGCGTGACCGACTTTTTTCTCATTTGTCTTTTCTGGCTTGTTTTGTTCCTTGAGGATGAGCTATCAGTTTCTTTTGAAAAGGCATAGTGAGACATATAACATATTTCAAATGAAAATACAATATAAAGCTAAACAACCGTTTCAAATAAGGCTTCTGGATTCGTTTTATGTTAGTTTTCCGAAAGTTTAAATTTCGTCACATTCGCCCTATCAAACAACACTTATTCAAATATGCTCTCAACACTTCAAATGATGTTTGAACACCTCAGAGAATTAATTAAATCGCTATCAATTATTTGCCTATCTCAGTGGCCTCATTACGCGACTACTAACTATCAGTTTCGTAGACTGAATGCAAAAGGAAGGTGGAAGTTGTCGTTAGAATATAGTTGGTGTTGAAGGCGCCCTGAGAAGAATTAGAAGTATGCAAAGGAGATAAAAATCCAACCGTGTAGCTATGTTACTTCAAAATGACTGAGGCAGAAATTGGAAGGATTATCCTCCACCAGATCTGCTTTCGAGAATGGACGATAGAAGTTTGAACTGGATAAATCCCATCAAACTCTGTTCAGAAGTCAGATTATAGGTCAGAGAAATTCATGTTGAGGAGGGACATTAAGTTGCAGCTCCAGCGCTCCCTTAACATAGCACGATCAGCTTCAACCGTGGATGAGAATCTATAGTTTAAACTGTAAAACCCTCGACAAAGCTTGTTCAGTAGGTTTCAAGTAATTCCCTGTTTTAGGTAAACATTTTGATATTGAGAAGGGTTTTTAACTTCCTTCTGCTGTAGCAAGTTACACTTCAGATTTAATTAAGACCATGAAATTTTAAAACCGGCATCAGCAGACTATTTGTGCTGCAAAGGAAACAGCCACCTACACATTTATAACAGCCCCAGCAGCTTAGCCGGCTTAGCCGCAACCATACGTACGGGTTAAAATGTGCCTGCAATGGTTCGAAATTAACTGAAATTTGTGAATTCTCCAAAGAAAAATAGGTTAAAATTAATTGAAATTTTGTAAAAATTAATTTTTAATTCTACAAAAAGCTAATAGTAGCAAAAAAAAAAAAAAAAACCACATAGAAGAAAAAATAGTTCTTGGTGGCGATCAACCCGATCAGTTACGTAGAAATTAAATTATGTCAAATCATGTGTAAAAAGTTTTAAAGTGTTGGAAAATTTTAGTTTTGTGGTCAGGCGTCAGTTGACTATGGTATCGAACGGTGAAAGCCTAAACAAAATCGGTTCAAAACTAGTTGTGAGAATGATTATAGCAAGTATACATATACTACAGGGAGTCACCATGCAACGACACGTATAATTTAGATGTAAAAGAAGTAAAGAACTGATATTTGGCCAAATTGCTTCTTTCCACAGCTGAATCGATGTGATTTTCATACATTTACAGATTTTCTGATTGTAGTTACTGTAACTTTCGCGATTTTTGTAGATTACGAATATATATATGAATAGCCTAGTAAGATGGCATAAACTCTACACCGAGACTTTTTAATAATGACCGAATGGTAGAGTAACATGATTTTCTTTTGGTGCAGATATTTCCGCGAATTATGAAGTAATGGAGAGTGAAAAAAATTACTTTTTTTATCTTTTTTCTTCTGAAACTATAATATGAATTATCTAACATCTGATTGCAATAAATTTGTTAACTTCGGAGCCGTAGAGATATATAAACCTCCAGTAATTTAAGATAACACTTCGTTGATTGAAATGTCCTTGGTAGATGTGTTCTAATAACTCTTCTTCGTAACAAAAAGTAGTAAACTTTTGGGAAGTCGAGTTGATAAGACACAGTACATCATTTAATATTAGAGTGATATGCTGACGATTTATTGCCCTGTGGTGTTGCAAATTTAAATACACATCAACCAGCATTATGACAGTTAAACCTACTATTTTTAAATTCAGCCGAGGGCACATGGAGCGATGAGATGTGGCTAATGTAAAAACAAGCAGTAGCTTGGATTAAAAATATGAACGTTGTTTTTTAGTACTCGTGAATGTGTCCGTTTGTTTATGGACTTGTTGTTTTTATACTCGGCGTGCACTGGTTGCAGGCCCCTCCGTGACGCTGGGGCTGTACTGCGTCGGCAAGATGGGCATCTCGTCGTCGTACGTGGTGCTGCCACTGCTGGCCTCGGAGCTGTACCCCACGGTGGTGCGCGGTATCGGGATGAGCACGTCCTCCGTGTTCGGCATGCTCGGCCCCGTCTTCATACCACTGCTCAACTACATGGTCAGTACCCAGTGCGATAACCTCAATACGCATCGAGCTTCGCTTCCGTTCACCTACTAGTAACTACAATGCGCATGCGGTAGAAGTTTATATTTTCAAGCAACAATATTGGTAAGGGCTGTGGTTATGTATAAACGTAGCGTGGACCACAGTGAGAAATAATATTTTGTACTAGCCCGTACCCGCGACTTCGTCCGCGTGGATTCAGATTTTTTTTTTTTTGCCAGAATTAAATATAGAAAGTTGCTAACGAAGGATTGGTCCCAAACAGTATCGAGTATCATTGTACCGTCGAACCTGTCTCTTGAAGAGAATCAATTTCCAACATATTTCTGTCACCATTCGATATGGTCTCAAAATTTGGTGACTACAATTGTTAATCATACTGGAAAAAATATCCTGTGCCCTTCATACAGATTTCCTTATAAAATTCCATTACAACGATATAGCCATTTAGTCGTCAAAACGTAACAAAAACACAGAGACTTACTACCATATTTATAATAATACTAGCTGGTACCCACGACTTCGTTCGTGATTGAAAAGAATTCATATTGAGCAGCTATAGACATCTAACCACCATAGTGCACGATGGGAGACTCGATACTATTACCACACACCAGTACCAGTCTTCTGCGCTATGTAGTTCCGGCAGCAAAGTAAAATTTACGGATACACACAAGTCTTTGGATGAAATACGAAAATATTCATGATCTACCAATTTCAAACACCATATCTCACACACTCCCACAGTTACCGAATTTCGACCAACGTTGTGATCGATGGTAGACTCTGTAATACTACCATACACAAACGCCAGTGATCTGCGATTGATAGTTTTCACTTAAAAGTGATACACCGTGACACATGCGTCTTTGGCAGAAATATGAAATTGCCGCAGGTCGACCATTTACATCCCCCATAACTTGCACACCCCCATAGCTACAGACATCTAACAACCATAGTGCACGACAACAGACACGATTCTACTACCACACATAAACACCAATGCTCTATGCTATGTAGTCGTGGCAGAAAAGTGAAATCTGCGGAGACACATGCTTTTCGTCGAAATACGAAAATATCCTTGGTCGGCCACTTACAACCACCATATCTCCCACACAACCACAGTTTCTGAAATTCGGCGGCTGTTGTGATCGAAAGGTGACTCTGTGTTACTACCACACACAAACCCCAGAGATCTGTGCTCGATAGTTTTCGCTGAAAAGTGATACACCATGACACTTTTGTCTTTGGCAGAAATATGAAATTGCCACAGGACGACCACTTTCAACCCCCATATCTCCCACACCCCCATAGTTACCGAAATCTAACAACCATAGTGCACTACATGAGATACGATTCTACTACCAAACACAAACACCAATACTCTATGCTATGTAGTTGTGGCAGAAAAGTGACATATACGGAGACAGTCGAAATACGAAAATATCCTTGGTCGGCCACTTACAACCACCATATCTACCATACAACCACAGTTTCTGAAATTCGGCCGCTGTTGTGATCGAAAGGTGACTCTGTGCTACTACTACACACAAACGCCAGTTATGTGTGATCTATAGTTTTCGCTGAAAAGTGATACAGCCATGACACTTTTGTCTTTGGCAGAAGTATGAAATTGCCACAGGTCGACCACTTTCAACCCCCATTTCTCCCACACCCCCATAGCTACCGACATCTAACAACCATAGTGCACTACATGAGATACGATTGCTACTACCAAACACAAACACCAATGCTCTATGCTATGTAGTTGTGGCAGAAAAGTGACATATGCGGAGACAGTCGAAATACGAAAATATCCTTGGTCGGCCACTTACAACCACCATATCTACCACAGTACCACAGTTTCTGAAATTCGGCCGCTGTTGTGATCGAAAGATGACTCTGTGCTACTACTACACACAAACGCCAGTTATCTGTGATCTGTAGTTTTCGCTGAAAAGTGATACACCATGACACTTTTGTCTTTGGCAGAAGTATGACATTGTCACAGGTCGACCAATTTCAACCCCCATTTCTCCCACATCCCCATAGCTACCGACATCTAACAACCATAGTGCACGACAGGAAAGACGATTCTACTACCACTCACAAACAGCAAAGGTCTATGTTATGTAGTTGTGGCAGGAAAGAGAAGTATACGGGGATACGAATTTTTGGTCGAATTATGAAAACTCCCTGCACTGACCAACTTTAATCATTATATCTTCCACATCCCCACAGCTATCGGCATTCGGCCAACGTTGTGCACGACAGGAAACTCCATGCTACTTCCACCCACAAACATCAATGATCTGTGCTAGGTAGTGGTGGCTGAAAAGTGAAATATAGGAAAAAACACGTCTATTTTTATATGTATATAAGATTACTTTTGTTCACACTCAGACACTCACTGCGAAAGTGATCATTATAACGTAAAAAAGTGTACACCTACAACATTGCAAGACTACCTACGATTTTCCTCCCATTGCACCTCTAACTTTCCAATATCTACAGTTTTAACATTGAATCCGAATAACCTACTGCCCAGGCCTGACTCTTACGATGAAACGATGAAAAACAATTTTTAAAAATCTTAGCCTCCACGGAGATTTGAACCTGAGACCACGACGTTCGTAAGCAAGCGCTTTAACCACTTTTTTGGGGGGGGGGGCCTCCTTCCTCCCCTTCAGCCCTGCCTTTCGCTCGCCAGTGGTTGGCTCTTTGCCTGGCTCTATACCTTTTTATAATAAATTTGGGTTTTCAATGTTCTCTTTTCCTGATTTGTATTTATTAGTGGTGTTTTCCATCAGTTGGATGTTTTGTGTTTTTGAGGTTCTTTATGATATGAATATTTGGTACAGTTAGGTTCCTCTCGTGCCTTTGATTCAAAAAGTCTCTCTTTGGATCTAGGTGGGGTTTATAAACAGTTTTATTTGGTTAAATTGTGATAATTGGAATGATTCTGTCATTATTATATCGAGCATCCGTGCGAAGTCTTTTTTATAATTTTGAGTTTGGATAATTTCGTAATATACAGTATTCATATATGCTATATATTCGTCGTAAGTACTCTTTTCCGTTTGTAGCATATAAGTTAGGGTATTGCCTAGTATCCATTGTACCGTGTTGTGTTTCGTTTCAGGATATCTCATTTTCTCAGGTTTCAGTATTTCCTGGATGCTCACGGTTAAAGGTGATGTTCTGTCAAGGAAGGCTATTCTTCTTCTTGCCCAAGTCCATATTTTCTGGTTTTGGTTACACGTTATTCTGTGTATCAGGGTGTCAGTATTTCCGCAATTTCTGCACCTGTCATTCGGGGATAGATGTATTTCGTAAAGTCTTCTGTTGGTTGAGATTTTTTCATTTACGACGTCATACCACAAGGATTGTGTTTTAGTGTTTAGAGTTTTATTCGTTTATTTTTCCAGATGTTGCCCCAGTTGTATTGTGGATTTTTAATTTCGATTTTATTTCTGTGGTTAGATGTGTTGATTATTTTGTAGATTTCTTTTGTTGTCTTGTTGTACAGGGTGCATCCTTTGGTTTTTGCATAAGTTGTTTCTAGGTGAAATTTTCTCATGTGTGGTAAGGTGAACTTTATCGAGGCCTTGTTGAAAGGTATTTCCTCAGTGACTGGTTTTGTTTCGTTAATCAAGTTATTTGTTGGGCCGTTTGGGTCACTTACCACTGTCGTTATGGTTCTTTTGAGGAATAATGCGCAGCATCTTTCGCGTACGCTTATCATTCCTATGCCTCCTTTACCTAGGGGTAGAGTCATTGTTTTGAACGCTGTTTTGAAGATCTTACCGCTGCTTGCAAACCACCCGAGCAGATTCTGTATCCGATCTGCAATTGTGTCGGGTATCGGCAGTACTTGGGCTATGTAGACCATTTTACTCAATAAAGATACTTGTGCGACATTATCCTTCTGTATTGCATTCAGATCTCTATCACAGTGAATGTTTATAACAGCCCTAATTTTTGGTAGTGTTATGAGCCAGTTTTTAGTTATTGTTTTCATAATGTTCTTTTGAAAAATAATGCCTAATGTCTTATGTTCTTCTACTTGCTCGTACCAGATGTCTGTTGGAGGTGGGATCTCTGCCTCACTTATTTGGAGCAGTGCAGTTTTCTTTGGGTTAAGTTTTGCGCCTGTTGCTTCCGTGAACGTTGTGATTATTTCCCGCGTTTTTTGGATGTCCTCCGCTGAAGTTTCGGCTATACAAATGGCGTCTACGTATCCTCTGCATGTAAATTTGTATCCGTTTAGATAAATGCCTGTTAAATTTTGGTGTCATTTCTCAAGCAGGGGTTCCGTTGCCAGTGCGTACAGGATCATTGATAGCGGGCATCCTTGTCTTATCGATCTTTCTATCTTGACGGGCGCTGACAGGTGTCCGTTTATAAGAAGATTTGAATGTGTGTTTGTAATTATTTTCTTTATTACTTTCACGAATGGGAACCAAATCCTTTATGTTCCATTATTTTTAAGAGGTTATTATGTTCAATTCGGTCAAATGCTTTTTCAAAATCGAGGAATAGTAGAGCTGATGGCGTTTGTTTTTGTACATTTATGCTGATGATATCACGATATTCGCACACAGTATTTAAGATGCTACGTCCGGGAATAGCACTGGTTTGATGAGGTCCTAAGATTTTCTCCATGAGGGGTTCCAGTCTAGTTTTGAGGATTCTCGTTAGTATTATAAAGTCTGAATTTAACAAAGTTATTGGTCGTATTTCATTGATTTGTTTGATCTGGTTGCCTTTGGGTACTAGCACTATGATGCCCTCTGTGAAGGCGGTGGGAAGATTTTCCTCTGTCCATAAGTCGTTTAGAATCTCTGTTAACTTATTTCTTAGCATGGGCCAGTAATGAATATAAAATTCCATGGGTAACCCATCCGGTCCTGGGGATTTCCCTCTTGCTGCTTTGTTTATCGATGTATGAATTTCATCCTGGTCAAAAATTCTTGTTAGAGTTGCCGATTCTTCCACACTTGCTGTGTTACTTGAGTTGGATATTAAATCGGCGATTGCCGCCGTACTAGTTGGAGTTGCCTTAAAAATATTTTTATAGTGCGTGGTAATTTCTTTAATTATATCTCTTCCTTCCTTGATGTTTTCACCATTTTCTTTAATTATATTGCTTATTAAAGTTTTTTTACTCCTTTTTGTGCTCCTTATAAGATGGTACAAGGCTGCCATTTCTTTGGTTGCGACGTCAGCCGGTTTTGAAGTTGTCAGGAGTTTGTTTGCTTGCATATTTTGTAATGATAGGATCTTGGCTTTGTATTTTTTTATTTTTATATTAGTATCGACAGCTATGGTGGGCTCTTGGTATAATTCCTTGATGCATCTGTAATAATACTCAATTGTGCCCTTCATCCAATAGTTCTTTTGTGTCCCCCAGGAGATTAAGGTTCGTTTTAGTTTCGGTTTCACATGTTCAACCCACCAAGATAGTGTGCTTTTATATTTTTTACAGTTTTTTAGACATTCGTCCCAGACACCTTTGATTTCTTCGTCTAGCGCCGGGTCTTCAAGCATAGAGATGTTACATTTCCAGAATCCTTTGCCTCTGCTAACTAGCTGCCTCTGCATGTTGACAGTGCATTGCATATTGTTGTGATCTGAAAAGCTTAGAGGAAAAATGTTTGCACTGGTTGTTTTGGTTCGGAGAGTCTCCATTACATAGATCCTGTCGAGTCGGCTTGCCGAGTTGTTTGATACATATGTGTAGGCTTTGGCATTTCCGTGAATGCATTCCCATGCGTCGTGAAAGTCCATCCCTCGAATGAGGTTAGTCAGCTCCCTGCACCCATTGAAATTTGGGGTTTGATCTTTTTGGCTTAGTACACAATTAAAGTCACCTCCCACTATTATTGCGCCTGTGGTATTTCGCAGGAGATAGGGTAGCTCTGTTTTGTAGAAGTATGCTCTTTGGGCTCGATTATTATTGCCAGAGGGGGCGTAAACATTGATTATTCGCGTGTTATTTATTGTAGTTGCAATGGCCCTGCCGTTTGTCAATGTTTCTGTACTAATCGTCTCAATTCCCTCTCTAATCACGAGGGCCGTTCCCGTGTTGGTTTCTTTAGAGTAGTTGATTATTCCATCGTATCCAGGGATGTTTAGTTCGGTAAAAGTCACTTCTTGTAACATTGCGATGTCAATACTGTTTTGTTTAATATAATCCGCTAGGCATTTTATTTTGAATGGCGTAATTACTCTGTTCATATTTATAGTTGCGATGCTATAACTTTGATTGCTTGTCATTGGTTATTTTACGTCTCATCAGATCCCTCCATTACTTCCTCGTACCAGCTGTCTTTACTGAGGAGTTTTGGTTTATCTTCTGATCGTTTACGTATTTTGGTGTGTCTTGTCCTTCATTTCTCGCTTTGGTTGTTTCTTCTTCTTCTTCCTCTTCTTGTCTTGATTTGGCGTTATTTGTTGTTCGTTCTACTTTCTCTGCTATTCTTTTTACTGGTTTGCCGTTATTTTCGAGTCGTTCACTGAGAGCTCGACGTTTTTTTGCTATGTATTGACTTGCGGTATTTGCACCATCCTTATTTGCACTTCTGCTAGATTGTCTTGTTATTCTCTTCTCGCTTATTTCTTTCTCGGCTTTGTTATTGATCGTTGAGCTGTGCATTTCAATCCGTTGTTTTGTTTCTGAATCTTCTTCTGCCTGGTGAGTTGTTTTATTTGTAAATGTTTCTATGTGTATGACATGTTCTGGGATACTCTCTTCTTCTATTTCTTTTTCATGTAAATTCTTTTCCGGTTTTTGTTCTTCATTTTCCTCTTCTTCTTGTCCAGATTGTTCGGCTTGTGTTTCCTGTTTCTCGCCGTTCTGTTCCGAGTTGTCCTCTACATCGATCTCCATGTTTTCCGTGTTTTCCAACGTTTCTGTGTGTGGCTCACATGCTGATGTTACAGTGTGGCCTATGTTTACACCACTGTTGACTTGTGCCGTGGCTTCTGCATAAGACGCTGTGTTGCTACTTTCCTTACTCGCTTCCGCGATTGTAGCATTTGCTGTTATAGTTTCTGATGTTGACAATTTTGCTCTTGGAAGTTGTAATGGTCGGCGTTTTGTACACTCAGATCTTAGATGTCCTGGTTCATTGCAAACAGAGCATGTGCGCGGTTGTCCCTCATATATTATTAATGCTTTGAAACCCTGTATCATTATATAGGAAGGTATATGTTTTTTTAAATCAAATTTCACACACCGTATGCCGTTGTTTGCTTGGAATCTTAACTTTGGGCTCCATTTTTCGTCCGTCGCCGTTATTATTTCACCATAGTTTCGGATTGCTGCCGTTACACTAGCGTTACTAATTTCAAATGGTACATTAAAAACTCTTACTGATCGTAGCCCCAGCCCTGCGTGGCTTAAATATACGGTACTTACGGTTCCATCTGAGTTCTGGTAGTCGGCTTTCCCTCCAGTTTTCTCTACGATAGTATTGCACAAGTTGTCATTTGTCATTTTAACGTATACTGCATAAGTCAAGAAGTCCATTTGGATTCCTGTATACATCTGCGTCTGTCAAGTTGAATTTTTCATACAGCCATTCATGGAAGTCATATGCACGTGGTCTTGTCTCCTTTGCGTCGAACGCGAATTTCAGTGTATTCTTTCGTATCGTCGATTCCATTTTCACTATCGTAAACCACAAGCTAAGTTTTGACTGATACACTGACTGAACCTCGCTTGAGGAAAGTGACCACTAAGCTGCCAGTCCACTATACGGAAACACGGTACGGAGACGACCATATCCAACGTGTCTGCCTATCGCCTATTTCGAAGTTATGAGACAACATGTGTTATTTATACAGATAATTTTTCAACCAAATGTAGACAGTACTTTTCTCCTTGTTTCAAAGGATAAGTGTGCAAAGTTTCATCGAGATCGGATGAAAACTGTGTATTTTTATGAAGAACAAACAAACTAACAAACAAACATTAATCTTTATATATAAAGATTAGATGATAAGACACGATGAAGATTATTAATTTATTACTTATTTATGCGTCCACCATTGACGTCGAGTTTCCTAAGTTTATAAAACAGTTTGACAGTTTTTCCGTGATATCTTAACAAAGACATCCTAAAGAAGCAGCCGCTTACTGATCTATATAAATAGTGATATGAAACATAGGAATATCAGTAATTTTCGATGCGTTAGTGTTGCAGTACAATATTATACATTAAGCCTTCGTAAAAATAAACTAATACGCTATTGTATTTTTTATTTCCTTTTCAACAATGTGTAGAAATCCATTATACCATGGCACACTCCTCATACCGCCTTACCGGTCCTGACCCCATTCTACTTAAAAAAAAAAAAAAAAAAAAAAAAAAAAAAAAAAAAAAAAAAAAAACGGTGGGAGGGAATGACACGGCATAATGGGCCATCCTTGTTCCGGTCGTGATACAATACGCAGGAAACGAAATTGTTAGTCTGGAAAGTATCCAGAGAAATATTTTTCTACCACTGTTGGTTACCGAACTTAGTGAAAGTCTTACTTTTATAGTGAGATAAAAGTTTAGTTTTTACTCAATTTACATAGACATTAAATGAGGTTTATTGAGTTCCATTTTATATAATTAATTTAGAAATTCCTTTTGTTGAATTCATTGATATTTCATAAATTATTAAAATTGTTTAATATTTAATAAATACTTCAGCAGAGGTATCATTTAAGAAAGGTAATAAACTAGAGGTTTTATCATAAAGTAGTAGCGAAATATTCCGTTATTTTTTACTCCCACAACCCCACTCTATCCAAGAATTTCACTGGTAAACAAACACTGAGGTGTGTGGTGCACACGTGAGTAGTTTCCACCGTTTGCACGTCCTCTATCTTGTCTATCTGATCATATGAAGGAGAGTTGCGTTTTTTCAGGCAACCATGAGCCAGGAGAGTCCCACTTTCTCGCTGCCGTGATTTGTGCTGGTAGTTGTGTCGACCTCGCCGTATACATGGGCATGTGTGTGTGTGTGTGCGTCTCCCTCGGTGCATGTATCCGTACATATCGTGATCGGAGCCGACTCCACATGATTACTGAAGCAGGACGTGTAGTAGTATTTGCATGGATGTTGGTGTGTGGAACCAACTCTGAAAATGTGAGTTATAATGTCTGTTTGATGACCATATATTTGGAACTTTGGCCACAAGGCTCTTGCATCTATGACTATGGTATATGTAATCAGTTGGCGGGTGGTGATGAACATGTATGGATACCACTCAGCATGTATGACGAAGCCGTTGCCATGCTTTGCACATTCTGTAACTTAGAGGATCCCAACATTTTTCGTTTCACGGCTCCTTTCACTTAAAAGAGTTCTTCTCAAGCCCTATTCCGACAAATGAATTATTCCAAACACCCACTTCCGGCCATTATTCTATTGATTTCCGGCTAAGGTATGTACGAATTTCCTTCATACAACAGATGGCTTGGTACCTTAAATGTAAATTTTGCTGATGCTCATGGTGTGAACAGAAGAATATAATGGTCGTGTATAAAATGTAACAATGAGACGTTAGAAGAAACTCACTAAATATGTGATGTTAGAATAAAGGTTTTCAACTATAAGAATCAGCGCCGGGAAAAGTACTTGCGAGCTAGGAGCTAGGGTATCGACCACCCCCCCCCCCCCCCCCGACATATCTTCGTGCTCCCCTGGGGAATGCACCGCTCACCTTGGGATCCTTCGAATCTAACTCTAGCATATTTAGTAAGCCGTTGCTGCTCCACTTTTACGTTGCCATCCTGGAGGGTGGGTGGGGGGTAATGTACACATCACTGTGCTATATAGCTAAGATATGTGCAGTTTACATCCTCTGCACGTTCATCAACTCGTCTGGCCTCCATATTGGTGGCATTTTGAATACCAAACGCTTCTTCAGCGCTGTTCAACGTACCATATTTCAGAAGGACACATGAGATGAAGAATATGCCATCATTATCCTGTGTTTGTTGTCCGCACGTTTGGCACGTCGCACGTCGAACATGTCTGGCATATCGTCGGTTCGCAACTTGTTTGTTGGTCCTCCTACAACCGCTGTCATGTTTTGTGAACGCGCCCACAAACCGCGTGGCAATGTGTCCCCCAGGTGCGTATGCAGGCTCTCTTTGATTGCTTGTCACATTTCATGCTCTGATTGTAGCACCTGGCAGCTTCACCCGTACTGAATTCTCACGGACATTGTGAATGTACAGTTTGGTAGTACTTATCACTTGTGTATTGGTCAAATCTCACATGTTTCCTTCAAGCATATCCAGGCTCTCTT